>JAKSZT010053988.1:267680-299468 GCA_026826555.1 Tolypeutes matacus
CCTGTGCCCCCCTGAGGACCAGGAGCCCCGTCTCTGCAGAGCGCAGGGTGGAGGTGGCGGGAAGTGTGAGCTGATGGCCAGGGGGGCTGCTCTGCTCCCGTCCCTCTCATCCTGGACCCACATATCCTCCTCTTGGGGCCGGCCTGGAGGCCCCTGAATTCGTGCATGGAATTAACCCCGAAGGCTCCCACCCTTTCCTTGAGCCGCTGCCTCCAGGTTGTGTCCCAGGTGCCCATAGGAGGCTTTTCTCTCCGGCGTGGTATGTGCCATGGCCCGCGGTTCCCACATCCATGGGCCGCGCTCCCGCCTCCTGCTCTCTGGAGTGCCTCTTTGTTCCGTGGGATTCCACGCTCCTGGATCGGGTCTTCCGAAAGCCCCCAGGTAGAGGTGCCGGCAGAGGCTCTGTGGGCAGGTCAGTCCCTGTGAGAAGAGAGAGCACCTGGCCCTGCCCTGTGCAGGGGGCCCGACGTGGCTGGTTGCCACCACGTGGCCGGCTGGTCTCCTTGGTGACAGAGCCGTGCTGGAGGCTCACCGCTCTTCTCTGCTGCTGGAAGTCGGGGCTCAGAGGCAGCAGCAGCTGGACTGGCCTCGGCAAGTGGGAACCTCGCTGGGGGGCCCTGAGCAGCCTCTGTCTGTACCCCTGGAGCCGCTCCGTTCGTGGAAGCGCCGTGCCACGTCGGGGAGGGCTGGCGAGGCGGGCCGGCTGAGATCAAGGGCACGGTCCTTCCGTCAGCTCGCTCGTTTGGCGCTCTTCCGTGGTGGGCACCCTAATCTCCACGCTGGCGCCCACCGACCAGCCGCAGGCCCCGCCCAGGCCCCCTCGTCTCGCTCTCCCAGGCCTCTGTCCTCCAGGCTCCTGAGCCGACGGCCAGGCCGCTGGTCACTGCCCGGGAATGCACGTATGCTCTCTCCAGGGGCCGCTCCTCCTTCCACACGGAGTGGACGGCCGTGTGCTCCGCTCTCAGATTTTCCTTCTCTGCCATCTCCAAAGCCACCAGGGGATGCGAAGGCGGCGCAGCTGCCCTTGGCTTCCGCTCGCACCTGCAGACCGAGCCCGTCCACCGGGCAGCTGGGTTTCTCGTCCTTCTCTTTGCCCATGAGACATTCTCAAAAGCCCGTAGGCCGGGGGTGGGTGGGGTGGGGTGGGGGGCCGGTGCCTGTGCCCGCTGGTCGGCTAGGGCTTGGCCTCTGGAGGGGCCCATCTCCGTCTCGTCGTGGCCCCCCGTCCGGACTGCCCAGCTGTACGACTCGGGGAACGGGCCAGGAGCCGCTTCTCCACTGCGGACGGCACAGCCTTGCTCCATGATCCCGCGAATCTGCCCTGTGACCCTCCCACTGAGGCGTCTTTTCCCGTCAGTGCCCACCAGCCCCACAGGTGCTGCTGGATTGTGTTTTCCGAGACCCGCTGCAGAGTCCGCCCTGCTCGGAGGCCCACGCAAGGCTGGCAGCCTCGGGGCCGTTCAGTTCCCGGCTGGAGCTGAATTCCTAAGTGTGGGCTGTGCTTCCTCCAGAGCCCAGTGCAAAGGGCAGAGCTGGGTTTGCAGTCAGCGAGGCTGAGGGGAAGAGAGATGTTCCTTAGCATGTTGATTCCGTTTATACAAGCTGTCCCAAACAGGCAAACAGAGCCAGAGAGTGACTGGTGACTGCCTCGGGCGTGGTGGCTAGAAGGCGCAGGGTCTCTTTTGGGGCTGATGGCACGTTCCGGAATTGGATAGTGGTGGTGGCTGCACAGCTCCGAATATACTGGGAACTGTCGGATTGTGCTCTTCAGAAAACAGGGAATTTGTGCTTAGAAGCTCTCGGGGCACCTGGTCCAAGGGCTGAGCTATCACCAGGTGCATTCCTCAGAGTTCTTTGGAGAAACGGAGCCAGTGGGAGGGATGCCTTCCAGGAGCAGTGGGGTCTTACTGGGCACCCCCATGTATATTGACAGAGTGTAGATTTATTGTAAGGAATGGGCTCACACAGCCGTGGGGCTGGCACGTCAACCCCTCAGGGCAGGCCACTGGCTGCAAACTCTGCTAAAGGGGATGTGAGTCCGTAGTCCAGATTCCCCAGGGGAAACCAGCTGGCTGGAAATTCCAAGAGCCACTTATTGAAAATTGGGAGAAAATATTTGGAACACATAAAAAACAAAGGATTGGTATCCAGATCAGGGAACGTGAATTGAAGCCACACTGAAGAAATAGACAGTTCTCCAAAGCCTGTGGCTGATGACCACGTGAAAAGATGCTCAGGATTAGCCATCAGAGACACCCAAACCCAAACCCCGAGGGAGAGCCACGACGGCACGCCCAGCGGGACGGCCGTGATCCGGAAGGCAGGCGATGCCAGAGCTTGGCGGGGATGTGGAGAAACCGGAACCGCGCACGTGGCTGGCGGGGGTGTGGAATGGCGCAGCCCCTGTGGCAGACGGCCCAGCGGCGCCTCACGAGGGCACGCATCGCGCCAGCAGTGGCGCAGCCGTCCCACTCCTAGCTATGCCCAAGAGAGGTGAAGTCACACGTCTCTCCGCATACGAGTGCTCGCAGCAGCGCCATCTAAATCGTCGACAAGTGGAAACGACCCGAATGTCCGCCAGCTGATGGACGGATAAATAAAACGTGGTCTAGCCACGTAAGGGCGTATTTCCTGACAATACAAAGGAGCGGAGCTTTTAGACACGCCCAGCCTGGGCGAGCCTGGGAAGCACGATGCTGAGTGAAGGAAGCCAGGCACAAAGGGCCGGCACACTGTGTGATTCCATTGGGATGAAATGTTCAGAAGAGGAAAATCTGTGGGGACAGAACGTGGACTAGTGGATCCACGGGCTGGGAGTGATGGGGAGCTCGTGGGGGTGGCATCTAATGGGCGCAGAGTTTCTTTTGGTGGCTCCGTGATCGAGCTCGACGCCCCTGAGGCCGCCCACCACGGGCGAGCCGTGTGGTTGTGTGTCTCAGTACAGCTTTGCACACACACAGCCTTCCGAAAGGCAAACGCTAACATGGCTGACGAAAGCAGGATGGAGAATTCCAGACCTTCACCCGGTGCCGGTGCGGTGGGAACGGATTCCAACGCATAGACAAACGGCGCAGCGTTGTCCTGGAAATCTGAAAATATGCACACGCCGTGCCTGCCTAGCGCTCCTGGGTGCAGCGCCTCGGGGAGTTCCCACAAACGTGTGCCAGGTTACACGCGGGGGAGCCAGGGCAGCCCCAAGGTGTGCAGTGAAGCGCATGGTGGAACGGACGGCGATCAGGCAGAGACGGAGACGGGGCGATGCCCTAAAGCCACCGTGTTCAGCAAAAGCAGCAAGGCCAAGAAGGCACCATTTTGTGAGGCTCAAAACAGGAGAAACTGTTTTTTGTTTGTTTGTTTGTTTGTTTTAAGATTTTATTTTTAGGACTTCCGGGAAGATGGCGGACTAGTAAGACACGGGAATCTCTTCTCCAGAAAAATAGCTAGAGGACAGGCTGAAACAGCCCCGAAATAGATCTTCTGGGGTTTAGGACAGCAGGTGAAGGCACACCGATGTTCACAGCCACATTCTTCACCATTGCCAAAAGACGGAAACAACCCAGGTGTCCATCAACAGACGAATGGATAAACAAACTGTGGTCTATTCACACGATGGAATATTATGCAGCTGTAAGAAGAAATGAAGTCATAAAGCATATGACAACATGGATGAACCTGGAGGACATTATGTTGAGTGAAGCAAGCCAGACACAAAAGGACAAATACTGTATGAATGCGTTACTATGAACCAAATATATTGTGTAACGTATTGTTTGAATCAAAAAAAAAAAAAAATTATATGTATCCTTATATTTAATTGAGAAATGTTTCTATTTATTATCTGTGTTCACTTTTTAGTTTTTAATTGTTTATATTTCCAATTATTAAATGTACAAAATAAGGTAAAAAAAAAAAAAAAAGACAGAAAAAACCTAAGAGTTCCGAGGCCAGATCAAGGCATCAGAGATGCTTTCTCACCAAAGGCAGCTCCCGGTGACCGCGGCGTCCTGCCACGCGGCGAAGGCCACCTCTGCCTGCCCCTCCAGCCTCACAGTCCCTTGAGCCCAGCTCTGGGCCTCGCTGTGAACAATGGCCACAGGCTCGGCTCTTCCCGCCTCCTCTCAGGCCGGCGGCTCCGCTCGAGCCATCGGCCTGTGGCAGGACCCATCTCCTGAGCCTTGGGCTGCCCTGGGCCCGGGCCCCTTGGGGGCCCCCTCTGTGCCCCTGTGCTCTGCTGGTTCCAGGCTCCGGAGCCCTCAGGCTCCAGGGCTTCCCTGAGGTCCTGCGGGCCTCTCTCTCCCGAGGCGGGACCGATTCGGGGGCTCCCTTTTTCTCCCAGTCTCTCTCTTTCTGTGTCTCTGTTTTATCAGACCCAGCAGGAGGGCAGAGACTCCCCCTGAGCCAGGCCTCACTGACATAGTCTCGTCACAAGGGTCTCACACACAGGAATGCATTAGTTAAAAAACAATCTTTTTCTTTTGGGGATTCATAAAAGAACTTTAAAGAGTCCCACCACCAATAAAGAAAAGGTAGTAAAATCAGTCAGAAAAATTAAATACAGATTACTCAGCCAAGGGGTGACCATGAAACTGAAAACAGACCTTTGGCCAGGACGGAGGTCTGCAACCGCTCACGAGCTGGGAAGAAACGAGGCGGCCCTGCCTGCTCACCAAAACTGAGCGTGCCCTGAGCACACCGATGACAGGCAATCGCTAACGGCGCTGTCTGGGGAAGAAAAGCAGTCTACACTGATCGACTGGTTAAAGGCAAGAAGAAATGTGGAGCTAAATTGGTAAACATTTTGGTAAAACTCAAACAATTTTAAAAGAATAAAAAAAGCTGATGTGTAGGAGTTAAAAACAAAGAAGATAAGAAATGCTTGCAGCAGCGCATAAGACAGACGAGAGCGGAAGCTGACGGCGGCCAAGGCGCTCGCTGTGGAGCAGGTGCAGCCTTTATGAAGAACCCACATCCTACTTTTAATTCTTAAATTTGCTTTCACCTCTACGTGCGGTGACTTTCGCTCTTCTGTCACAGTTCTACCCAGCCCCCGGAGCTGTGACAGAGCCCGGCTCCGCCACCACAAGACATCCCCCTCGAGCCTCCCTTCTGTGGTCAAACGCCTCCCCCCAATCCCTGGCACCCACTGATCTGTTTCCAGTCCCTGTGGTTTTGTCATTTCCAGAATGTCACATAAATGGCATCCTGCAGGGCGCTGCTGAGACTCATCCGCGTTGTCGTCGCGCCAGCTTGCTCCTTTCTGTGGGCTGCATCGTGTCCTGTTGCGTGGCCGGAGCTTGGCTGGACACTGGCTGTCCCGTCGTTTGCAGTGGTAAATAATGCCACTGTGAACATTCACTCCCGGGGTTGTAGCTTGAGTCAATGCCCAGGAGCAGAAAGAGTACAACGGCCAGGCCGTGGATGTGGGCGGATGTATATTAAAGTGTGCATTAAACTTTTTAAGAAACGGCCAATCTGCTTTCAAGCGTGGCTGTACCATTTGCATCTCCCCAGCAATGCATGGGATTTTCATTTGGCCACATTCTCGCCAGCACTTGGTATTAGCTGTCTGGGAGTTTTAAAGTTTATTTCAGCCCTTCTGATGGGTGTGTTGTGGTAGCTCATTGAGGTTTTGATTTGTATTTTCGTAATTCTAATGATGTTGAGTGTCTTCGGTTCAAATCTTTTGCCCATTGTTTCCTTGGGTTGTTTGCTTCTGTTTTGTTATATTTTGAGACTTTTTAAAATGTATTCTCCATATAAGCCCATTGTCAGAAACGTGATTTACAAATATTTTCTAATAGCCTGTGTCTGGTCTTTTCATTTTCTTAACAGTGTATTTTGAAGAGCAAAAGTAAAAAATTCTGATCAAGTCCAATCTATCAATTATTTCTTTGAGAAATTGTGCTTTTATTTCTATCAAATAACTCTTTGCCTAACTCAAGTTCATGAAGATTTTCTCCTATGTTTTCTTCTAAAAGTTTTATTTTTCTATCTTTTACCTTTAGGTCTATAGTGCATTTGGGATAATTAATTAGAGGTTTTTATTTGCTTTGTTTGCACATGGGTGTCTAAGTATTCCAGCATTTCTTGAAAGGATAAGCCTTTCTTCACTGAATTTACTCTGTCTTTGTCAGAAATCAATTGGCCAGTTTTCACGTACGCTTGCAGGTCAGGAGTGCCAAGGCCACTGCTTTTATTCCCTGGGCTCAGTGATAAAAAAGAGAGGACTGCCGCAGCCTTTCCTCTGAGCAACCATAGCCAGGACAGAGGGCTGTAGCCAAGCTCACCTTGGAGAATTTCTACAGCAATCTAGTTTTATAGCATGAAGAGAGAGAAACCAGGCAGAAGAAATCAGAAGTGGCCACGGAAAAAGGGTTAGCAGACGAAGAGAAAAGGGTAGGCCAATCCCAATGAGCCCGCAGAGATACAGTCCTTACGGCTCAAGAAGACCAGGCTTGGCTTGGAGGACCTGGAGTGTCTCAAAGGTAGAGGAAGAGGAGCTTTTGGAGAGATGCGGCTAGTCCAGAAGACAAACGCAGGTCACATCTCTGCAAGGAAGATGTTGAGATGGGCCGATATGCTTGAAAAAGTACAGGTGGCTCATATCTGAGCAGAAAGAGATGTTTTGGTAGAAGTGGGTGGTGTCTGGATGGTAAAGATGTTTTACAGTTTTCCAGAGAAGAGGAGCCTTTCTCTAATTGTGGAATTCCTCGCTGGAGGTGGCCTGTTGACATTGCTAGTGAAGAAAGAGACACGGCAGAAGCAGCAGCTCAGTTCAACCCTTGAGACACTGTTCTCAGCACTCGGGTTTCTTCCATCGGGATGTTAAACCAGACAAGCTTTTATCGGATGCCAAGGATCATGTAAAATTGTCTGATTTGGGCTTATGCAGTGGATTGAAGAAAGCTTATGGGACTGAATTCGACAGAAGCCTCACACCCTACCCACCAAGGGACTGATTTCAGAACAAGCACACGGAAGAACAGGAGACAGCTGGCATTGTCGGCATTGGACCCAGTGCGCATTGTTCCGGAAGTGTCCGTGCAGCTTATAGCAAATCGTGTGGCTGGTGGTCTCTGGGTGTGCTTGTGTACGAAATGCTAATAGGCCCCCTGCCTTAAATGCTCTGAAACACCTCAAGAAACATACAGAAAAACGATGAACCCACATCGGACAGCACCAAAGACTAACTTTTCGGATTTGGCGCTGATTCTGAAAATAGAATTGGAAATCGTGGAGCAGAAGAGGTAGGAGGTCATCCCTTTTTCGAAGGTGTACACTCAGGGCATATTGGGGAAAGGCCAGCAGCAGTCCCTGTAGAAATCAAAGGCAAATTTTGATGATGTTCCTAAATCTGACATTTTACCATCAGTGCAAATACCATAGCAACAGACTGCAAATCCCAAGGCTGGGTTTTCTCAGTTGTTCACCTAAGAGCCTCGGCTCAGCTCTTTGAGACCTGCATGAAAGCTGGGAAAGGATGAGTGAAGACCTCACTCACCCACAACTGAGAGAACTCAGGCAGCGGCCTGGCAGGCCTGGCTGGCTGGGTGGCGATGCACTGGAGTGCCCCTGGAGACGGGGGAGCTTCTCTACTGCAAGAGGAGAGTCTACGGATCGGTTTCCAAGACCACACAGAATCGGCTGGCAGTGCCAGCTGGGTTTTGAAAAAGTATTTTATTATTTCTGTTACCTCTATTATGCTAAGGTGCTGAATAAAAGGAATAAACAGATAAAGAAAAGAAACGGCAGTGGTGGGTAGAAAGAAATCGCAGGGAGCTTGATGACGTGACACGGAGAATGCAAAAGAACTCGTGCCAAGCTGCGCCACGGTCAGCAGCAAATCGGCGGATAGTGATATTGAAAACAATATCACTCACCGTACTAAATTGGTTTGCGTTTTACTGACTTTGAATATGCATGCTTAATTTATCAAAATACATTTAGAGTTTATTATACAATTAAAGGTGTACATTTTCCATGAAGTTGTAAGGTTATATCACTTCACATAATATATAAGAAATATTTCACTGTATGTACAATGTAATAATTCCACTTAACCTCTCCTTTCCACCGATGTTTCAACTGTATTACATCTCGAAACAAGATAAACCCCACAATACAATGCTGTACTTCTTGCTTTGATGGCCAATTCTTTATAAGAAATTATATGTATCTTATACAACACATTTTCACTGGCCCCGTTCTCTTCGCTCTATTTACTGGGTCCAACTTTCCATCTAGTGTCATTGATTTTAAGCCTGAAGAACTTCTGGAAGTGGACCTCTGTCAGCAACAAAGCCTATCAGCTTGTGTTTATTTGAAAATGTCTCTTTTCCCTGTAAAAAAAAAAAAAATAGGTTTTGATGGATGCAGAATTCTAGGTGGGCAGTTTTTTTCTCCAACAGCTTAGAGAGCTTTTGCTTTCGTCTCCCTCATTTCTAATAAACAGTCAGCTGTTCGTTTTTATCTTTGTCCTATTATGTGACACATGTCCCTCTCCTTCCCACCTTCCCCCTGCTTTCAATTCCTTTTTTCTTTTCTCTTTGGTCGTTGTCAGTTGAGCACTATAATGTGCTTACATATGATTGTTAAAACTATCCTGCTCGTGGCTCGCTGGACTTCTTGTCTCTGTGAGTCTATGTTTTTCACCAGTTTGGGAAAATTGGGGGCATTGTCTCTTCAAATATTATTTTCTGCGCCAGTTTCTCCTTTCCCTCATTCTCAGACTCTAATTATGTTAGTATGTTAGAGGGCTTCGAATTATCCCGGAAGTCTCCGAGGTTCGGTTCCTTTTTCTTCAATCTTCCTTTTCCTCACCAGCAGCGTTGGAGAAAGCCAGCGTCTCCTTGTCATCAGCACCTGGTGCTGTCGCCATTCTTTGTCTAGCCACTCCCATGGCGGTGTCCTCGGATCTCCTCCTGGCTTTAATTTGCATTTCCCTGAGGGCAGACAGTGTTGCGCAGCCTTTACGGGCTTCTCTGTCATCTGTAGATCCTCTTGGTTCTTTTGCCTATTTTCTGATTGAATTGTTTGCTTATTTTTATTACTGAGTTTTGAAGAGTTCTTCATATTTTCTAGATACCATTTCTTTTTTGGATTTATGGTTTACATGTATTTTCTCCCAGTCTGCAGCTGGCCTTTTCATCTTTTCACATGGGCTTTTGCAGAGCAAAAGTATTTCATATTTTGATGAAGTCCAGTATACTAATTTTTTTTTTTATACTGGGACCAGGGATTGAATCCGGGACCTCGCATGTGGGAGGCCAGCACTCAACCACTGAGCCTCATCAGCTCCCCTGTGTTGGCTCTCGTCTGCTTTATTGTTGTTTGCTCGTTTTCTTTCTGAGGTACTGGGAACCGAACCCGGGACCCCCGTGTGGGAGGTGCGTGCTCGACTCTTCAGGCCACATTGCTTACCCCAATTTTCCCTTTTATGGATTGAGTTTTGGTGTCAAATCTAAGAACTCTTTGCCTAGCCCTGGATCTCCTCCTCCTATAAGTTTACACCTTTACATTCTATATTTAAGTCTGTGACCCATTTTGAGTTAATTTTGCTAAGAGGAAGAGACTTGGGGGGTTCTCCTTTGTTTGTTTTGTCTATTGATGTCCAATTGCTCTAGCACGACATGCTGAAGTCTCTCTTTCCTCCATTAAATTGCCTCAGTCACAAGTGAGCTGAGTGTCCTTGTTTGGCTCTACTTCGGGGTTCTGGATCCTTTTCCACTGCTGCACGTGCATCTCTCTCCACGTGTCTCGGTTACCGCAGCTAAGCCGTAAGGTGGTATCAGGTGGAGCGGTCGCTTCCACTTCATTTGTCTTTGCAAAGACTGCACTGGTGACTCTGTGCCTGAGCCTTTCCTTATAAACTTTAGAATGAGCTCGTCTATGTCTGCAGAACCTTGCTGGGCCTCTGATGGGAATTGCTTTAGGCCTGGATTGACATCATTCCTGTGTTGAGTTTTGCAATCCTTATGCATTGTGCCTCTCCATTACTCAGATCTTCTGTTTCTTTCATCAGCATTTTATGACTTTCAGCATTTAGATCTCGTATGTGTTTTGATAGGTGCAGACCTGAGTGTTTCACTTTATTGGAGCGATTATAAACAGTATTGAGTTATTTATTTCTGTTTCTACATGTTTATTGTTAGTACATAGAAATATGATTCAATCTTTTCTGTGTTGATCTTGTAACCTTGTTGAACCCACTTATTAGTTCTAGGAGGTTTTTCAAAAATATATAGATTACTTGGGATTTTCTAGGTGGACAATCCTGTCATCTGCAAACACAGTTTGTTTCTTCCTTTCCTGTTGTTGTTTGCAACCAGGCTCCCTGGCATCTCCCTTGGCCAAGCCAGGCTTAGGGGTCCCTCTGGGATTTGGATGAAGTTGTGCAGATTGCGGGTCTGCTCTCGGGGCTTCCTCCTGTCTGAGATTTCCCACACTTCATCCTTTGACCCCTGCTTCCAATAAGATTTGAACATTCTATTTGAGCTCCAGCTGCCCGTGTGTCCTGGCTGGAGAGAATCCTGGGAAGAAAACCCCTGAGACTTGATCTCAGCCAGCACTGCCAATTTCTGCCTCGTTTTAATTGCTTTCCAGAATTTATAACCGCTCCTGTGACAGATTAATCTTATATAAGCCACTTACAATTTCTGGGACCCAAACTAATGAGATGATTTAATGACAACATTAACGAGCCTTATCTAAGAGACCAAAGTAGCCCCTTGTGTACAATTAGTGAGTCAACATTCTTCTTGGCTCACATTTGGGACTATTGACTATATATAAACCAATAGCATAAATCTCATGTCCTTCAATAAATTCCTATCATATTGACCACAGTCTTTATCATACAGCAAGTAAGTTAAAAAGCCAAAACAACATTTGAAATCTGAAGGAAAAAAGGCATTCTAAAATGGTGGGAGGTTGAAGAATAAATTATAATGGAAATTAGAATTTTGAACTATGCAATACGACAAATACTTTATATCAGAGTTTGAGAATTGTAGCTAAACTAGTGCGTACAGGAAATTTGACAGCTTTAAATTGGAAAGGAAGAGAGGTTTAAAATAGTGAGGCATTCGTCTAATTTATAAAGTAAGGGAAAACAGGAGACTAACACTTCCATAATTTGAAGGAAACAACAGAAATGAATGAAATAGAAAACAAAGACATCGTAAAGGCAATAGCAAGACACACAAGTTAGTTCTGTGAAAAGAATAAAAAAGAGAAACTTTTGCTAAGGCTGACCAAGCCTGATCAAGAACTGAAAGCAAGAGAGAGGGAGAAAGAGAGAGAAGAAGGGAGAGACAGAGAGTGGTGGAGAAGTACAAACATCAGTCATATCATTGATGAAAATGAGATGTAAGTACAAACACAACCGAAATTAAAAAAAATAAAACAATGTTATGAACAACTGCATGTCAATTAATTTGAAGTTTTATTTAAAAATGAACAAATTTCTAGAGAAAGATAACATGCCAAATTGACTCAAGAAGAAAAAGGAAACCTGACTACATCTACAGACGTTAAAGAGGTTAAATCAGTAGTTGAATGCACATGTAAAGGGGGAAAAACCAAAGAAGAGAAATTCCAATTTTATACAAACTCTTCTAGAGAATATAACAATAAGATATTTTATGATTAATTTTATGAAGCTAGTATAGCATCAATACCAAAATCAGGACAATGTGAGAAAGGTAAATTGTAGGCCAACCTTCCTTTGAAAACACCTGCAAATATCCTAAATGTTAACAAACCATACTGTTACCGGATTTTGTCTAGGTTCTTGACTCTGCTGCAGAAATGAATTTCAAGAGCACGTCAGGTTAGTTAGTCCAGTAATTTGTTAAGATAGGGAGGGAAGAGAAATGGGAGAAACTAACAGACCATGGGTTCCCAGTAGAGAGCAGGGGGCTGAAGAGTGATAAAGAGCAGATTTATAGACTATAATTTCCCATGATAGATTATAAATGCCCAGGTGTAACTTGCGGGTTGATCCATGCAGGTGGGCACGGTGAGAGCCGAGCGCAGAAGGAAAGAGAGAGCGAGAAAGAGAACGGGAGAGGTTTTTGTGCCTGCTTTTAAACCATTAATTATTCGCCCCTGTGCTAGTGGCATGGGAGGAGTTCCAGCTGTTTGCTGTTTTGATTGATCACCTCACCCACCAATCCCCCAGGAGGGCCCAATTATAAGACCCCTGGAGACTATCCGGGGCTTCTCCTGGCTTCCAGAGGAAACCTCATTCTGGATGGCAGAAAGCTTGCAAGGGTTTTCCAGCAGCCATCTTGAGGGTCTCGAGATCCACTTGGACTTCTTACCAGGTTCCAGAGCCAAGTATTGATTCCCTGTCTTACCAGCCTGCTTCATTCCCCCCTCAGAGAGCTCACACCTTTATTCTTAAAGGGGTGCTGGAGGACGATGCTCTTTCTTCTGTAATCGCTTCCTACCTGACAAGGTGTGAAACCCTCCTGCTAGCCTATCTTGGTTGAGGGAAGACAGACCTGGTATCCTGGGTGAAGCTGGGTAAAGTCCCCATATGGCTAACAAGATGTTGATTCTGGAATAATTGAACTTGATTAGAATCTCGGGGATACATGGTCTAAGATGATACTGGGCCACAAAAGTAGAAAAGCCCAGGTTCCTGCAAAGGCTGCCTCTTCCCGGAGTTGGTGGGAAGCAGTACCCTTCCTTCAGTAATTTTGTGCCGTTGGCCAACTCTAGAGAAGAGATTGCAGTAGACCACGGGGTTAGATATAAATTACCAATCCCAGTTCCTATGCGGAGGAGAAGAACGAGAAGAGGCATTGCCCTCTTTGGCTATAATATAGGGAGCAATTACAGGAAGTGGAAACAGACACGGTTTCTTAAGGGGTGTCGGGCTTGCCCTCGCCCTAACAATAGGCATCTGGGCTAGAGTTCGAGGGAGCAGCTGGCTTTGACACAGACGCTGCTGAGCTTTGTCTCTTGAAGGGGTATTTCAGGCCGTCCAATGACTGGCACTCGTGCTTCTCGTCAGGTGCTTCCGGTGGGCTGGCACTTTCCTGGGCAGCTGGCTTCACTTGGGATTAGTGTGCCCAGCTGGAAATTCCTTTAACTTTAATAGCTGTGGGAGTGAGCAGAGGTAAGAATAAAGTTCCTTCCATTTGGCTCTCGCTGGGAGAGAGGCTTGTTTTCTTGCCAACTTTTTGGTCAGCGCCTGGTGTCCAGGTCCTGGGTGAGGAAAGGCTGCCCGTGGACCATCTCTAAGGGGCTGAAGTGGGGGCTAGCCCCCTCGTTTGCTGTTTCCCTTCGGGTGGGAAGCGCTTAGCCCTGGCAGGATGGCGGGTGGGTCTGCCAGTCCTCCCCAGGGTCTGAGTGGGACAGGCTCTGGAACAAGGGCTAAGAGGGAGAGCTGGGCTGAGCACGTTCATTGACTCCTTAGGAAATGAGGCTCACCGGGACTTTAGCATGGTCACTGTCCCTCTGCACGTGATCTAGGCTGGAGGCTGCTCTTGGCTCCACTGTGGCCGTGTGGACCAGCAGTGGGCAGAATTTAAGACCCTCCTTTGGGGACCGTGCCCATGATTCTAGGAAGGACGAAGAAGATTTTCAGTCGGCTGACCTGGCGTTGCAGAGTCCAAGTCTGACTAAAACGTTCACCACTCTAAATAATTTGAAGCTGATGCTCCGGCCTCAGCATCCTGAGAATCTAACCCAGAGCCTTGCTGACAAGCATCCCTGTGGCTGACCTAGGTCTTGGGGCATGCCTGAAACCCCGAAGTTCCGACCAAACTGCCCAAGCTGAATTGGTGGGAGACGTGAGCAGTTGCCCAAAACGAAGTATCTGAGATAAGTCCCAGAGGACGTTTGGCTGCCTTCTGAACGGAAGGACCCGAGGCATGGGGGCCATTCAGAGTTGACTGCTCTGGCTCTCGGCACCCGTACATTCCAGGGTCCGAGACTGACTGCACTGTTACCCAAACAGAAGCTCCTGAGATAAATCTCAGGGAATGTTTGGCTGCTCTCTGATTCAGAGCGCCCAAGATGTCCGAGGTCTTCAGGGACATTTAGAGTTACTTCCCTGGATACCACCACCCTGGGAATCACAGAGACCGTGTTGCTGGGTGTTTCTGGGGCTGTTCTGGACTTGGGAGACAGACTGAATAAATCTTGGGGTCCAATAGATCTACTGAAGCTGCCAAGCTGAATATTGTTCCTTCCTGGAGAAGGGGCAAAAAGCTTCTGGCTACTCTGACAGAGGTCTTAAAAGCCATTCCAGTCTTCTGACTTTACTGTTTGGTAGTTTCCCAGTTAGGCCAGCCATCAAAAGGCCATTAAGTGAGTAGAGATCACTTGTTCTCACTAACAGGCCTTGGGGCCCTCAGGCAATAACTTCCTCACTAGCAAATGCATTTTCACCTTTACAGTTTTTAAGACATTCCAAAGCATTTTAACTGCAAACCTGTGATGAGAAACTCAGTAGTAGGAAGTAGGAAGGAGAAACGTGAGAAAAGGTTAATTATGAGAGGAGCCCTGGCCTGTGATCCCCCTGGGGAAGGGATTCCCAGGGCATCCATTTTTGGTCTTGCCTGCCGCTGCCTTCCCACCCTGTCCCAAAGCAGGTAGCCGGGCTGGTAGATGGGAGGGCAGACTTGCGAAGGCAGGGACCTGTGGAGGGGAAAGCCCCCAGCTCTGAGTCGTTGCCCTGACGCCAAGGAGAGAGGGCAGGAAAAGGCAATGGCAGCCAGGCCCGAGGACAAAGCCGCATGGATGCTAAAAGGGCTTGAAAAGGGAGTTTTGCACTGTCTGGCACTTGGCTGGGGGACCTCTGTCTTGGCAAGGCCCTGCTTTGAGCCCCTCCCGGCTGGGGCCAGGTCTCACAAGCCTGGGTGGGGAGCGCAGATGCAGAGAGTTCCCAGGCCCTGGCCTCTTCCCTCCTAGGATTACATCCTGTGGGGGTGTGTTAGTCAGCCAGGGGGGTGCTGATGCAAAATACCAGAAATGGGTTGGTCTTTATCAAGGGTATTTATTTGGGGTAGAAGTCCACAGTTACCAGGTCATAAAGCGTAAGTTTCTTTCCTCACCAAAGTCCACTGCCACATGTTGGAACAAGACAGCTGCCGGCGTTTGCCAGGGTTCAGGCTTCTTGGGTTCCTCTCTTCCCGGGGCTGCGTTTCTCTCCGGACTCAGCTCCTCTGTTTCCTCCACAAGGTCAACTTTAGACTATGAGGCTCTCCAGGCTTTGCTTCTCTCCACGAGGCTATCCTGTAGATGATCAGGCGAATGGCTCGTCTCTATCCCGGGGCCTCTCTCCTTCCTCAGGACCAAGCTCCTCCGTCTGCTCGCCTCCCCGGGCTCCAGCATCAAGACTCCAACATCAGACCTGCCCTTTGCCTTTTATACTTTATTCCCCAGCCACCAAGGGGTGGGGCTCAATGCCCTCCTGACGTGGCCCAATCAACACCCTAATCATAACTTAATCATGCCCAGATTAGCAGACCAGATTACAAGCATAATCTAATATATATTTTTTTGGAATTCGTAATTACATCAAATTGCCCAACAGCTACAGGGGGCTCGAAGGTCAACCTGTTTAAAATGGATGCCCAAAAGAAGGCATTAACAGGCTGGAGGCCATAGCTTCTCTCACCAATAACCTCCTGGCTGGCTCGCCAAATATGTTACCAGATTTTGTCTAGATTCTTGGCTATACTGCAGAAATGAATTTCAAGATCATGTTGGGTTAGTTAGGCCAGTAATTTATTAAGGTAGGGAGGGAAGAGAAATGGGAGAAAATAAGAGATCGCGGGTCCCTGATAGAGAGTAAGGGGCTGAAGAGTGATAAAGAGGGCTGGTTTATAGACCACAATTTCCCATTATAGATTATAAGTGCCCAGGTTTTACTTGCATGTTGATCCATGCGGGGGGGCGAGAGAGAGAGAACAGGAGAGGCTTTTGTGCCTGCTTTTAAACCATTAATTATTCTGCCCCTTTGTTAGTGGCATAGGAGTCCCAGGTGTTTGTTGTTCTGATTGATTACCTCACCCATCAATCCCCCAGGAGCGCCCAATTATAAGATCCTGGGAGAATATCCGGGGTTTCTCCTGGCTTCCAGAGGAAACCTCATTCTGGATGGCAGAAATCTCACGAGGGTCTTCCAGCAGCCATCTTGGTATCCATAGCCACCTGGACTTCTTACCAGGTTCCAGATCTATCTATTGACTCCCTGTCTTACTAGCCTGCTTCAATACTTTGAAACACATAACAACTCTTCCTGACCACCTTGAGTTTATACTGGGAGTGTAAGAAATGCGTACCACTACAAACTAGATTAAAGTAAGGTTGCACTCCTAGGGGGATTAGGATGAAGCCTCATTCAAGGCGCTATCATGATTGACACTCTCTAGCCGAGCTCTCAGAGGCTCTGGGGATTTAGTGATGAGCAAACCAACCAGACCCTGCTGGTAGTGGGGGAAGACAATAAACAAGTGAGCAACAAAGTATTATAATACCAGTTGTACATGGTACTGCCTTGAAGAAAAATAAAATACTGTCTCTGCCTTGTCCAGGACCACCTGGTCTTAATAACAATTGTTTCACAGAGTCTTAGAATGCCAGGGCTCTTATGACAAATACCGCCCAGGGGAGTGGGCTAAACACCAGTTACGGAGGCTAGAAGTCCAGCATCAAGTTCTCGGCAGCCACGCTTCCTCCAGGAGTCGAGCTCCTGGTGCTGGCTCGCCACCATCCTCAGGGTTCCCTGACCTGCATCTCTGCCTTCTTCACATGGCTTCCTTCTGGCTTCTCTTCCTGCTCTGTCGCCAGTTTCCCTGCCGAGATTTCCTCTCTTTAGAAAGGCCTCCGGCCCTGTGGTAAGGCTCCCCTGATTCAATGTGGCCTCAGCTAAGTAGGATCTTCAAAGATCCGCTTCACACAAGTCCACACCTAACTGGTAATAACATCTTCAAAGGCCCTATTTACAAACGGTTCACACCACAGGAGCACAGACTGAGACTCAAATAAACGGGTCTCCTCCTTTGTAGGAGATGTGATTCCACCCCCAACACGTAAGTACAAAGCCCTGGTCCTGTTCCCTCTCCTCTCTCTCTCTCTCTGTCTGTCTTTCTCCCTTTCCCACTCCTTCACCTTCTTCCATTATCTCCCTCTCGCTGTCTCTGGCTCCCTCTGTGTCTCTCTCTCCATTTATATCAGGGTGCATATATGATACATTTTAACTAAATATGAGTTATTCTCGAAAATATTGTTCTTTTATATAAATTTTAGGTGCAGTTTGTCTATTTTCATGAAAAACTCTGTCATGATATTGATTAGAATTAGACTGAAGTTACAGGTTGGTTTGAAAAGAATTAACCTCTTTTGTATGGAGTCTTTTTATTCATGAAGATGGTATATCTCTCCATTTATTTAGGTCTTCTTTAGATCATTTTAATGTGTTTTTTTCCCAATTTTCTCCATAAATGTCATCAACATGTTTGTTATAAGTATACTCTTAGGAGATTTTTTTTTTTACTATTGTAAATGTTATATATTTTAAAGTATATTTTCTGTTGTTACTGGCATCTAGAAACATTTCATTTTTTTTGTATATTAATCTTTTATCCAGCAGCCTTGCTAATCTTCATTCTAATTTTTTTTTCTTAGATTTTCTTAGGTGTTCTGGCTGAATAATCATATCATCAGAAAATGATCAGAATTCCTCTCATTCATTTAAAATTTGTATACCTGAAACATATTATAAAGCTACAGTGGTCAAAACAGCATGGTACTGGCATAAAGATAGACACATCGATCAGAGAAATACAATTGAGAATCCAGAAATAAACCCTCACCTATATGGTCAACTGGTTTTTGACACACCCACCAAGTCCATGTTAAAAGGACATAACAGTCTCTTCAACAAATGGTGCTGGGAGAACTGGATATCTATAACCAGAAGAAAGAAAGAGGACCCCTACCTCACTCCCTATACAAGAATCAATTAAAATGGACCAAAGACATAAATAGAAAAGCCAGGACCATAAAACTACTAGAAGAAAATGTAGGGAAACATCTTCAAGACCTTGTAGTACGTGGTGGTTTCTTGGACCTTACACCCAAAGCACGTGCACCAAAAGAAAAAACAGATAAATGGGACCTCCTCAAAATTAAACACTTTTGTACCTCACAGGACTTTGTCAAAAGGGTGAAAAGGCAGCCAACTCAAGGGGAGAAAATATTTGGAAATCACATGTCAGATAAGGGTTTAATATCCAGGATATATAAAGAGATGTTACAACTGAACAATAAAAAGACAAACAACCCAATTAAAAATTGGGGCAAAAGATTTGAATAGACATTTGTCCAAAGAAGAAATACAAATGGCAAACAAACAAACAAACAAACAAACAAACAAAAACACATGAAGAAATGCTCAACAACACTAATGATTAGGGAAATGCAAATAAAAGCTACAATGAGATATCATTTCACACCTATCAGAATGGCCACTATTAAAAAGACAGAGAACTACAAGTGTTGGAGAGGATGTGGAGAGACAGGAACACTTCTTCACTGTTGGTGGGAATGCAGGATGGTACAACCACTGCGGAGGACTGTTTGGCAGTTCCTAAAGAAGTTGAATATAGACTTGCCACGTGACCCTGCAATACCACTACTGGGTATATACCCAGAAGAACTGAGAGCAGGGACACGAACAGACATCTGCACACCGATGTTCACAGCCACATTATTCACCATTGCCAAAAGCTGGAAACAACCCAGGTGTCCATCAACAGATGAATGGATAAACAAACTGTGGTCTATTCACACGATGGAATATTATGCAGCTGTAAGAAGAAATGAAGTCGTAAAGCATATGGCAACATGGATGAACCTGGAGGACATTATGTTGAGCGAAGCAAGCCAGACACAGAAGGACAAATACTATTATCACGTTACTGTGAACGAAATACAATGTGTAATATATCGTATGATTTTTTTAAAAATTTTATGTATCCAGTAGATTTAATTGAGAAATTATGCTTTTATTCAACTGTATTTTCTTTTTCTTTTTAAATTGTTTATATTTTCAATTAGTAAATGTCTTGGCTCCAAGAGCTCCTGGGGGGGGGGGCACTGGGGCAGACCCCACTCCCACCAGCCTGCGGGCTGAGATGGGGGCATGGTAGAGTGGGGAGGGCAGGCCTCAGAGCCCCACCTGGAGGCAAAATTGAGGCCCCAACTTGCCATTGTGGAGGGATCCTGAGTGAGCTGGGGGGGCCCCCATCCCCTGAGCGCCCAGGGTGGCCCCGGCACCCCTCCACTTTGCTGCTAGAAGAAGCACAGCTGTGCAGATAGACAGACCTCCGTCTCCCCGGGCCGCGGCCTTGAGCAGCTCGCCCTGGCTCCAAGCCTCTTGCTCCGCCTGGGAGGAGGGGGCGCGAGGGTGGGGGGCCATCTGGTTGACCGTTCCTCTCCCGTCCCGTCTAGACCCCTCGGTTCTGGGCAGGACAGGGACCTGACGGGCCTTTGCTCCTTCTGCCACGGACAGAAGGGAGAGCAGGCAGGACACACAGGCGGAGAGGTGGGCTTCCAAGAGGGGGCCGGGCCCCAAGGGTGGGGAGGAGCTCTGCCAGTGCAGAGGAGGCCCTGGCGGAGGGCGCATACAGCCCCCCTGGACCAAGGCTGCGCAGACAGAGGGGGCCGAGGACCTGGGGGCAGGGCAGATGGTTGAGGGGGGTGGGAGGGCTTGGGCGGCTGGGTGAGGGGTGCCGAGTTTGCTCTACAGGCAATGCCGAGGGCGGGGACCCTGGCCGCTCAGGAGGAGCCCCTGCCCCGCTTCCAGCTGGGATGCTCTGTGGCTCACCACATGCCTGGCTCCCCTGGTTCTTGGGACTGGGCCCCCCTGTACGGGGTGAGGGTAAGGCAGCGCTTAACCTGCACATGGGGATGCTCCTGGCAGGTGCTCAGGGGAAGGGTGCCCCCTGCCCCCCGTCCTGGGGTCTGGGTCCTGGTGCTGGCACTGGACACAGCCCCTGGCAGGTGCTGGTCAGGGAGCTGGCGCTGATCCACGCTCCAACGAGAACCCTGGGTCCCACGGTGGGGCCTTCCGGGGGGTGGCCAGTGGTCGGGGGGAGGGGGCCCTTGGCTGGGCCACCCTGCACCAGCGGCCAGTGAGTGCACAGCCCCTCCCGCCGGGGCCTCGGCTCGGGCACAGGGACAAGTGAGCAGAAGAAACGGGGTCCTGCCTTCGGGGAGCTCCGGCAGCCCGAGCACCGAACGCTGAGGACACAGGAGGGGCGGGGGGCAGCGAGCTCTGGGCTGAGCCATGCAGTTCACCTGGAGCTCAGGGTGGCCTCCCAAGAGGGAGATGAGCCGGGGAAGCTGGCCTCCTGACCGCCTGGGGCCTGTGGTCCCGGCCAAGGATCAGCAAGGAAGTGCCTGGGCCCGACGAGAGACGAGAGGGGGCATGGAGTAGGCTGGGGCCCAGTGGGATCAGTGCGAGGGGGACTGGGGGCGCCGCAGGTGACAAGGCCAGAGGGGGAGTGGGGCCCAGAGGGGGACTTTGGACTTTGCAGGGCTGGGAGCAGAAGTGCAGCAGAGGGGCCAGGGGACAAGCAAGGAGGTCGGGAAGCCGGGGTGGGTGGGGGCCCCGGGGAGAGCAGGGGGCAGGGGAAGGTGGGGAATGGGTGGGAGGTGGGGGTTAGTGGGGGCCTGAAGTGGAGCAGGGGGGCAGTGGGGGGCCGGCGGAGGAGGTGAGGAGACGTGAGGATGAGCCAGACGCGGGAGAGGGTGGCCTGTGCTCCCAGGCACGTCAGCGGCAGCTGGACGGGGGTCTGGGCTCAGAAGGGCACAGGGGCTGGGAGCTGCCCTTGGGACTCCTGGGCTCCGGAATGTCCAGCCGTGGCCGCTCCTGTAGGCGAGGGCGGACACAAAGAGGCCGAGGACAGGGGCCAAGGGAGGAGCTTCGCTGGAGCTAGATCCCGAACGGCAGGTCGAGGGGAGGACCTGGGAGACCCACGGGAGGCCACAGGATTGGTGGCCAAGGAGGGGGAGCAGCAGCTGGAGGGGCCAAGAGAGGAATGAATGAAATGAGGCAGGTGTGACCCCCATGCCAGGGGGCGGAGCCAGAGAGGAAGGCAGAGAGCAGATGTGATGCTGCTGAGTAGCCTGGGGGGGGGTCTCTGGGTGCCAGGCCCAGGCCCCTGGGACATCAGGGCTCTGCCACGGGGCGGCTGGAAAGGCCCCCTCCCCAGCGTGAGCCCTGGGCCCCAGGCCCTGCTGACCTCAGGGGCATGAGACGGGAGGCCCGTCTGCCTTTCTGCAACTTCCTTCCCTCTCTGGAGCCTCTGCTGTCCCCTGCCATGGGGGCAGGGGTGCCACGTGGAGGCCTGCCCACCCAGGCTGACTGTCCCACACTGACCCCTGCTCCTCGGCCCCCCCCCACCCCCCTGCCCCTTCTTGCCCACAGAAGCCCTGTCCCTCTCGGCTGGACGGGGGCCCTTCAAGGCCCTTCCCAATGCCCACCGCCCCTCTGTCCTGCAGGCCCAGCCTGGCCAAACTGCCCCCGTCCCTGTCCACGGGGCCCACCTCCCGGCCAGGATGTGGAGTCCTTCCACTTGCTGAGACCACAACGAGGGAGCCCTTCCCCCAGTGTGACTCATGCTCCAGAACTGTCACCTCCACTTGGGGGGCGGGGACTGCAGGCTGGACGGGCACAGATGGACCCAGAGCCGGGTCTGGCCGAGGGTCTCCAGACAGGGGGCTCAGGCTGGTGTCCGAGGCACCACAAACCACGTGGCTTGAGCCACAGAAATGCAGGTGCCGGCAGGGGGCGCCCTCAGAGCTGAGGGGCTCCTGCTGCCTCTTCCGGCTCCGCCTCGGCCGTGTGGCCGTCTCCCTGTGTCTGTCTGTCTGGTTCTCCCCTGGTCCTAAGGACTCCCGTCTTCTTGGACAAGGACCCCTTCTCACCCAGTTTGGTCTCATCTTAACTAATCACATCTCCAAAGACCCTATTTCCAAATTCACAGACCAGGGGTTGCGGACCAGGCTCAGGACTTGAACATGTCTAGTGGGAAGTGGACAGAGAGCAAGGGAGGCCTGGGGGCAAGAAGGAAACTTCCGGAAGCCTGGAGGTCTGGAGACAGAGCCCTGGGGGGAGAAGCGGAGAGAGGTGGGCACCCAGGCGCCCTCTGGGAAGAGGGTGGCGGCCCCCTCAGGCTCTCTCACCAGCCCTCCTGCTCCCCCCCAAGGCTCTTGGGAGGTGGGGCCCTGCCCCGAGGCCCTGGGTGGGAAGGAAGTTGCTCAAGGGTCCACCACAGCTCCTGACCCCACCAGGCCTGCTTTTTCGCCACCTTTGCAGTTTGTAGAAGCCACTGTCCCTGTCGGGGTGGTGGTTGGGGCCCCACTGCCCTCCCCGCCAGAAGCCCTCCTGGGGGCCCTTGCTCTGCCCACAGCAGGGTCTCTGGGTCTGGGCAAAGGGTTGAGTGCCCCCCACACCCTCCAGGGGCTACAGCCCCCAGCATCTCGCCCCTGGGCCAGGGAAGGCCCCTCTGCTACAGGCTGCTGCTGCACCCCCAGGAGAGAAGTAGCGCTTGCCCGCGGGCTGTCGGGCACCAGTGTGGAGGCCAGCCTGGAGGCAGCGTCCCCAGGCGCCACAGGCATGCAGAGCCAGCACCTCCTCGGCACCCGCACTCCAGTCTCGGGGACGCCCTGGGGACCCCTCGATGCATCGACCCTCCCCACATCTCCCTTGTCCGTCCCGCTGACCAGGTGTCAGGTGGGACATGGCCCCCCAAGATGCCCGTGTCCTGATCCCCAGAACCTATGGACACGGCACCTCCCAGGGCAAGGGGTTTGCAGAGGGGACTCGTTAGGAATCCTGAGGGGTCCAGGGTCACCACAGGGTCCTCCTGGGAGGGAGGGGGAGGGCCCGAGGCAGAGACGGGAAGAGGCTTCACTCGGGCTGACTATGGAGCAAGCGGCCGCCAGGCGAGCATGTGGGTGCCCCCAGCAGCCGGAGCGGGCGAGGGAGCAGGGGAGGAGAGGGAGAGGCCCCCTCTCGTGCCCACCCCCCAAGGTCACGTCAATGTCCTCGGGAAGAGGGCCTCCTGCCCCGCCCCCCTCTCCCTGCCCCTCTGAGTCACTGCTCCGCAAAGAGGGGGCGTTGCACCCCCAGGCCCGTTCATCCGGCTGCCTGGGAGGGGCTGGCACCCCAGAGCGGGCGGATGTGACCGCGGCGCAGGCCCTCCTTCTGGGAACCACAGGTGGAGGCGGCCCTGACACCGTCTCTTCCGGGAGCTGGGGCCGGGGCTCGGCAGGGCAGAACAGGTTCTCCGGGGGTGGGGTGGAGGGGGGCCCCACCCATCCTGCCGTGCGCCCACCACGAGGTCACAGTGAGGTCGCTGAGGCCTCGTCCTCGGCACCTCGGGGTCTGGACCTGCGTCGCGGCCGTCGGCGGGCTGCACCGGCCCCCCGAGAAGGGCTGGCCCGTGTGCGGCTGGCGCAGGGTGGCCAGCTGTGGCCAGCGGCTGGCTGCGGCCGCACGTTCGGTGGTGCTGGCGCCCCTGGGCCGGTCCTGGTGGGGAAGGTGGGACCGCCTGGGCGGTACTGGCCTCCACCTGCCAGGGCACACGGCACCTTGTGTGGCGAGACGCTTGGGCCTGGGGGAAAGCCACAGCCCTTGCTCAGTTCTTCCCAACACAAAAAACTGGCAATTCAGGCTGCCCCAGAGCGGACTCGGGGCTGGCAGGAGGGTCTGGGCCAGGGAGGAGGCCGCGTGGCCTCAGACGCAGACGTCGGAGCCATCCGAAGACAGAGCCAAGGGGCAGCCGGCCCCGAGAAACTGGAAAAGGCAAACCCTGACGTTAGCCCGTGACACCGACGGGGACTTCCGGCCTCCAGAGTCGGAAGGGACAGACGCCGCTGAGCTGGTGGCCGCTTCCTAGCGCGGCTCCAGGCGGCTCGTGCAGGCAGCTCCTTCCACCTGCGACGGCCGCGGGGCTGGGGCGCTTGGTAGGAAGAGCAGCTTGGGAGAATAAAAGTGGACTCCCCCCGCTTCCTCCCCTCCCCTTCGTCCCCCTCCTTCAGCCCCTCGCCTCGGTCAGGCCCTCGCCTCCCACCCGCAGAGACCCCTGGGCCCCCAGCCGCCCTGCAGAGAGCAACCGTTCTCTGACTTGACCTGCCACACATGGCCTGTGGGGCCAGAAGCCGGAAGCCCAGGGGTCTCAGCCACCTCCCCCATGCCCGGCCACCCACCACCACCAGCAGCCCAGGCCAGGCGGCTCCCTCTTCTCTCCCCTGCACCCTTCCCAGGCCAGGCGGCTCCCCCTTCTCTCCCCTGCACCCCTCCCAGGCAAGGCGGACCCCCCTTCTCTCCCCTGCACCCTTCCCAGGCCAGGCGGCCCCCTGCCCTCTCCCCTGCACCTTGGCAGACAGATGCCCTGGCAGGGCTGGTGCCACACGCTGCCTGCACCTGTTGCGGAGCTCAGAGGAGGTCCAGCAAAGACTCGCTTCCTGGGCCGTGGGCCCCTGGGTGGGCTGCCCGCGCTGTTCTCTGGCGCTGAGTGAGATACCCCGGTGCACGATGGAGGGCCCGGCCCTGGCAGGCCCTCAAGTAGACTGTACCCCAGAACTAAACCAGCAAATGCAGCCAGTTCCAGTCAAGCTGACGCTGCCCGCTGCGATTCAGCCTCCATGGCCCACGGGCACCCAAGCCCAGCGCCAGCCCCCTGCACCCCACCGGTCTCCAGGCCTGTCCCTGAGCTGGCCACGTGGGGCCGTAGAAGGGCCTCAGCTTGTGCAAATTCCCATCATTTCACAGGTCTTCCCAGGAAATCAATGCCCCCTGCCCCCAGCCAAGCAGGCGCAGTTCTGCCTCCCGGGGCTCCCCCAGCCTGGCCGAGCACACCCCTGTGCTGGGGCCCGCCACTGGCCTGGCCCCAGTCCAGCCTGGAGCCACCTCTGGTCCACCTCGGGTCTTCGCACATGCTGGTCCTCTGTCTGCAGCCCTGGACCCCCCCAGGCAGATTCCTGCTCCTTAGTTGTCGCCCTCCATTCTCCCTAAAGCAGCTCGGCCCCCAGCTGCTGCCTTTGGTGCCCCAGACTTGTTGAAAATTCCGTTTTGTCTATTTGCCCCACAAAGGCAGGGCCTGCGTCTGGCTTGGTTGTCCCCAGCATCTAGTGGGTAGAGCAAGTTTTGTTAAAGGATGAAAACAGGAGTCCCTGGCCAAAACAGAGGTACAGCGAGTCACATGCTCAGTCATTCCAAGTGCCAGGGTCCAGTGGGCTCCTGAAGCAGGTCCCAATCCCAAGGACCCGGGGCTGCCCCCAGGTTCCTGTGTGGCTGCCAGCCTTGCCTACGAGGCTGCTCCCACCCAGAGCCCCCCTCCCAGGGCATCCATGTCAGAGAAGGCCACGGCTCAGAGTGGATTCTTGTGGCTAGAGCTTCTACTCCAACTGGCTTGTGGGTCACTGGGACCCTGGTCTCCTTTTCATCAACCCCTGGACTGAGGCCTGCAAGACTACCATGCTCTCAAAGCCTCTGGGTTTTGTCTCCATCTCAGAATCTGAGATTAAGAGAAGCTCAGGGCACCCAAGCAGTGTTTGGTGGCGGTGGTGGGGGGTGTAGGGGGCAGGAGGTGGAGGTAGCTTAAAGGTCATCCAGTCCACTCAGGAGACTGACCAACATGGGCTCTGCTCTGCATCACCTGGGCCTCACCCGGCCCTAGGGGGACACCCCAGAGACAGCTCACCCAGGCATCCAGGCTGCTGCCTGCAGCTCCTCACTGGGTCAGAGCTGGGAGGCACTCGCGTCTGGGGCTTAGGTGGGAAAGGACCCCCGGTGTTGGCTTCTAAGCCGCCGTGGGCCTGGGGAGCTGGGCAGGGGCAGGGGCAGTGGTCAGGGTGGGAGGCCCTGGAGGACCCTGTCCTAGGGTAGGGGTGGGGGAGCGGAGCCCTGGCTCTGCTGGGGAGGGTGTGAGGGGAGGGCACGGTGCTGGGTCCCAGCCCTGTAGGGCCCCCAGGGCCAGATCGGGAACAGGTGTGCCTGGCACCGGCAGCCCCTGCCCCCTCTCCTGTGCCAGCCACCCAGGGTCACCTCCCACCTCTGCCCCACCAGCCCCGGCCAGCTCCAGCACCTGACCCGCGGCTCATCTCGTCACGTGGGCTGACTGCTCGGCTGCTCTTGCAACACTAATGGCCTGGGCCTGGGCCCAGAGCCCCAGGGAGCTGCACCCCCTCCTTCCTCCCGAGGTCTGGGTGGCCCCAGCGCTGAGCGGGGTGACTTGGCCTAAAAGGAGGGCGGGGCGGGGAGCAGCCAGCAGCAGGCATGACTCAGCACATCAGCTGCTCTCCGCCCCCCACGCTGGGCCTGGGCAGAAGCCCACCCCCACCCCCACCTCCCACCCCCTGCCTGCCCTCCCTCCTGCCCTCCCCCAGCTCCGGGGCCGCAGAGACGACCCTGGCCCTTCCAGGCAGCCCCGTTGCCCCAGGACTGGGGCCGTGCTGGCTGCCTCCACACTCACCAGGCGGCCCTGGGCGGCTGGGGGGGCGCAAGGCCCTGGGGCCCGTCTCCCACCCAGCCTCTGGGGAGAGGCGAGTCGGGCAGTGGAGGCCCTCTCCTGATGCCCGGGCCCCCAGAAGGCTGCACCGTGTCGTGGGCCCTGCTCTGGGCTGCAGCTGGGAAACGGGGCTGGGTGCCAAAAGGCTCAGCGCAGACAACAGGGGCTGCAGCCCGGGCCCCCGGCCTCCCACCTGCCCTGGCAGGCGCTGCTGGCTGTTGGGACATCAAGGAGCAGAAACTCAAGGTGGGGGCCCACGGGGTCCCCAGGGAGAGGGCACACGCAGGTTGGCAGCAAGAGGGTGCCAGGCCCAGGAAGGGCCCTGGGGGGCAGGGGGCACAGTCCCTGCTTTTCCTTCTGCAGTGGGGGCAGCCTGACCCCCGAAGCCGGGCTGAAGTGTCCAGGAGGAATGGGTGGACACGCCTTGGAAGTGCCATGCACAGAGAAGGTTGGGGGGCCGCCAGGGAAGGTCCAGGCCGGGATGGAGCAGAGGGGGCCCCAAAGGGGTCGAAAGAGCCCCCAACCTGCTCCCCCCACATCTCAGGTCGGGCTGTGCCCGGCCTCCCCGGGTACTGAAGGACGGAGGAGGAGGAGATGACCTTGCTGCCCGCTGGCTGCTGGCTGTAGCCTCCACTGTCCCTCCAGCCACTCGGGCAGCAGCCATGCTCCGGGTCCCTACTCTGGGGACCCCCAGCCCCACTCAGCGGCTGAGCAGCTCCAGTCTGCTGTCTCCTTCCTCCAAGCCTGCCGTCTTGACGCTGCTTCTCCATCTTAAAGAAGAAAAAGCAGCAAAACCAGACACCTCTCGGCCCCGCTTTCTCCGCCCTGTCAGTCCTCCCCTTTGTGGCCAAATTCCTAAGTGCTTGATGCCTCCACCTCATTTTACCCATTTCTCGTTTTAAAGAACTTTTCCTCGACGTCTAACATATAAACAAAAGTGCCAAGTGTCACGTGAACTTTCACAAATGGAATATTCTGGACTGGCCAGCGCCCAGTAGCCCCCTCCCCAGCCAGACACTGCCCCTCCCCAGGGACGGCCACCACTGGTCTTAACCCAGGGCCTGGTTTTGCGGGCCGGGGTCCTCACACCCTTTGGCAACAGGCTTCTTCGCTCCCCACGTGTCCGTGAGGTTCGCCCTCGCTGGAGGGAGTCTGTCCACTCTCAGGGCAGCTGTAGCGTCTGCCGTGGGCGTCTGCGCCAACCCTGGGCCTCAGCCGGTGGCCAGGTGCTCGCACGTCTACCTGGGCACCTGCTTGGAGGCCCTGCTGGCCTTGGGCAGCCGGGTCAGACCCAGGAGCCGCGTCTCCAAAGCACGCGTCCCAATTCGCTCTCCCTCTGCCAGCCGGCACTTTCCGGTTGTTCCACATTCTGCACAGTTACTAGAGTCTTCCATGTTTGGTGCACAGGGCATCTACCTGGGGCTTTAGTTTGCGTTTTTCCTGCTGGCTGATGAAGGCAGCTCCTTTTCACGTAATTGGCCATTCCACGTTAATTGGCCACTTCCTTTGGAAGTAGCTGCTGAGTCTTACGTGGTTGTTTTTTCCCTTTTTCTGTGGGGCTGTCTGTATTTTTACTGATTTGTAGTTCTTTACGTATTTCAGAGACCAATTCTTTGTCAAATCTATGTAATGAGAATGTGCTTTTCCACTCTGTGACTTCCCTTTTCACTCAAGCAATGGTGTGTTTCGAGCAACAGAAATTAATAATCTTGATAAACTTCAATTGGTCATTTTTTCCCTAAAGGAGCTTGGCACCTTTATAAAATTTTGATAGACTTTATGTTTTAGAACGATTTTGAATTTATAGTGGCTAGTACAGGGAGTTCCCAACCTCCCTCCCCTCTGGCCCCTCAAGCACCCAGAGTCGCCCCGTTCCTAAATCTTGCATCAGTGTGGTACAACACTGCAGCTGGTGGACCAGTATTGCTACATCATTAACTAATAAGGTCAGAGTCCCCACTTGGCGCTGTGCAGTCCTGTGGGTTTCTGGCAAGTGGGTGATGTCACGTACCCACCAGACAGCACCCTACAGAAGCCTCACCACCCTAAACTTCCGTCCCCAGGCCCCACCCTCTGCACTTCCTCTTCCCAGAACCTCTGGCAACCTCTGAGCTTTTTGCTCTCTCTGCAGTTGTGCCTCTTCCAGAATGTCACGTAGTTGGAATCACAGTTCGGAGCCCTTCCAGCCTGGCTCCTCTTACCCAGCAACGTGCTTTTCCGGTTCCTCCTGGTCTTTTCAGGGTGTGATGGCTCGTTTCACTTTATTGCTGTATAATACTCCATCCTGCGGACGGACCACAGATGATCCACCGTCCTGCGGACGGACCACAGATGATCCACTCCCCTCCTGCAGGACACCTTGGTTGCTTTCCATTTGGGGCACTTAAGAATAAAGTGTCTCTAAACACGCACGCGCAGGCTTTTCTGTGGATTTCTGCTGCTCCTTCAGAGCTCGACTGCTGGATCGTAAAGTAATGGCTTCACAGCAACCGCCGCCCTGTCGGCCCCATCTCGCGCCCCTCCCACCGCTCGCCAGCACGGCGGCTGTCAGGGCTTGGGGTCTCAGCCACGCTGACCCGAGCGCAGGGGGAGTGCAGCGTGGCCCTCCCGCGCGTTTCCCTGCGCGGAGCATATTGCCACGTGCTTACGCATCAACTCATATCTTCTCTGGCGAGGTGTCCCTTCAGATCTTTTGCCCGTTTCTAAATTGGGTTGTTTGTTTTCTTATTGTTGGGTTTTAAGCCTTTTTTGTGTATTTTGGAAACAAGTCCTTCATGAGATATCTGTTTTGCAAATATTTCCTCCTAGCCCACAGCTTTTTAAAAAAATTATCTTAGCACAGTCTTTCACAGGAATAGGGCCTTTCTAGCGCCCTATTTAAAGAACAAATCTTTGGAAATTCAGATAATGAAAATGTCCTTTCTTTCTCCCTAAAGGGTTTGCCATTTACCTTTACATCCCTGATCCATCTTGAATTGATTTTTGTGTATGGTGTGAGAGCAATCAAGATCCTTGGGTTCAGTGGCCCCAGCACCATTTACTGGAAACTCCACCACCTTCCCCACTGATTTGGGGGTCACCTTGGGCAGACGTGCCACCGAGTCTGCCTGGAAAGCTGCTCAGGCCGCGCCTTTGCTCATCTTTGTGTCAAATGCACTCTGCCTGGACTCCTGGACCTTTTAAACAGTCATTCTCTAACCCCGTCCCTATCAAGCTTTCACCTCTACCACTTCACCCTGCTCTCCTCGAGGTCAAATGACCAAGTCCAAGCGTCGATTCTTACTTCTCGTCTTACTCTGCCCTCTCCCCAACTCAACCACTTTCTTCCCTTGGCTTCCAGGCTTTCCTCGTTCACTCTTTTCTCCATCTCTTCTGCCGGTTCCCCCTCGTTTCTCTAACTTCAAGTCGATGGGCCCAGGGCTCAATCCTGGGCTCTGTCTTGTCTCTTTCTATATGATCCCATCCAATATCCCTGAAATGCCACTGGATGCTGGTGACTCTCAAATGTCCACGTCAGCTTGGACCTCTTCCCTGACCCGCCAACTCAAGTAGCCACCGAGCTCCCCCTCTTCCTCCTGGAGCCCCTTCCCCCTCCCTCCTTTCCCATCTCGGCCAGCACCAGCGCCATCCCTCCAGCCGTTCTGGATGCCCCTGTCTATTGCACACCCTTCGTCCACTCCACCGGGAAACCCCACCAACTCTGCCTCTTAAGTGTGTCCTGAATCTGACCACACCTCCACCTCCACCTGGTCCAGGTCACCTCTGCCACCATCTGACTGCACCAGCCCCCCAAAGTGGGTCTCCTGCTTCCACCCTCCCCCCCACCCCGTCTCAGCACAGCAGCCAGAAGGATGCTATGCTTGGTCATAGCCCTCCTCTGGCCGCAGCCTCCAGCGGCGGCTCATCTCACTCCAAGAAGACCCGAGATCCTCCCAGCGGCCTGGACGGATATTTCCTCTCTGGCCTCTGACCTCAGCTCTTCCTCTCAGCCCAGCCCGCACTCCCGTCTCCAGGCTGCGAGCGCCAGCCACAGGCCTCTGCTCCTGTGGCGGCCTCTCAGCTCGCATGAGACCTCTCGAGACTAGCCGATTAAAATTGCAACACCAGGGAGCGGGTGTAGCTCAGGGGTTGAGTACCTGCTTCCCATGTACAAGGTCCTGAGTTCAAGCCCTGGTACCTCCTAAAAGAAATTGCAACACCCCCCTCACTCCCTCTGTGTCCTCCCAGCTCTGATCCTCTCCTTGGCACGTGTCACCTTCACTGAGCTCTAAGACTTGATGTCTTATGTTTGCCTGTCTCCCTGCTCTCCCGTGTAAGCTCCTCAAGGGCTGGGGTCTATCTCTCCAGCACCTGGAGCCAGGCCTGGCATACAGTAGGTGCTCAATAATGACATGTAGAGTGAACGAATGGGTTCATGGGTCCCAGCGGGACTGAGTCACAAGGCAAGGTGGTGTCCCAAGCGTGGGCCAAGAGGACTGGCCTCTAATCCGCACCCATCCTCGGACTCCCCCAGGCAGGCCCCCTCCCCTGCCTTTTCCCCCAGGACAGTCAAGGATTGGGCTCAACAGTCCCTGGACCCCCGGCAGCACCTGCCAGGCGTGCTGGCCCAGAGTGGGTGTGGGGCACCTCCATCCCCCTCGGGCCTGCCAGGACATTCTAGCTTCAAAACAGCCAGGAGCAGTTTGGGATGGTCAGGGCACCAGAGCTGCCACCGCCTGGACCCTGCCAGGAAGAGGTACCCTGCAGACCAAAGCAGTGAGTGCAACACCGAACCGTAGGGCCTGGACACGTGCAGAGTTCGGGGGTCAGGGGCCCCAAAGGACGGGCTGGCCAGAGCCTGCCAGGTCAGCTGGGCTGGTGTGTGTCCTGCAGCCCCATCCAGCTGGAAGCCTGAGCCTGGCAAGGGGGCCAGAACACGTCAGCCCTGCGACAACGGCCCAGGGGTGGCCAGCAGAGGGTCTCTGTAGGGGACAGATCCTCCCACGCCTCAGACCTCCCTGTCGTCCTCAGGGGCCTGGCCACAAGACCCCACCCTGTGTCAGCAGCCCCAGACAGCCTCTGCCCTCAGGGCCTTGGATGCCTCCCAAGGTCCCACCTGCCTCGTAAGGCTTCTGTGGTAGAAACACCAGAGGTGCTCCAGAGGCTTCCCCACAGGCCTGCACCTGTGCCGTGAGGAATACATGCTGCCTTGTCCACTGCTGAACACCCAGCACTGAGCACCCAGGCCCGGGCACCCAGCACTGAG
>JAKSZT010053988.1:299478-356173 GCA_026826555.1 Tolypeutes matacus
GCACCCAGCACTGAGCACCCAGGCCCGGGCACCCAGCACTGAGCACCCTGCACTGAGCACCCAAGACCAGGCACCCAGCACTGGGCCCTGAGAGCTAAATTCACTGACTCAGGTGCCACCAGCTGGGGCCACCTTCCACCCCTTGTCCAAGACCAGCCCACCCAGGGCCTGGCTGACGTCTCTGAGACACGGCCCCCAGGAGAGCAGGTGATGCCTCCAGGTGCAAAGCCGAATGGCCTTGGGCCCAAGGAGCTGGGGTCAGAGGCCAAGGCTGCCCATCTGCTCTGCTTTAGTCCCCATGTCTAAGGCCTCATCAGACGACCCCGGTCAATATTTGTGGACAGTTGGAATGGAGGCAGGCCAAGGCAGTGGCCGCACGTCAGGCTGCCGTCAGACTGAGCACGGTGGGCCTTGGCCCGGGCCATGGTCCCGACCTCTTTGGAGGTGAGGACCCAAATCTAAGTGTCAGAGTAAGAAATGATGGGAATTCCAGCCCCGTGGGCATCTCACAGCAAGTGGGAAGGACGCCAGAAAAAGGTGTCCAGAGAGAGCGAATGGAGAGGGTTCCCTTACTTCACCTCCCTGCTGAAACGTCCCCTCTGCAGAGAGGCCTGCCCTCGACAGTCGGCACCTTCTAGCACATTCCCTGGCTTCACCCCGATATAGGGCCTTCCCTGAAATGCTGTCCGAGCCTCTCCTCCCACTAGCACGTGAGAGGGACGAGGGTCGAGATGGGCCCCTCTCGCTGCATGGCACCCAGCTCAGCCCCAGGGCCTGGCTGAGTGAGCAGCTGAGTGGACTAGGGGACCGGGAGGTGCTGGAGGGCCTGGGCAGGGCACAGGGCGGGTCAGCATGTGCACTGGGCAACATGGGAGCTGGCAACAAGGACGCTTGAGGCCAGGGCCGGGGAGAGCCCGGTTCCTTATCCAGTTCCTCGCTCAGCATCCTGGAGGGCCGGGGCTGAGGGGCCTGGACCCGTTACAGGGGGTCGGGGTGGGGGGTGCTGCAGGAGGAGGTGAAGGGCCACCACCAGCGTGCCTGGGCCAGGTGCTGGTTCCGGGAAGTGAAGGGACGGGGCCAGGGCAGGGACAATCATCTGGAAAACTGGAAAGGCAGGGAAGCTTCCAGAGGGGGCGCCCAGGGAGGCGGCTGCTGGAGCGAGTAAGGCAGGAGGGTGGAGGGAGGGAGCGCGAGGGTCCCGCCGTGCCGCCCCTTCCTCCGTGCCTCGGCCTCCCGGGGCAGCGCAGGCGGATCCCAGTGTTCCCGAAACTTCCGCCGGCCCCCGACAGGCTGCGGGGCATCCCATCGTTGCCTCCTGCAGCGCTTCGGCCCGGCCCAACCGAGGGTCCCGAGCGCGGCGCCAGGGGCAATGCTGCCTCTGCCCCGGGGCACAAGGCGCGGGGGCCTGGGGAGGTCCGCGGGGTGCGCGCCAGGCAGCCGGCACCGGAGCCGCGGCCCCTCCCGGCACTCAGCCCCCCCACGGCCCCAACGAGCCTCCGTCTGGGCCGGGTCCCGGGGCGCGGGCGAAGGCTGGGGGCACGGCGGCCCGCGGGGCGCGGCAGGGAGCCGGGAGCGCGCAGGCCCCGCCCCCGGCGCGCGGCGGCCTCGGCCCACGTGACGCGCCCGGGAGCAAACACGCGGGTCAGCTGACCCGGGCAGTCTGCGGCGTCATCCCGGCTATAAGCGCGCGAGCCCCGGGCCCGAGCGCAGCGCGCCCGCCTTCGCCATGCAGCCCCCCAGCCTCCTGCTGCTCGTCCTCGGCCTCCTGGCCGCGCCCGCCGCCGCGCTCATCAGGTGAGGCCCCGGGGCCGGAGGGGCGGCGCGGGGGTCCCCGCGCCCCTGCACGCCCTTCTGCAGGGCGCACCCGGGTGCGGGGCGGGAGAGCTGCCCCGGGGGCGCAGGGTGAGCCCGAGCTACCCCCGCCGCCAGGAGAGCGCCTTGGGGATGACTCCGGCCTCCCCCAGGAGCCAGGTCCTGAGGGCAGGGTGCCAGGGAAAGGTATGGCCCCTTCAGGACAGGGGGCTTTGGGGTGTCCGTGCTCAGGGCCCGGCCAGCCATTTCCTCTCTCGGGTCCCACTTTGGGGCTCCAACTGCATCCTCGTGGTCAGTTTGCACGGCAGGCTCTTACTGCAGGCCCTAGTTGGGGGGACCCTTTGGGATCCTGGGGGGCTGACTTGTCCCAGAGAGAGAAGGGGCTTCCATGCTGTGCCAGCCAGGCGGAGGAGGGCTGGGTGGAGGGCCAATGCCCTCAAATAAAACTCCCCATTCCTGCAAGATAGCTTACTCCCCTGGGGCGGGGGAGGGCTGTGGTGGGCTGGCCCCCCCTTGCGCCCCCCCTCCCGGCCTTTCCCCAGGCCTCAGCCTCTCTCCACCCTCCACCCTCCACCCTCCGTGGGCAGGTGAGTGAGGTCACAGGGCGGGAGCTGGGGAGCTGGCCTGGCCTGTGGGAGCAGGGCCTGGGAGATGGAGCCTAAGGGCATAGCAGGTCCCAGCCGTTGTGGGGGCGGCTGCACTGCCCACGGCCCCCACCCTGCAGGAAGGGAGGAGAAGGCAACCAGAAAGGGAGTCTTGGGCTTTTTAGGGGTGGGTTCCCCAGGGTCCTTGATGCAGGAGGATGTGTCTCATCCCCAGGCTCTTCCCAGCCGGCCACCCCTTGGGCAAGATTCCATCTTCCGGAACACGCCCTTGGCATGCCAGCCACTGCCAGCGTCGACCTTGAACTCCCCAATCCCGGGGGCTGGGAAACCGTGTTGTCAAGGCCCCCCGAGCGTGCCTAGACCCGGACCCCGCTGCCCGCTGGCCCCCCAGGCCTCCCCAGAGCCGCGGGTGTGCTGGCTGGGAGGCGGGGGCTCCTATGGAAGAGTGGGGAAGGGGTTTAAGCTGCCCCGCCTCCAGGTGCAGCCTGCGTCCTCAAGGGAGAGGGGCAGCTGGGTGATAAGGGATGGAACTGAGCGCAGGCTCAGGCGTGGGTGGGGATGTGAGAGGTGCTGGTGGTGGCTGCAGGAGCATCTGACCTGGGGAGGTCAGGGCCTAGGGTTGTTTAGGCAGACGGGAGCTGCCAGTGCTGCTTGGAACTGGGGTCTCGGTGGGGTCTAGGGGGGTGTGACAGATGTAGCCAGAGGTCAGAGTGGGGCCAGGCGTGGGGCCAGGAGCCCGGGGACTGGCTTCGGGGCCTCTGGGATGGCTGCAGTGACTGGGCGGAGACGGGAGGTGGGGGGAAGCCCTGTGGGTGAGAGGGTGGGCTGAGCGGGGGGCTCTAGCTTTGGCCTGAGCAGCCGGGCGGGTGGTACTTGTGTGTCACACGGCAGGTGTCCGGGCAAAGCTGAGACTGAAATGCCAGAGCGGGGAGCACCCACGTGGGGGGCTGTCGAGGCGGCTGAGGGTGGGAGACTGGGGGGTTGGGTCTGTCGGCCCTGGAGCGCCAGCCCCTGCCCTTCCCTGGGCGCGCTCTGAGGAGCCCCGGCCCCGTCTTCACAGAATTCCGCTGCACAAGTTCACGTCTGTCCGCCGGAGCATGACCGAGGTGGCGGGCCCGGTGGAGGATCTGCTGGCCAAGGGCCCCCTTTCAAAGTACAGCCAGGGCGCCCCTGCTGTGGCCGGGGGGCCCATCCCAGAGATGCTCAGGAACTACATGGATGTGAGTGTCAAGGGGCGTGGGGGGGGCCGGGGGCACCGGTGCTTCAGGCAGGAGCTGGCTCTGCGGAGTATCCGTGTGCCAGGGTGGCGTGTGGCGAAACGCTCCCACTCGCTCGTTCTCGGTAACCTGTGGTTTAGCGCGCTCACGGCCTCGGCCACGGCCACATCCTCCCCTGCTCTGAGCCCCCGCCTCCACCCTTAGCTCCGAGCTGTGCCCCAAGTGTCCCGGCCTCAAAGCCCTCCCGTAGGGAGTAGGTGCAGCGCCACCGTTGGCAGTCGAGGGGCCGGGCCGAGGGCAGCTGGCGAGGCGTGGGGGAGCTGGATTCACACCACGCCTGCCTCGGACCCCCAGCCTGCTCCACAGCTGCCCCCCACCCAGGCTCTGGGGTGGTCCTTGAGCTTGAAGTCCCTGGACCCTGCCTGTCCTCCGGGAAGGCTCGGGTGAGCCTGCGGCCCGGCTCCTGCGCTCGCCTTGGTCGGTCAGCAGCCCCTCCTGTGCCCAAGAGAGACCAGTGTGGCCGCAGCTCCTTGGGCACAAGGCCCAGGCGCCTTCCTCTCTGCGCCTCGGCCCCCCAGTCTTGGAAAGTCCGCTCACCGCCCAGCCTCTGGTCCCCGGCGATGGGCCGGCTGCCATGTCCTGTGGTCACCTTGGCCCCAGTCCTGCTTGGGACAGGAAGCTTGTGTCTTGCATGTGACTCGGCCGCGGGGAGTTGGGGGTGGGGGTGGCAGGTCTGCCCAATGCATTCACGAACCCCAAACGCCCACTCGCCAGGTCAGGGAGGGCTGCTGAGTCATCTACCCCTACCCCTGGCCTGGACGCCACTGTGGGTCACGAGTCAGCAGTCGCCGCTGCTCCCTGTAGCCCGGCAGCCCGAGGCGCCCCGAGAGGTCGCAGCCAGGATCCTGTGCTGACCTGTGCTGACCGGTGGCTGGCAGGGCGAGCTCACCCCTGCCACAGGACCCTCCACTGTGACCAGGAGAGGGCCCGGGAGGAGCTGCCCTTCAGAGGCCCCGCCCTGTCCCGGGCCAGCACCCCACGCCTCCCCAGGCAGCCCTGTTCTCACTTGGTGCACATGGGGAAACTGAGGCCCAGCGCAGTTGAGGCAGAACTGCTTGGCTGGCGAGCAGCTCCGAGCAGGCTGTGGGTGTCCACCGTGTGCCCCAGGCTGGACGCCTGTGGTGTCCTCGGAGCTCTTGGTGAGGGGGTGGGCCAGGCTGCAGCAGGCGCCTGCACTGGGCAGGGCCACAGTGCCCTCCCAGCCCCCACCGGGCCCCACCCCCGCTGACTTGGCCGCTGAGCTCAGCCCTAAGGGGGTGTGGGCTGCCCCTGCCTTGTGGGCCCACCAGACAGGAGTGTTCGGCTGTGCAGAGGGCCTGGGGGCGGACTCCCCCGGGGCACCCTGACGGCACCGTGCGCCCCCCCAGGCGCAGTACTACGGGGAGATCGGCATTGGAACACCCGCCCAGTGCTTCAGGGTCGTCTTCGACACGGGCTCCTCCAACCTCTGGGTCCCCTCCATCCACTGCCGGCTGCTGGACTTCGCCTGCTGTGAGTCACGATGTCTGTGGGTCTCGCCTGTGGCAAGCCGGGGGGCCCTGGTGCCCTTGGAGGTGCCCGTATGCTCTGCCCCTGCCTTCCCCTCCCCGGGGACTCAGCCGTGTCCAGCGAGGAGGAAGGCCGAGGAGAGCCAGGCCCCGGGTGGGGACGCACTGCCCACCCCCCCCGTGCGCACTCGTGCCCACCTCGGCCAGCTGCGCCCCGCCCGGCCCCAGGGCGCGCTGCTTGACCATGGCGGCCAGGCCGGGGCGGGCCGGGGCGGTGCTGACGGCCTTCTGGGGGCGCAGGGTTCCACCGCAAGTACAACAGCGACCGCTCCAGCACCTACGTCAAGAACGGCTCTGCCTTCGACATCCACTACGGGTCCGGCAGCCTCTCGGGGTACCTGAGCCAGGACACGGTGTCGGTGAGCGCTGTTCTGCCGGGGCTCGGGGGTCTCTCCGCTGGGTCTTCTGCCCCAGAGAGGGCTGGCCGTGGGGGGCAGGGACCAGAGCAGAGCCTCGGGTGAGCAGGAAGCGCCATGAAGGAAATGGGGAGCAGGGGGGTGATGGCAGGAGCCGCTTACGAGACGGGGGGCCTCGTTTTTGGGTGGCCGGGACTGGGGCCGGTCAGTGAGGGCAGTGGGGCTGGGGAGGCGCGGGGCAAGGGCTGCCTTGTCGGGACCCTGCCAGGGGCCGGGGTCTCCAGGGCCTGTGCTTGCCATGCCGAGTGGGGGATCCCCCTCCCTGAGGAGAGTGAGCTCTTGGTCGGGGGTGGGCCAGGCCAAAGCAGGCGCCTGCACCAGGCAGAGCAGAAGGTGCCCTCCCCGCCCCCACCCAGCCCTGGAGTGCGGCTGGAGCACAGACAGGGACCGCGGGGGCAGGACCCTTCTGCCGCCGTGAATTTTCCAACAGAGGTGGCCGGGTGGGGCCTGGGGGTTCTTGTCCAGAGAGGCAGCCTGTGCAGCCACAGGGGCCCGCAGGATGTCTCCAAAGGGGCACCGCCTCGGGTTCCTGTGGGGCCCCCTGCCCTGCCCTCCCGTCCTGCCAGCTTCCCCCCGGGGTCCTCCTGGTGGTGCTTTTCCCTCTGGGCCCTGCTGTGCCTGAAACAGGATCTTGTCAGACCTGCTTTCCTCCTCCAGGGCGTCAAACCGTTTCTTTCCCACATCCTGTCTTGCCGTCGCCTGTTTATCTCTCCTTATTTGCAGCTTCAGCCTGCAGAGCTGGGGAGGGGACAGGAGAAGGTGGGGCAAGGGGCAGCTTGGCCTTGAGCCTGCTGGGTCTCTTATCTCTAAGTCCTGGGCAGGGTGCGTCAGCCCAGCGGGGTGGGGGAGGCTTGCTCTCCGTGCCCCACTTCCCAGCTCTGGTTAAGATGGGGCTTCTGGAAGCCCACCGCAGCCCACCGCAGCCTGTCCCCGGCTCTGTAGGCTCCGTGCACTGCAGTGGACGTCAGATCCTCTGTTTTCAGGGTCGTCACCAGCCACGATGAGGGAGGAGCCTGAAAACCACAAAAGTCTGTTCTCTTGGTTCCAGTGCCCCGAGGGAGGCTCTTGACCTGTAGCCATGTCACGCGGTCCCCCACGTCTGCTTTTCTGAGTCCAAAACGCCCTCACGAGGACTCCAGGCCTGTTGGGTTCAGAGCCCGCCCGCCTGCAGTGTGGCTTTACCTTAGCGGAAGAGTTGGCAGGGACCTTAGTTCTGAGCCTTTGTAGGTTCTGGATGGACATGAATTTTGGGGCTGCTCAGTGCCCTGGGCCTCCTCTCTGTCCAACTTGCTGCTGCCGTGCACAGGTGCCGAGGGCGGCGGCCGAGGTGCGCTCTGCAGGCGTGGCTGCCCGTGCACAGGGCTGGGAGAGACGACGAGCCTGGGGCCCGGGTGCCGGCCCGGCGTGGCGCTGACCCCCTCCTCCGTGGTCCCCAGGTGCCCTGCAGCTCAGGCGTCTCGGCTCCAGTGGGCGTCAGGGTGGAGAATCAGATCTTCGGGGAGGCCATCAAGCAGCCGGGCATCACCTTTCTCATGGCCAAGTTCGACGGGATCCTGGGCATGGCCTACCCCAGCATCTCTGTTGGCGGCGTCCTGCCCTTCTTCGACAACCTCATGCGGCAGAAGCTGGTGGACAAGAACGTGTTCTCCTTCTACCTGAACAGGTGGGTGCTTCTCCCAGGTGCTGCTGGAAGGTCACCAGTGGAGCCTCCCGGCCAGTGGCGAGGCCACCACCCCCTGCCTGGCCCGGCCTCCAGGGCGCTTCGCTCAGCTCCTGATCTCTGATCTTGGGGCATCCCCGGAGGTGGGCCTTGGCTGCCCTCCTCGTTTGGGAACAGGGCCCCAGAGCGGGCCAGGTGCTGCCCAGACTCTCCCAGCCGGGCCGAGGGCCCCGGGGTCCTGGCCAGCCACCTCCCCCCAGTGGGAACCAGAGCCGGGTCCCAGGTCACAGCGCTTCTGCCGACGGGCGTGGTAGATGGCCCCAGCCCGCTCTCAGAGGTGGGGGCTTCCGTAGAGAGGCACTCCTCGGGGCTGGGGTCCCCAAGTGGGCCTGGTCACCACATGGCAGGCTCGCCAGGAGGGGTGCCAGGGAGACGGGGTCCACCCCAGGACTGCTGGAGGTCAGAGGCGACCTTGGGATGGATGGGAACGTCCCTTTTCTAGTCCTGGCTTTTTCCCTGGGTGGGGGGTCTGCACCCCCCAAGAGTGACCCCAGGAGCTGTCGCTGTGGATGGGGGGGAGCTTGGGTGGCCTGGGGTTCCATGACCTGGAGACCTCCTAGGTCAGCTCTGGGCTGCCATTGGGGGACTCCCCTCTCCCCCTGACTTCAGGGCTCACTCCACCCTGGGTGCCCCCAGCCAGCTCGAGCTCGACCCTCCCCTCTTGCTCCCCCTGCCCCCACCCCTTGCTGCACTGGTCAGGAAATGCTTAGCATCTACCCCAGAGGGGCTGGCGGTGCAGGGGAGGGAGGTGGGCTGTTTCCGCAGCAGCCCACGGGCCGAAAGGGAGGCAGGCGAGGCCTAGGCCAGGGGCAGCGCAGAGGTGTGGGTCTCGGCAGGCGCCCGGGTCTCCGGCAGCAGTGAGGGGCAGACGGCCTGGGCGGGTGAAGGGCAGGTCTTGTGCGGCAGAGCTTGGGAGGCGCACAGAGGTGGTGACCAGGTTTGCACATGTGGGATTCAGGTGATGCGGGAGGAGGGGCGGAGGCCGCGGGGATGGGGTCTGAGTGCCAGGCCAGGCGGCAGGCGGCGTGCTCCGCTGGGGCTGCACCGCAGGCCGGGAGGCGTGTCTCTGACGGGCCCGGCGGGACGGGTACCCTCTCGTGGTCCCAAACACCTGCCGGCGTCGCGGCTGCAGGACGCAGAAAGGGAATCGTGTCATGTGAGGAGGCGTGCGGTGTGAATGCTCGCTGGGTGCCAGGGACCTCGGTGTAGAAGGCGGGCCCTGCCCTCGGGTGACTCAGCCCCGCGTTGGAACGGGGCCGTTACCGCTGCAAACAGCGTCACCGAGTCTACTACAGCACGTGCAAAGGCCCCGGGCAGGAACAAGCAGCTCAGCTCAGGGTTGCACTGTCACCTTCTGGAAGCCTTCCATGGCTTTTTTCCTGGCAGGCGGAACCTCCCTTTCTTGGGCTCCAGGCATTCATGTCCTCCTCTGCCCAGCAGCCTGGGTCTGGCCATTTTTCGCTGGCACCTCGGCTCCCGAGCAGACAGGAGCCCTTGCTGGGAGGGGCCCAGCAGGCACCTAGCGGCCCACGCAGTGTGGGGATCAGAGCCTCACTTTGGAGAAGAGGGAGGTTTTGTTCCAGGAAGGCTTCTCCTTCGGGAAGTCCTCCGTGCCTGCCCCGCCCATCCTGGCTTCTGACCCACAGGCCTGGCCCTGTGCCTGTCCCAGGCTGGACGCCCAGGTGGCTGACTCCCTCAACCTTTCTCTCGCAGGGACCCGGCCGCACAGCCAGGGGGTGAGCTGGTGCTGGGTGGCATGGACCCCAAGCACTACACGGGTTCTGTGGAGTTCTTCAACATCACTCGCGAGGCTTACTGGCAGGTCCACATGGACAGGTGAGTGCGGGAGCCAGGTGGGGGGGCTGATGGGGGGGGACCCCTCAAGCAGCCCTGGAGGCCCCGGCTCCCCCGCCAGCCGCCTTCTGCAGACCCACGGCCTGGCAGGGTCCGGCAGGGGAGGTGGGGATGCGACTGGCCCGTCCTGCCTCTCACTGGCACGTGCTCCTGGCTCCAGGTTTGGGGCTCGGGCCTATTGTCATCCCGGCAGCACCCCTGTTCTTTACTCACTCTCGCTCCCGGCTCCGCCAACTGCTGGGCATGGCACACGTGAGCTGAGAGAGGGGGAGAAAGAAGGGGGGCTGGACAGGGTCCGCGGCCAGGCAGGGCACTGGCGCCCTCTCACTCCCCGCAGGCTGGAGGTGGGTGACGGGCTGACCTTGTGCAAGGGAGGCTGCGAGGCCATCGTGGACACCGGCACCTCCCTCATGGTGGGCCCGGTGGCCGAGGTCCGCGAGCTGCAGAAGGCCATCGGGGCCGTGCCGCTGATCCAGGGCGAGGTGAGTGCTGGGTGGGGCGGGCGGCCCCCCGCCCCCGGCCCCCGGCCCCATCTCACTGCCTGGTTCCTCCCCCAGTACATGATCCCCTGTGAGAAGGTGGCCGGCCTGCCTCCCGTCACCCTGACGCTGGGAAACAGGGGCTACCGGCTCTCGGGGGAGGACTACACCCTCAAGGTGAGTGGGGGGACACCCCGGGCCCGGGGCCGGGGCGCTGCGGGCGCTGACCGCCTCGGCTATCGCAGGTGTCACAGGGCGGCCAGACCGTCTGCCTGAGCGGCTTCATGGGCCTGGACATCCCGCCGCCCGGTGGGCCCCTCTGGATTATGGGCGACATCTTCATTGGCCGGTTCTACACCGTGTTTGACCGCGACCTCAACAGGGTGGGCTTCGCCAAGGCCGCCAAGCTCTAGCGTGGGCCCTCCACCTGCCGGCATGGAGCTGCAGAGCCCGCGGGAGGGGGCTGGCCGGCCCCCCAGCACCCCACTCTCTCACACCCCTCGCCCTGGGGCCCGTTGAAGCCCAGCAGCCCAAGCCAGGCTCGCCACCGTCCTGTGCTTTCCCCCTCCCTGGTTTCAGAAATGCTGCCTGTCTGTCTGTCTGCCAGTCTGTCTGTCCCATGGAAGGGCGGGGGCCCAGAGGGAGCAGCCAGGCGGCTGGTCTGGGCCAGGGCGCAGATCCGTTTCACTAACCTGGAAGACCAGGTACACTTGGCAGCGACTCGGAGATCAGTTAGTGGCGTCCGAGAGCCCCCTGCCCTGTTCCCTTCACGGAAACCCGCCCTGCCCGAGGGTCCCTCCGCCCAGGCTTGGCGATCGGGGCTGGGCTCTGCTGCCCCGACTGACCGTTTGTCCTGGGCCCGGTCGAGGAAGGGCTAGTTGAGGCCTGAGAACAAGCTGGAAGGGGCTGCAGGGGGGGTGGGGGAAGGGGGAGGGGTAAGACCAGCCTGTGGGCCACCGGCCCCCCCCACCCGGCTGGACACGCAGGATGGGGGCGGCAGGAAGGCTCGGCGCTGCCTTCCTTTGTGGCTGATCTCCGTTGACCTCCCTGGGGTGCTGTGAGCCAGAGTCGAAAGGAAAATACAGTCGTTTGGGCCTCTGTCCGTGTGTCGGCGTGTTTTGTGCGCGGTGGGGAGGTGGCTCTAAATTGGGGCACAGGCTCTGTCATCGGGGAGAGCTGACTCACAGCCCAGGCTTGGGGGAAGGGCGCCGGGGTACCCTAGGCCTGGCCCGTGGCTCTAGCACCCCCACACCCCGCCCTTGGGGCCCCAGAGGCAGATGCAGCTGGTGGGCGCTGGAGCCTGGGGAGGGACCTGCAGGGCGTGGCCTGGCCATCAGGCTGCGGGCCGGGCCCGGAGGCACCTTTAGGGCAGGTGTGGGGCAGTGGTTTCCAGGGCCGCTCCCAGGCAAGCACCGCCGCGCTCTTCTGGAGTATGTCACTGCCCTCGGAGGGGCCCGGGGGGTCCCTGATCTTCTCCACACCCCAGCTTGGCGCCTGTTAACGGGAAGGGGTATGCAGCCAAGCCAGGCGCTGCAGTAGGCCCACCCCTGGCTGTGAGCTTCCTGGGGCCGTGGTCACCGAGTCACCAAGGCCGACGCCAGGGGTGGTCTGGTCTCCGTTGGGAGGGGTGGGGGGCATCTGCCCAGGGACGGTGGAGCCGGGGTGGGGTCTTCACAGATGAGTAGCAGTCTGGGGGGGTGGGCAGCCTTGGAGGGGGTCCTTGTTCAGAGGCCACCCCTGCAGGTGTAGGGACGGGCCAGCAGGCTTGTGGGGCTCTCCTGAAGCTGCCTCAGCTGTCACTGGCCCCTGGACCCAGGGGCTCAGGAGGCTGCACCCCAGAGCTAAGCCCTAGGGACCCCTTCCCTGGACGTGTCTGCGCAGATCGAGGCGGCTCCCAAGTGCGTCCCCGGTACCCTGTGCTCGCTGCGTCGGAAACCCGAGCCAGGCCTGGCAGGGTTTCTGGGAGATGTGTCAGCAGACGCCAGAGGGCAGCGGGCGGGGACGGAGGCAGCCCTCTGCCCGGCCTGCCAGCCGCCCCTTCCAGGCTCACCTCCCACGCCAACACCCGCCCTGGCCCTGGCCACCCACTTCCCCGCTCGAGTGGAATTGCACCCTGCGCCAGGAGCTCCACTGGGACCCTGGCCCTGCCCACGGATCGAGGCTGCCCCAGGGCTGCCCAGAGGTGGACCACAGTCCTGGGGTCTGGTCGGGGTTCAGGTCTGGCCTCTGTGCTTTTCTGGCTGGGTGGACTAGGCCTGCTCCAGAGCGGGGGGTGCTCGTCGGCTGCCCCCTTGTAGGGGTGCCACGACAGGGGCTTGTGTGCAGAGCCCATCCCAGTGCCTGGCTTGGGGGTTCCATGCCGGTCCCCCTTTCCCAGCTGGGCCCATGAGCAGCGCAGGCCTCTGTAGCTGCCGCAAGCAGCGTCTGCGGCAGGTGAGGGGGAGGCAGGGCCGGGGCAGGGGAGGTGTGGCACGGGCCAGCTGCTGACCAGCTGGGACCAGGACACAGGGCCTTCGGGAAGGGGAGGTGTGAGGCCGGGGCGGAGGACTGATGCTGGCCCTGGGCAGGCCCGGCTGCCCGCCCACCTGGCCTGACAGCCCTCGGTGCTGCGGAGGGGCGGATGGGGGGGCGTCCAAGGAGGGGCTCTCTGGTGTGCTGGGAAACCACATTCTTTCACATGGGCTCCGTGCTCGGGGTTCCTGGTAGAGGGAGGGTGAGGCTGTGCCAAAGGTCTGCTGGGGAGAGGGTGGGAAGGGGGTGGGGCTGGGGAGGGGAGGGGCTTGGGCAGGGGGCGGAGCTTGTCCTTAGGCTAAGGATTCAGAGAGGGGCTCAGGGTTCAGAGTGCACAGAGATTGGGGGAGTTGTGGGGGGGATGACCCCAGGCTCTGGCACGAATGGGACAAGACTCAGAGAAAGGAAGGGGTCCCCGGAATGATCTGGGCTCTGAGAGAGGAGGGAGGGAAGGTGAGAGGACAGGGTTCAGGTTAAAAGGGGCTTTTGGAAAGAAGGGGTTCAGAGCCTCTGAGCAGATCCAGGGCTCAAAGAGGATGAGATTGTGGGACTGGGGGTGGCACTCTCAGCCCAGCTGGGGCTCAGAGAGGGGCTGGGAGATGGATGCAGAGGTGCTGGCTGGGAGAGGGCACCTGGATGGTGGGGTCAGGGGGATTTGGAGTGGGGCCCGAGGGGCGCACACGTGGTTCAGCAAAGTTGGAGGTGAGCACAGTGGGTGGATGGAGGCTGCCGGGGGTCTCGGCTAGGGGAAGTGAGTCCTGAGGACCACAGACACACAAGGGGCCCCGGGGGGGGGGGTGGGCAGGGGCACAGTGAGCAGGCCAAGGCCCCAGGGAGACAAGGGGCGTCCTGGGTCCAGCAGGCATGAGGCTGGGGCCAAGGTAGGGACAGGGCTTGGGCACAGATGAGGGTCCCGTGGGGACTGGTGAGGGGCCCCACCCACGCGGAGGGACTACGACTGGGGCCTGGGGGCTGTGGGGCCCGAGTTGAGCACGAGCTGGCAGGGGGCCAGTCAGGTGCTCCCCAGTGAGGGCCGCTGGTGAGGGGCTGGGCTCAGGGGGCACCCTGCTCTGGGGGAGTGGGGCACCGGCGGGAGCCTGGCGAGGCGGAGACCCCAGGCCCGGGGCTTGACCAGAGAGGGGTGATGAACAGAGTCGGCCCAGGACCCTGAGGGGCGCAGGGGTCGGGAGGAGCGGGGATGATGTGGTTCGGGGGGCACAGAGGGGCAGCGGCCCTTAAGGGGCTCGGAAAGTGACCTGTCCTTGTAGCGGGCAGCTGGCAGGGGCAGAGGGCGCCCCAGCGGGGCCGGGGGCTCGCTCCTTTGGGCCCGGGGCCTCCCGAGAGGCCGCCTTCCGGCCCGGGCACCGCCGCCCCCACCCTCCCGGCGCCGCCGGCGGAGGAGGCGGGGATGTAGCTGCGCCCGCGGCCCGTGAGTCAGGCTCCCGGTGCGGCCGCGCGGCCCGGCCTGCTGCGGACAGAGAGGGACGGAGAGGGACGGAGAGGGACGGAGGGAGGCGGCGGTCCCCAGGCCCCGGCCGAGCCCCGCGCCCCCCGCCCCTCCCCAAGCCGGCGCCGCAGCGACCCGGAGCGGCCGGCCGGACGCGCGCGCCGAGGCGCAGCCGGTGAGGGCGCGTCTCCCAGCCGGTCCCCGCCAGACCCCCGGGGACCCCGCGCTGCGCGCCGCGAGGGGAAGTGCGCGTTTCGCCCGGTGTCACCCTGCGGCCGTTCGGGGCTCGCGGGCAGCGGCTCCGGGGTCCGCGCGGGGCGCGCACACGGGGCCCCGCCGCGGCGCTCACCCCCGGCGATGGTCTGAGCCGCTGTCGCTGTGGGTGCCAATGCTGCGTGTCACCGCGGAAGCGGCTCCTCGGACGGTGTCAACGCGCGCGCGGGCTGCGCGGGGTCACGGCGGGTGTTTGTGTGCGAGCGTCCGAGCGTGTCGGCGTGTCCGCGGGCGGGTGCTGGGGCGAGCGGGGCTCCAGCCTCAGGGGTGCTGGGTGCTCTGCCTCGGGCACCGGTGGGCCGGACAGCGCGAGCTGGGTGTGTGCACGTGGGGCCACTGCCGTGGGGTCCGCGGGTGAGTGCTGCTGAGCAGATGGCAAAGTGGTGAAAGCCCCCAGCGTTTCTGCCAAGCCTGCTGCAAACGGCGCCGGCGCCAGCAGTGGTAGCCACGGGCGCAGGGGTGGGTGGGGGAGGCAGGTGGCACTGGCCAGGGATTTCCACCTCCTGGGTGGCCCATGGGGCTGGAGCGCGGATGCTGCTGGGTGCAGAAGTGGGTGCGGGAGGGCAGGGCCCACCCGGTTCTTCCTCTCGCCCTCCCTCCAGGCCCAGGGCCCCAGCCCCCGCCCAGCCCCGCTGGGAGCCCTGGCCAGCACCACGGACGGCGCCCAGGAAGCCCGAGTCCCCCTGGACGGGGCCTTCTGGATCCCCAGGCCCCCGGCCGGGTCGCCCCAGGGCTGCTTCGCCTGCGTGTCCAAACCGCCCGCCCTGCAGGCTCCCGCCGCCCCCGGCCCGGGGCCCTCAGCCTCGCCACCCATGGCACCCACCCTGTTCCCCGTGGAGTCCAAGAGCAGCAAGGCGGACAGCGGGCGGGCGGCGGGTGCCCCCCAGGCCTGCAAGCACTTGGCGGAGAAGAAGACGATGACGAACCCCACGACGGTCGTGGAGATCCACCCCGACACCACCGAGGTGAACGACTACTATCTGTGGTCCATCTTCAACTTCGTCTACCTCAACTTCTGCTGCCTGGGCTTCATCGCCCTGGCCTACTCCCTCAAGGTGGGCAGGCGGGCGGCGCTGCTCGGTAGAGCCCAGGGATGCAGAGGGGGCTGGTAGGGGCCGAGGGGCTTAAGGATGGGGAGGGACAGGGCCATCGGCCATGGGTGCAGCAGGCTGCCCCTCCCTGACCGGGGCATGAGGAAGAGACTCGGGGCTGGAGGACATGAGCCTTAGACACGGACGCAGCCGTCTGGGAGCCAGCGGCGGGGGGGGCGGGGGGCGTCAAGGGAGAGTGGGGGAAGGGGCCTGCGATCCTCCCCCTCTAGAAAGGGAGGAGGGTGAAATCGGGGACTGCTGGAGACCCTCTCTGGTCCAAGTCTCTCATCGGGTCCAACCCAGCTGGTCATTTAGGGGAGGCCAAGCCAGGCGTGGGTCTCTGAAGCAGTGTCCACTGCCTTCCTCTCACACACGGCTTCTAGGTGGTCCATCCCGCATGGCCAGGAGAGCCTGGGGGCAGGCAGGGTCACCCTGTCTCCTGCACCCTGAGCGGGGACAACCCCTGAGAGGGGCTGGCTGGGGGCAGGGCAAGGGGCCACACAGACATGACCCCATCCCCTGAAGGCAAAGCACAGAGAGATGCCCGATTGCAGGAGCCAGGCTGTGCTAGACTCACAGTGAGGCATGGCAACCCTGGGTAAATGGGGGAGCCTGAGGAGCCCTGCTCTGGGCCCCGCCCCCTCCCTGAGGGGCTCAGCTCACGTTTAACCAGATCATCACTCCCCCCGCCATCCCAGATTTGAGTGTCCAAGGCCAGATGCATTTCACTGATTGCAGTTGCCTGGGGAGGTGGGGGCCGCGGGTGGGAACAGCAGGGCTGCAGGGAGAGGAGGGCCCAGGGCCAGCCTGGGTAGAAGGCAGCTCCCAGCAGGCTCCGCCTCTCCTGCATCTTTGCGCCTGGCCCCGCCCCCACCCCAGCGTTGCCTGCCCCAGCATTGCATGCCCAGGCCACCTGGCTTCCATCACCCTCATCCCATCTTCATCTCCAGGTCAATGTGCCCAGCCCCAAGCTCCCTTGGGCATGTGTGCGCTGGGGAGGCTGCAAAAGGAGGGGTCTCTGGGAACTGGGGGGCAAAGGCCCCAGGCCAGCATGCAGCTCGGGCCCCACCAGGCCGGTGCTGGGGCAGCCAAAGCCACGGCTGCCACCCCTGGGGCCTCCTGCCCTGTCCTGCCAGCGGCCTGAGGACATGGGTCTGGCTGCCCACCCCTCCCCCCTTGGCTCAGGCCGAGGCAGGCCGGCTGGCACGGGGCAGGTCCATCTGGTAGTGGCAGGCTTGTAGGTAGGTCACATTCCCGAAAGGTTCCCATTTGTGTCGGGTCGTGTGAGTGGGCACGAGTTTGGTGCATCCAAGGAGCACAGAGGAGCCACTGGGCTCCCACCCCGAGCTGTCCCTCCATGCCCTTCCTGGGGGGCAGTGAGGGTGAAAGGCTTCGGGGCTTACCTAGGGGAGCAGTACCAAGCAGAGGGCAAGAGAGAGCTGGCCTGAGAACTCGCCCACCTGCCACCCAGCTGCCCGTCTCCAGGCCACCTCTGTCCTGCACCGTTTGCAGCCAGTTGTAGGCACTTCCAAGGGCACCAGACACACATGGGGTCAGGGGCCGTGGCTAAAACTCCAGCTTAGTCTCTTAAGAGCAGCAAGCTCTTGACAAGCCGCTGTGCCTTACTGAGCCCCTGTTCTCTTATCTGTTCATATAACAAAACAAAGTGAAATGGCTCCAAGAATGCTGGTCAGGGGGGTGGCTGGGCAGAGGACACACAGCCAGATGGGAGAACCGCCATAGTATTTCAGAAAAGGAATGCTTAACTCCAGGTTTGGGAGAGGTTGGGGGCAGGTGCAGGAGCCTTCCCGGAGGAGGCAGCATTTCACTGGGTCTTGAAGGGTGGGTGAGGGGATGGGTGTTCCAGATGGAGAAAATAGCATATTCTAAGTCGAGAAGGTAGTGCAGTTTGGGGGGAACCACAAAGCTCTCTGTCCTTTGTGGGAGCAGTAGAAGATGGTCCTGGAAAGGCTGATGGGAGCTGTGCAGTGAAGGATTTGGTAAACCATGGTGAGGGGTTTGGATTTCATCATAAGGAGGGCACAGAAAGGAAAGATGTGATCAGAGCTATAAACTCAGTAGCCAGTGCAGAGGACGGGAGCAAGAGAAGCCTAGAGGCGGAGAGGAGTTAGGGTCCCACGTGTTGGTCCAGGTGGCAGAGTCTGAGGCTTGAATGAAGGCAGGGATGGTGGGCAGGAGAGGAGGAGCAGATGTGCCAAAACATGGCATCTGCTTCATCTGAGCCCAGGATGCTGTGAGAAGGCAGTGACGGGATGTCAGAAAGATGAGGAGGAGACTGTGATAGGTTTTTGTATATCCATAGTTGACTGTTTTCTCCCTTCTCAGTATAAACATCATCCATCATCCATCCACCCATCCACCCATCCTCCCATCCATCCATCCATCCGTCTGTCCATCCATCCATCCATCCATCCATCCATCCATCCATCCATCCATCCATCCATCCATCCATCCATCCATCCATCCTTTCATCTATCCAACCATGGATTTCATTCATCCATTCACCTACTCATCCACTACTCATCAACTATATTACCATCCATCTATTCATTTTCTTTCCCTTCTTTCCCTCCTGATCCCCTTTGCTTCTTCAATTCATCCCTACATACTATCCATCAACATCCCAAATCATTCATTCCTACCCAACACATCCATCCACATTCCCATTCATCTTTCATCCTCCCATCTACCCGTCTTCACTTCTTAATATTTTCCCTTCTTTCCATTTTCCCTTTTTCCAGTTATGTCCACTCTAGTGGTTCATCTATACCACCACCCGCCTACCATCTATTCATCTAGTCTTCTTTCCTCCCTGCCACCTTCTACCCATTTCTTCCACTCTGTGTCTCACACAGCCCATGTGCCCAGTGGTTCATGGTGGCCCTGGTTCAGAGCATGGTCTGAGTCCTGGCCCCACCACTTGCTAACTGTGGGACCTTATGAAGTAACTACATTTACCTATATTTCAGTTTCTTTCCCTGTGAAAACGGGAATGTGCACACCTCAAAGTGTTGTTGAGAGGATTAACTGAATTAACCCATGTAATGCTATTAGCGTCACCTTACCCATAGTCATTTCTTTTATTAGTAGTAGTACCATTTCATACATACACCTTCCTTCTCCATTCCTCCCTCCATCACTTCTGCTCAACCCCCTTCCCTATCTATATTTTACCCAGTCATCCCTCCACCAATCCATTTTAGTCAGACATCCATCCTTTTCTCAGCTATATGTCTCTCTAACCATTGTCCTTTCCTCTATTTCATATTCCCTACCTTCTGCCTTCCTTCCCCACTTTTACCTACCCAGGTACCCCATCCATCAATTTAGCCACATGGTGTTGATAATATATTTATCCACCCTCTATTCTTCTCACTTCCCCTTTCCCATCTCCTGCTCCAACCATGTACAAATTTCCTCCCCATCTCTGCCTCCATTATTCTTTACTCCATCACTTTTACCCACAGACAAACACTATCAGTCCATGCATCCATCTACCCACCTTCCCACCTTTCCTTTTTCCCTTTTTTCTTTTTTTCTGCCCATTTGCCCACCCCATATATTCCTCTCCCCTTCTATCCACACACCTATCATGCGTTTTTAAAATCTCCTCTTTTCTTCTCTCCTCTGCCTTCTCTGCCCCCGTTCTGTCCATCAGTCCACCTTCCATCTATTTACTCATCCATCATCCCTCACCTGCCTGCCCGCTTTCTCATCTTCCCTCTCCTATGCATGTGTCAACATCGTACCCATTGATTAAGCTGCCTGGTCAATCGCCTAGATTCACCCAAACTCCCCAGCATCATTCCACTACTCATCCATTTATTGCACATGCAATTAAACATTATCAAATGTCTACTAAATGTCAATCAACATACAGTCTCCATCTGCAAGGAGCTTACATTCTGATGGGAAAGTCAGACAGTACTAAGATTCCTTGTTATGCATGTCTGGTGGAGATACCAGCTACGAGGAACAAACAGATCATGGCCAAGGAGATGGGGGTACTGTTTTCTACAGGGTAGTGTAGTAGTTCACCAAAGGGGTGCTGATACAAAGTACCAGAAATCTCTTGGCTCTTACAAAGGGTATTTATTTGGGGTAAAGGCTTACAGTCCCAAGGCTGTGGAAAGTCCAACTCAAGGTACTGTAAGAGGTACTTTCTCACCAAAGTCAGCTGCCATGAGTTGAAGCAAGATGGTGGGAGATCTCTGCCAGATTTCAGCCTTCCCCTCTGGGCTACCTATATCAGTCTCGACTCTCTTCCCAGGGTCAGCTGTAAGCTATCAGGCAAATGGTCCCTCACTCCCTGGGCTCTAGCTGTTTGAGCCTTCTCCTTTCTGTCACATGGCAGGATCAAAAATGACAAAGTTCTCTCTTCTGTTTGTCTTCTTGAGTGAGTGTCCATTTATGTCAGACCCACCAAGGGGGCGGGGACTCAACCTGAGTCATGCCACTGATGTGGTCAAATCAAAAAGCCAAACCTTAACAAGTAACCCAATCAAAGGCATCTCAGCTGATTTAATGCAAAGGGTATCACAGCCAGAGGAATAGATAGTAGTTTACAAACGTAATCTTTCTCTTTTGGGCATTCATAAATCATCTCAAGCTGCCACAGGGAGTCAAGGAGGGCCTCTCTGAGGAGGTGACATTTGAGCATAATGGTAAATTAATACGTGCAGTAACTGTAAGTGTATCTGGGGCAGGAATATTCCTGGAAGAGGGAGCAAGTATTGCAAAGGTCCTGCGGAAAAGTCAGGTCATGGGATGGGACCAGAGAGGTAGCTGAGAGGTCAGGCCCTGTGGGTCTTGTAGGCCAAGGTAAGGGTTGTGTCTCTTACCTTGAGTGACGTGGGGAACCACTGAAGAATTTTAAAGATGCAGTATGATGTGCCTTACAGTTAAAAGGACTCTTGGAAACAGACTTTAAGGAAGCAAGGGGAGCTGGGCGACCCAACGGAAGCATGCGGCCTGAGTCAAGGCTTGGGCCAGGGCGGTGGGAATGGAGGGCTCAAAAAATGGTTCTTTATGAATAAGTTTTGAAGGGAAGGTCAACAGGCTATCCTGATGGGTTGGAAAGAGGGTGGGGAAAACAGAGTAGACCCAAAGATTGCTCCAAGAGTTTTCATCTAATCAGCTGGAAAAATGAAGCTGCCACTTATATAGACAAGGAAGACTATAGGAGAGGTTTGCGAGGAAATCATCCCCACTCGCTTTGTCTACGTGCCAGTGTATGTGCACAGGCTTCCACCCTTCCAACTATTGAGCCATCCATTCCCCCCCATGCCTTCACCTGTTCATCCTCTTTTCTTCCATACTCCCAACCCTCCTTATCGTCATCCGTCCATTCACCGACTGAAGTCATGTCTACACTCAGTCATCATCCATCTCTCTTTCTTCTTCCATTCTGTCCACTATTTACCTACCAATCTGTATTGGTCAGCCAGAGGGGTGCTGATGCAAAATACCAGAACTCTGTTGGCTTTTATAGAGGGAATTTATCTGGGGTAGAAGCCCACAGTTACCAGGCCATAAAGCGTAAGTTTCTTCCCTCACCAAAGTCTGTTGCCACGTGTTAGAGCAAGACAGCTGCCGACGTCTGCCAGGGCTCAGGCTTCCTGGGTTCCTCTCTTCCCGGGGCTTGTTTCTCTCCAGGCTCAGCGCCTCTGCTTTCTCCACAAGGCCAGCTGTAGACTACCAGGCAAATGGCTCGTCTCTCTTCCTGGGGGCCTCTGCTGTGTCCATTTGAGCCTTCTGTCCTTCCTCATGTATCTGCTTCTCTATATGTTTACTTCCCAGGCTCCAGGATCAAAACTCCAAACTCCCTTCTCTGCGGTGCGGTTTCTCTACTGATGTGACCCAATCAAAGCCTCAGTCATTGTTTAATCAAGTAAAAGGGAAACCTCGCAATCCAATATAATCTAATATGCCCAGAGAAACAGACCAGTGTTCAAACATAATCCGATATCTATTTTTGGAATTCATAAGCAATATCAGAATGCTACACAGCCTCCCCATTGCTCCACTTATCTCTCTACCCCCCGCCCCCCAGCTATCTAATCTTTCTCATTCCCTGGCTTCATTCATCCCCCCTCCCATTCATTCATGGTAATAATAGTAGTAACAACAAATGAACAAGTAACAGCAACTATTAAGGCAGGAGACGGGGTGGTCCGGAGATCCTGAAGTTAACACAGTGCTTCCTTCTTGATAGCCCAGGATAATAGAGATAAGTTCACATATCCAAATACCTGGTCCCAAAGGACCGGGGCATTTTGCCAGAGGAAGTTGAAATGGTGAATAAGGAGGACAAATCCTGGTCCTAATACACTTGTGCTATGAGGAGCTCTTTAGATAACTGTAATGGCACAAAAACAGTTGGGTTTTTGTTTGTTGGTTTGTTTGTCCATGGGAGGACTATGTAGATCAGAACTCAAGTTTGTTTGTTTTTTTCTGTTTTTCTTTTCAAGTTTTTTTTTTTTTCAAGTTTATTTTTACTATCTGGAACCGGGCATTGTATTTAAGGTTTCAGTCGCGGTCTCAGCGTAATATCGACTTAAAATGCTGAAGAGGCATCCCAGAACACCAGGTAGAAATTTGAAAGGAGATGACAGAATCATTTAAACAACTTGACATTCACAAGGACCAAGAAGGTGCATTGCAGACAATATGTGAAGAGAATCTTTGTAGAAAGTTCCTTTCTTTCCGTGGGAATCCTGTCCTCCCGAGGGATGGTGGTGAGGGCTGGACTTCCTGGAGAGCTTGGTGGGTGTGGCTGGCGTTGTGTGGTCCGCGTAACAGCGCTCGAGAGGTCCGCAGGCCAGCGGGTGGGGGCAGGCTTGCTGTGACAGGACAGAAACGGACTTGCTAATGCATGGGAGCAGAAACCGTCTTCCCCGATCCAAGAGGGCATCCTGGGAGTCCCCCATAATCATTCCCCCATTAAAACGTTGACTCATCGACCCTTCTTTTCTCTTCTTTCTCTTTTTTCAGCCGTGTATCCACCCACCCCACCATCCATCGAATCATCTGACTATACAGCCATTTCCCACCCCTCCATCCCTCCTTCCCATCATTTATTCATGCTTTCCATCCATTCCCCTCCAAACTGAGCATCTTGTTCTTTTATATATCACCCCCCTTCTCTCCTCTGTCCTTTCTTCCAGCTATCCATTATATCCACCTATCAGTTCATCTATCTACCCACCCTTCCTCCCTCCCTTTCTTTCACACATTCACCAGTCCATCCATCCAATCAGTGCATCCCACACATCCATAAAATAACTGCCATCCATATGTCCATCTTTCCAGGCATCGACACATCCTCCCCCCATTTTCCTTTCCATCCTTGCTTCATCTATCCCACCATCAGCCTGTCCACTCACCCCCTCACCTCCTCTTTCTTTTGTACCAATCCAAGATCACCATCCACGGGCTCAGCCATGCCGCCTTGCATCCATTTACCCCCTCATGCTCTACTTTTCTGCCTGCTTCACCCTCCCACCACCACTCCACTCCCTTTGCTTTCCTTCTGCTTCTCTGCTCACTCTTCTCACGCTCTTCTGCCAGTTGCTTCTCCCTGACCTTTTCACATTTGGGCACCCCAGGGCTCAGTCCCTAGTCCACTCCCATCCAGTCTCGTGGCTTTAAACAGGTTCTTTGTGCTGGTGCCTCTCGAATTTATGTCTCTAGTCTAGACCTCTTCCCTGAACTTCCGATTCAGATTAAAAACTGCCCAATTTCAGAATTTCCTAGCTACGCATCTAGAAGACATTTCTAACTTAATATGTCAGACCTACCCCCAGATGTACTCTCCCTGCAGTCTTCTCTGGCTCCCTTCTTTCAGCTGGTTAAACCAAGAAGATCTCATATCACTGCAGATTCCTCTATTTCTCACACCCCACATCTTATCTCAGCAAATACCTTCACCAAATACCTAGAAAATGATCAGGTTTCACCACCTTCACTGTTACCACCTTTCAGCAAGCCACCCTGGTCTCACCTGGACTATTACTAAACCACCTCTTCTCTGCTTTTACCGCCTTCAATCTGTTTGTTTTTTTTTTAATTTTTATTTATTTTATTTTTACTGGGAGGTCCTCCATATGGGAGACGGACGCCCAACCATTTGAGCTACAACAGCCACCCCAATCTGTTTTTATTATTATTATTATTAAATATATTTTTTTACTTTTTCAAAGATACTTAGATTACACAAATGTTACACAAAAAATATAGAGATTCCCATATGCCCCGCTCCCCACGCCTCCCACACCCTCCCACATAAACATCCTTCATTAGTGTGGCATATTCATTGCAATTGATAAACACATCCTGGGGCTTTGCCATTGAGAAAGATTTATCTTATTTATTTACTTCTCCCCACCCCCTCGTTGTTTGCGTTTGCTGTGTCTGTCTGTTGTGTGCTCGGCTTCTTTTTTTTAGGAGACACCAGGAACCGAACCCGGGACCTCAATGTGGGAGGGAGGTGCCTAACACAGCAGGCAGAACTACAGTGTTGGGTTTATAGGCTAACATTTGTTTTCCTCACAGTCAATCCCACGAAAGACCCACAAAGCCCCACCCCTGGGACCTGCACTCACGATGTAGCTGCCGGGCTCCTCCCAGGCGCGCCCCCTCCTCACAGCTCGCACTCTGTTTGGCACTTTCCCCACAGATAAAAGAGCCTCAGTCTGTCACAGTTTGTGGTGTTTTCTCAACTGTTCCTACTCGATAAGGGCTTCCCTGGACAGCCTGGCTGGAACTGCACCCCTCCACGGCACCGTCTTCCCTTTCCCTTAGCACATTGAGCATAGCATGTAGGGCACTGATTTATCAGGTTCATTTTCTGTGCCCTTCTCATAGGACATGAGCTCCATGGGGACAGGGCCTTTGTTTTGTTCACGGCTTTCCGTCTAGCACCTAGAGTAGCAGCTACTCTGAGCAGACACTTAATAAATAGTCAATGAATGTGTCCATAGATCTACTCTCTGTTGATCTACACTATAATGTATCCATCTGCATTAGTCAGCCAAAGGGGTGCTGATGCAAAATACCAGAGATTGGTTGGTCTTCATAAAGGGTATTTATTTGGGGTAGAAGTCCACAGTTACCAGGCCATAAAGTGTAAGTTTCTTCTCTCACCACAGTCCATTGCCACATGTCGGAGCAAGACAGCTGCCGACGTTTGCCAGGGTTCAGGCTTCTGGGTTCCTCTCTTCCCGGGGCTGCGTTTCTCTCCAGGCTTAGCTCCTCTCTTTCCTCCACAAGGTCAGCTGTAGACGATCAGGCGAATGGCTCGTCTCTATCCCGGGGCCTCTCTCCTTCCTCAGGACCAAGCTCCTCCGTCTGCTTGCCTCCCCGGGCTCCAGCATCAAGACTCCAACATCAGACCTGCCCTTTGCCTTTTATACTTTATTCCCCAGCCACCAAGGGGTGGAGCTCAATGCCCTCCTGACGTGGCCCAGTCAACGCCCTAATCATAACTTAATCATGTCCAGATTAACAGATCAGTTTACAAGCATGATCCAATTATATTTTTGGAATTCATAATTACATCAAATCACCCAACGGCTACACTCCACCCTCTGAATTCCAAAAATACATTACAATATTCAGAAAACCTTAAATCAGTAACAATTCAAGTACAAAATCATATCAGAGGCAGTTTAAAGAAATACAGTTTGTCTTCAGGCAAAATCCCATCTGCTGTAGACCTCTGAAACTTACAAAACCACTTAACTGCTTCCAATACACAAATGGAAATACAAAGGATAAACATTTTCATTATCATAAGGAGAAATTGGGATGTTAAACATGAGTCATGGATCCTCTACAGTTCAGTAAACCTGCAGGGCATCCTCCATTTGATTTCAAAGTCCGAGAGTCATTCTTAAGAGGATGGTTTCTTCTCCTTGGGCCACATGGGAACCCACTCTTTACCAATGGCCATTTTCTTGGTTTCACCCTCATCAAGCATCTGGGTGTCGACCAAGCTCCAGACCTCACCGTCCAAGAGTCTTGGGGTGATTGCCACACCTTACCCAATCCTTGGGTTAGTCTTAGCCCCCCTAGTACAGTGAGGTGAAGACAACATTCCCCCTAACCTTTGGCATACAGGCTCAACCCTCTCAGAGCTACGAGTTGACCACCTGGCCTTCTCTAATCCATGGGGGACAGGTACACCCCTCTCAGACCTATGGGGTGTTGACCTTAACCACCCTAATCTTTGAGGAATGTGCTCTACCCTCTCTGCACCCTGGGGTGGCAAAACTCTCCCAGAACATTGGGTGGGGACATCCACCCTCTTCAACTGCTGGGGAAAACTCACCCTCTCTGCACACATGGGTGGGCTCCTCTCTTGGCCCAAGGAGATGTCTTAATCCCAGATCTCTGCTTCCACAGTTTTCTTCTTAAAACTGTTTCTCCTTCAATCTCTCCTTTCCATGTCCTCTTTTGTCCAAGCTGACAGTGGTTTTGTTCATACAGCTCTCTCAAAAACTTTGTTGGTTTAGCATGCAGGAAGCAGGGGTCCAAGCCATCAGACAGTAAGACTTTCCACAAGTCTTTCCAAGATAACAGCATCTTCAATTCTGATTTACAAGTTCCAGGTTTAGCTAAGTCTTCAAATGGGGCACTCTCATCTGGGAACTTGATTTCCAGAATCTTGGAAGTTCTGGAATCAGTTTCTGTTTTCTTTGTGCCCCAAAGTTCAGTCCTTAGTGTATTTCACTCATCTAGTATTTTGCTATAAGCTGCAAGGAGAAGCCAAGCCACATTCTCCAAGTTTACCTTGGAAAGTTCTTCAGCTAAATGCTCCAGTTCGCCAATATCAAATTCTGTCCTCCATATAACACCTGGAGTTAATCTTGCTAAGTTCTCTGCAACTTTAAAACACGGATCGCCTTTCCTCCAGTTTCCAATAATAGTTTCATCGTTTACTTCTAAGGCATCATAGAAAGTCTCTTTAGCGTCCATATGACTATTAACAGTTTCTTCAAAGCAATCTAGGCCTTTTCCATCAAGCATGTCACAATTCCTCCAAAAAATACCCCTTACCCATTTATAAAACCGTTCCAACATTTTGGTATATGCAAAAGCACTTTCCCACTTCTCGGCACCAAATTCTGTATTAGTCAGCCAAAGGGGTTCTGATGCAAAATACCAGAAATCAGTTGGTCTTCATGAAGGGTATTTACTTGGGGTAGAAGCCCACAGTTGCCAGGCCATAAAGCATAAGTTTCTTCCCTCATCACAGTCCATTGCCACGTGTTGGAGCAAGACAGCTGCCGACGTTTGCCAGGGTTCAGGCTTCCTGGGTTCCTCTCTTCCCGGGGCTGCGTTTCTCTCCAGGCTCAGTGCCTCTGTTCCCTCCACAAGGCCGGCTGTAGACGATCAGGCGAATGGCTCGTCTCTATCCCGGGGCCTCTCTCCTTCCTCAGGACCAAGCTCCTCCGTCTGCTCGCCTCCCCGGGCTCCAGCATCAAAACTCCAACATCAGACCTGCCCTTTGCCTTTTATACTTTTTCCCCAGCCTCCAAGGGGTGGAGCTCAATGCCCTCCTGATGTGGCCCAGTCAACGCCCTAATCATAACTTAATCATGCCCAGATTAGCAGACCAGTTTACCAGCATGATCCAATTATATTTTTGGAATTCATAGTTACATCAAAGTGCCCAGCAGCTACACCGTCCAACTACAACATCTCCATTCCGTTTATCTGCCTGTGCTGCCCAGCGAGCATACATTGACTTATCCCTCTCTGCACGTTTCCGCCCACCCAGCACACATCCGTATCCATCGATGCACCTGCCCCTCCCAAGCACACATTAATACCTATCTATGCACCTGTCTGTCCCATCCAGCACACATTCCTGTCCATCTGTCCACTTCCCATCCAGAAAACATTCCCACGCATCCAGCACACATTCCTATGCCCCCTCCATCCACCTGCTGAGTCCATCAAGCCACTCCTTGGTCCTCTCTTCCCTTCCCTCCTGTACTCCCAGCCCATTCCTCATCCTTCCATTTGCACCTGCCTTCCAGGCTGCTCACCTCCAACTATCTCTTCACTTTAATCACCCAACAACTCACCCTCCCTGTCTCATGCCTTTTCTCAGTCAAAGGATCCAGTGAAGAAATTATGACCACAGGTTCATTTTAGGAATTCAAGATTGAATGAGAAAATAAATGAGTATAATTCAACACATTAATGAATTAGAGGAGAAAGCCACTTGTTTATCCCATGGGATTTTCTTAATACAATAATAGCCTTGTAACAGTATGAACATATTAATCTTAAGGTCAAGAATGAAACTAGACTGCCCATTATGTTCACTGCTGTTCAATATTGTCCTGGAAGTCTCTGCCTCCATTATTTAAGGGTTTGCTTTGTGTTAAACTCTATGCTATTTTGCTTTATATCTACTAACTCATTAACCTTACAAAGTGGAGACCACGTGTTCTGCAGGGGAGTACTGAAGTACAGAAAGCTTAGTTACCTCGCCTAAGGCTACGCGGGTGGTGGCTGGCTGAGTAGGGATTCGAATCCAGGCAGTGTCTCCAGCATCTAGGCTCTTAGCCGCTGAGCTATTCTGTATAGGAGTAAGAACTGGAAGGAGGAAATGAGCTGCTATTATTTTCAATAGGTATCAATTATTATGTAGAAATCTTGCTTAATTAGTTAAAAGGATTGTTTAGTTGGGTGCAAATCAATCTACAAAAGTCAGTTGAATTTTTATACTCCAGCAAGTATCATTTAGATGTAATTTGACAATAGATATCACTTGCACTACAACCACCACTAAAATAGTAGACGAAGAAGACCAAATCTAACAATAAGCACTCTTTCTGGAGAAAATTATAATAGTTTATTTAAAAAGACATCAAATAAGACCTAAATAAGTGTGTGGCACAGCATCTTCTTAGAAAGGAAGATAAAATTTAGTGAGGATATCACTTCTTTCCAAATTCACTAGGATAAAAACTCCGTAAGGACATGGACTTTCTTCCTCCCATCTTCCCTCCCTGATTTCTCCATCCCCGCTTCTTTTCCTTCTTCTCCCTCTCCTTTGTTTACCATTTCTGTACTTCCATGTCACGCACTCGCCCATTCACCCTTTGTCTCCTCCCTCCATTCCATCCCATTCCATTCCATCCCATCCCACCCCCCTCCATCCCTTTCTTGCTCCCTCCATCCACAGCTGTGTATCCATCACTCCATCTTCTTTCTTCTCTCTTCTTCCTTTGTTCCTTCCACTCACCCACAGGACAACCCATTCATCCAATCCCACTCCCTTCTTTCCACCCATCTATACACCCAGCACACTAACCACCCTGCTCTCCTCCCATCCATCCATTCTTCTGCCTCTCCTCTCCTATCCGGCTGCCTGGTCCACCCACTGAGTGTTCCAGACATCTGTCAGTCAGTCCAGTAACCCTAAGCTCACCTTCCTTCCTTCGGCCTTTTGTCTGGTCAACTGCCGGCCAATCTACTAATACAAACCCTCGCTTTCCCTTCCTCCCTTCAGCTCTCTCCTCCCTCACTCACTTTCTCCCCTTAGGTTTTGGTTTCTGCAATGCTTTCAGCATGCCCAGACCTGCCCTTATTTGAATTTTGTGGAAGGGGAGAGGGTCGAGGAGAGGGAAATCCCAAGATTCATCCTGGATAAGCTGGCAGCTCAGGGACTTCTTGCCACAGCCCATGAAGCTTCGAGATGGGTCCAGCTCTGTCCATGGTCTCCCCATGACGTCCTGTGCTCCAATCTACTCTTTTCACCTTAATATCCCTTCCCAGGGATATTAAATGCTGTAATTTATTTAGAATTAAACATTAATTAGGCCTCGAAGAACCTTGCTGATTAACTTGCTGTTTTAATCTGCATTATTTAATTTTATCACCACTGGCCCATTGTCTTCCACCCTGCTGATCGCCAGCTTAGAGTTCTGTTTATGCTCAGCTGCCTGTTCTCAGGGAATTGCAGCTCATTTTAAACTGGGTGGGTCCAGTACTAACTGGGACACATTTGTCCCATCCCTCCTACACTCCGATAAATACCTCTGGAGCCAACTTCTTTTACATTCAGTAACTTCAGACTTGCAGAAAGGTCGTAAAAAATGAAAAGAATTCCTAAATTCCCTTCCCCCAGATGCCCCAAATGTTAACGTGTTCCCAGATTCACGCGTCTCCTCCGTCCATAGCCACCGATCCGTGAGCCGTTTGAGAGTTAGCTGCAGACACGATCCCCTGTGCACCCGAGCAATGGCTTTCTCCTGTGGGCCTCCGTCAGCCCCCAGCTGTGCTCCCACCCGCTCTGCTCTCCACCCCCAGCTGCTCCCCGGTCCTCAGCTGCTCCCCGGTCCTCAGCTGCTCCTTCTGGCCGCAGGTTCGGGACAAGAAGCTTCTCAATGACCTGAACGGGGCCGTGGAGGACGCCAAGACGGCCCGGCTGTTCAACATCACCAGCTCCGCCCTGGCGGCCTCCTGCATCATCCTCATCTTCATCTTCCTGCGGTACCCACTCACCGACTACTGAGGCCCTGGTGCCTGGGGAGGAAGTGTGCAGAGGCGTCCGTCCTCGTGGCCGGTGGGGATGCAGGATGCAGTGAGGCTGGGGGCCGGGCCAGGCAAGGAGCCCACCAGAAGCCGAGACCCGCAGGGACGCAGTTTCCTCCCCTCCCCACCCCGTGCCTTCTGGCCCTCTGCCTGTTTCTGGGGCCGCGGCTTCGTCCCTCCTCCCTGGGTCTCTTCTTGTGCTCCTGCACCCCTGGCTTCCAGTGGCTGCCCCCCCTGCCCAGATGTGCCCCCTCCCAGGTTCCAGGGGCCCCTCAGACCTGACACCCAGCAAGAAGGGCTTATGTGGGAGCTTCCCAGTTTTGGGGTGCTGCCAGCATCTGGGGACTCATCTCTCCTCCCCCACCCCCGCCTGCTCCAGGCCATGACCCTGCTCAGAGCGCTTGCATCTGTGAACTTCCAATAAAACACCTGCCTGAGTGCAGCCCCGGCCTGCCGCCCCGCGCCCCGGGCAGGGCATGGGGTGAGGGTGGTTTGGAGGATCTGGGAGCCTCATTCAGGCTCTGCCCCGGGGGGGGGGGGCAGGGTCCTCAGTGCTGCGCCACAGTGAACTTTGCAAGGACAGCTTGCATGGGAACCCAGGCGTTACAGGGGAGGGGGCTGGGGGAGGCTGGGGTGCAGGGTGGGGGGCACCAGGCAGCAAAGGCAGAGCCCTGGCTTCCAATTCCCGCCTGCCCTGGAGCTCTCCCAGGCCCGAGGCAGGAGCCTGTTTCCTTCTCCGTAAAACGGGGAAGCACTGGAGCTGGTGTAGCCCGGGTTCAAACCCAGGACCTCCTAAAACAGTGGGGAAGGGGCCTTCCCAATTTTCCATGGTTTCTGTGAAGATGGAAGGAGGGGAACGGTGTCAATCGGAGGGGGCGGCTCCGAGGTGGAAGCCTGGCCCAGCCCTGGCCCCGTGCGGGGTACCTGGGGGCCGCCGCTCCCCCCGGCTGAGCGACGCCCCAAGCTGCACGTGGCCCGGGGGGGGGGGGGGCCACGGTCAGTCTCCGAGAGGAGTGTGGTGAGGGCTGAGATAGGGACGTGGGGGCTCCCCGGGACACGGCGATGGAGGGGCGAGGACAGGACAGCGAGTCTTTCAAAAGCAGTCATCAGACTCTGGAGATTTCAGCGGCAACGGGAGGAGCCAGCGAGAGGCAGAGGCGACGACGAGGCTGAAGTGACCCCGAAGGGGAAAGTCTGTGGAGAAGGTGGGAGGACTCGGGCCGGGCACCAGGCTGCGTCTCAGGCGGGTCGGGGAGCAGGGAGTGGGGTGGGGTGGCAGTGGGCAGTGGGGCCGCCCCTGGTCTCTCCTGAGCTTCCCGTGCCCAGGCGTGATGGAAGCCAGTCTTCCCTGGGGCCGGTGTGAGTGGGTGAGGGGGCGCCAGAAGGGCAGGTGCTGATGGGGCGAGTCAAGGCAGGGTCCTGGGGAGCAGCAGCCCCAGGGTTTGCTGGACCTGGGTGGGGGGGGCTCTTCAGGCTGTGCAGATGCCAGAGCCCGGCTTGGAGCAGGACAGTGCCAGGTGCTGAGGCTTCCAGCGGATGTGGGGAGGGGCCGGGTGGGGAAGGAGGAGGGGCTGCCGTGGAGGCTGGGGCAAGGCGAGGTGACTGGGGCTGGGGGGTGGGCGTCCAACCCCCAGCATGGCCGTGGATGCTCCATCAGACCCAGTGGCACCACCACGCCAGGGTCATTTCTGGGGCTGGGCGCCCTGTGGCTTCCCAGGGGAGGGTTAAGGCTGGACGGTGAGGTGGGGGGGTGGGCCTTGGAGGCGTGATTGCCAGTCTAGGCAGACACTGGGGTCTAAGTGGATTTATTTAGTGCCAGGGGGGAGAACATGGAGGGACAATGCTTCTTTGTTCACGTTCCTTAGACCGCTGGTGCCAGCAGGTGGCTGATGGCAGCACAGGTGCACCTGCCCAAGGCCCTTCTCACAACGGCTGCACCTGGGAACTGCCAGGCACCTCCGGCAGCACAGACCCCTCAGCGTGGCACATTAACCCACTCCAGGGCTGCCCCAAGCCCCCCGCCCCCCAGCTCCTATACGACCCTCAGCATGACTGGGGGAGGGGCTGGCCCACCAGTGCTGGGGTCTGAGCAGCACCCCTCTGTCCCCGCATGGCGCCTCACCTCGTCCTTGACCTTGTGCCCTCCATGACCCCTGCACTCCCCCACCCCCTTTTATTTGACTTTCCCAGAACCTGACATGTATTGGCCATTTAACAAGTACCCGTGTGAATGAGTGAACCAGTGGCCCTCTCATTCTCTCTCTGCCCCACCTCATGCCTCTGAATTTTTCTGCTTCCTTTTTTGGGGGGTAGGTGAGGCCGTTTTCCCTGCCTTCCCCTCCCCCAGTCCTGGTGGCCTCTGCCCAGAGTCCAGTTAAAAGGAGCATCAGTTTTCAAGTGGGAAATGGATCCAAAGACAGAGAGTGGCTGTGTGTGAGTGTGAGCATGTGTGTGAGTACATAAGCGTACAAGAATGTGTGCATAAACTGTGTGAAAGTGTGAGGTTGTGAGCATGTGTCTGAGTGTGAGTGTAAGTGTACAAGAATGAGTGCATGTGTGAGTGTGCAAGCTGTGTGTGAAAGTGACTGTGAGAAAGTGTGTGAGTGAGCACGGGAATGTGTGTGGAAGTTGTGCAAGTGTGAGTGTGAGTGAGTGTGTGTTGGGGAAGGGGGTGCCACAGAGTGCACCCCCAGCCTTCGGCGTCGGTGGGGGCCAGTGTCTCCAGGGCACCATGGGCCCAGGGCCCAGCCCCATCCTCCTGCCAAGCCCGCTGCCCCTCTGGCCGTGTGGTTCTGCTGGGCCCCTCAGAAAACAGAGAGGGGCTTCAGAGGAGGCCCCGATGCCCACCGGGACTCACCACTTGACGTGAGAAGGAGAGCAGCTGGGGAGGGGCCCCACCCCACTGCACATCCACCTGCTGAGCTGGAGCCTGGGTGGTCCAGGGTGTCTCAGGCAGGACAGACACGCTGCCCTCCCGGGGTGGCGAGTCGGAGGGGCAGAAGCCGCAGCTCTGAAATAACATCCCCCAATTCCCCGCTCCCGATGAAACGCATCCATCCACAGATCCAAGACAACCGACGAAAATAACAGCAAACCCCACCGTGGACACCAGAGGGAGACTTCAAACGACCAAAGACAGAGAGAAAAGCGATTTCAAATCGGCCAGACTGAAGAGCCGGCGACCTTCCAAGCTGCCAGTCAGGCTGCGGACGGCTTTCCACAAAAAACAAAGGGACGTCTTCACGACCTGGGGGAAGAGCCTGTTTCTTCTTAAAAACACTTTAAAGGTGAAATTTAATGCAGAAAAGTGAACAAAACAGAAAACACACAGCACAACGAGTTTCCACCACGCTAACGCCCGCGAAAGCCCCGCCACGGGGACCACGTTGCCAGGGCCACAGAAGGCCGCCCTCAGAGGCCGCCCACCACCCGGCTGATGCGGCGACCACCCCCGCCTGGGCGTGTGTCTTCACACCTACGTGCGCACGCTTTAGCCCAACGCTTGTCAGACGAGCGCCGATTCGGGAGCTTTTTGTGGGCGGCAGCGCACGGCGCACCGCCGTCCGTGCCTGGACGCGTCCCGGTGGGGTGTGCTGGTAGACAAATGAGCGGGGAGTTTAGGAGCATGGGGACTTTACGTGGGTTCAAGGGCAGTCCCTGGGGAATATCTGTCATTCCAAAAGGGAAACGAGCAAGGTCATGGCGGAGAAGCCCTGCCGGTTCCACCACGATCACAGGGTCAAAGCACCAGACAGGCAGACTGAGGGGTAAAGGGGAAAAACAGCCAGCCTGTGAGCTTCAGAAAGTCAAGGTCACGGAAGCCCAGAAAAGACTGAGGAAATGCTATGCAGACCAAAGTCACGCTAACTACACGCGATCTCTACATACATGTAATAACACGGGATCACTGTGTGTGACTAACGGACTTAGTGCTCTAGATTCCCACACCGTGCCTTGCCGTTAAACTTTCTTCATGTCATCTCTTGAGGGCCAGACATGATTATTTTTCATTAATTGCTGTGTTTACTTTTCCCTTATTACTGACTCATTTTCATGTCCTGTTAACCCTTTCCACTCACTCCAAGGTCACGGGCTTTTCTCCTGGTCATTGGCCCTCCTTTTGCATTCAGGTCCTTGGCCCACCTCGAGGTAACTTCCTTGTGCGGTGTGAGGTGGGGGTGACAGGGGCGCCACAGGCCCTCCCTTCCTCCACTCCTCGTGCCCCTTCCCCAGCTGCAGCACGTACCCCTCAGGGCAGCAGGCTGCGCTCGGGCCCCGGTGGGCTCCCACAGCCCAGGCCCCTTGCAGGAGCCGAGCGTCTCATCGTTTACGAGCAGGGGCTCCCCACCCTTGCCTCTCACTCCCTGACACACGTGTGTGTGTTCACACTCCAGGCTCTGCTTCTGGGGAACCTAAGTGAATGCAGCAGTTGTAGGGTGAACTGCATCCCCCAAAAGACACCTGTAGGTCCTGACCCCTTTCCGTGAAGGTGACCTTATTTGGAAATAGGGTTGTTTTTTTTAACAAATCTAGTTTATTGGTGTGTATTAATAAAGCATACCATTTTTTTCCACTTTTTTTAAAACTTTATTTTGTGCATTTAGTAATTGAAAAAATAAACAATTAAAAACTAAAAAGTAAACACGTGAATAAATGCATACATTTCTCAATTAAATGTACTGGATACATATAAAAATTTTTTGAATAGAACAGCATGTTACACAATATATTTGGTTCATAGCAACGCACTCGTACAGTACTTGTCCTTTTGTGCCTGGCTTGTAAAGTGTACAGTTTATCCAAAGTGTACAGTCAGTGGTGTTTGGTATAACCACACAGTTGTGGAATAGGGTTTCTAAAGCTGTGATCAGCTAAGAGGACGCCCTGGTCCAGTACGAGCAGGGTCCTTGCACAAAGCGGAGTGGAGACACAGGCAGACGGAGGAGGCAGACTGGGCCCTGCAGCCGCAAGCCCAGCACGCTGAGGACGGCGGCAGACTCCAAAGCTGGGGGCAGGTTTCGAGGCAGCGCGCCCTGCGGCTCCTTGGCTCAGACTTCTGGCCCCCAGAACCCCGAGACGCCGAACTCCTGACGTTTTAGACCTGGTCCATGGCGGCCCCGGGAGACTCCCACAGCAGGGCCAAGGCTGTCCACGGTCGCAGCCTCATGCCGAGGCCATCCACGCCCCTCTAACTTGCAGGGCCTCTGACACCCCCAAGCCACGACTCCCAGAGCTGGCTGTGCCTCTGGACTTCATTCTGTCCCATTCGTCCATTTCTCCATCCGCACCGCAGCGCCGTGCTCCCCAGGTATGTTTGTGTAAAGAAGTCCTTCCTCTCAAGGGATTTTTACGTCCCATCTGAGTTGTCACATTTATTGGCATAAAACTGTTCACAGCATCTTATAATCTTTTGGATGTCTGTAGGCTCTGAAGTGATGCCTCCTCTTCACTTCTGATAGTCGTTATTCTTATTCCTGATTTGCATCATCTTTAGTTTTGTGCAGTCTTATTTCCTTCCTTGTAGTTTCTTTGGGCTTAACTTTCTCAATTAGCTCCTTAGTTGCTTACATCAATACTTTTCAACTCTTCTTCTTTCATAATATAATGCATTGGAAATATCTCTATATCCCGTAAGTTTGGTTCCCCCACACACACCCCCCCGCTTGCTGCCTGTGTCCATTTGCTGGGTGATCTTCTGGGTCTGTTTCTTGCCTTCTCTTCTCATTTTTCTCCTCCAGGCTTCACCAGGATTCGATCCCAGGGACCTCCTATGTGGGAAAGAGGCACCTGTCACCTGCGCCACTTCAGTTCCTGGTTTCTGGCGCGTCTCGCCTTGCCACTCCCCTGCGTCTCTCTTTAGTTGCGTCTTCATCTGGCTGCGAGGCTCGCCACGCGGACCCGGCTCACCTGTTCGCCTTTTACCAGAAGGCCCCCAGGATCGAACCCGGGTCCTCCCATATGGTAGACAGAAGCCCAATCACTTGAGCCACATCCACTTCCCCCATGAGTTTTGATATGACGTATTTTTCATTATCACTTGTTTCAATATCTTTTCTAATTTCAACCAGTATTTCTTCTTTGAAGCTTTAATTTTTACAAGCTCGCTGCTTAATTTGCAAACCTTCACATGTTTTCTGTTTATCTTTCTGTTATCAGTATCTGGTTTTATTCTCCCGTTGTCAGGGAGGATATTCTGTATGACTTCAGTCCTTTCTCAGTTCATGAATCTTCTCTGGGGACCAGAATTTGGTCCGTTTTTGTAAATGTTTCCGTTGTTAGGTATAGCATTCTATACATTTCAATTGCTTAGGAGGCTAATTATGTCGTTGAAATCTTCTCTCAACTTACATGATTTATTTTGTCTGCTTTTTTTTTATTGGTTACTGAGTGAGGTGAGTTAAAACCTCCAAATCTGATTGTAGATTTGTCTATATTTCCTTTTAGTTTTGTCAAGCTTTGTTTCTATGTATTTTAAAGCTACGTTGTTAGTGCATACAAGTAGAGGATTGTCATGTCTTCTTTAATGGATCCTTTCATTATTATTAAAAATTTCCCTCATCTCTAGAAAATATCTCATTCCTTAAAGCCTACTTTTCTCTGCTATTTCGTTAGCTATCCCAGCTTTCTTTTAGTTAATGTTTGCAAGGTATATCATATTTCCATTTCCTCTTTCTGTGTCCTTTAGTTATGTCTTTTATAAACAACATTTTAAAGAAAATCTGCATTGACAATATCTGTCCTTTAATTGGGGTGATTAATCCATTTAACATGTCATTAATTACTGATATAGTTGGATTGAAATCTGCCTTTGTTAGTATTTGTCTTCTATTTGGCCCACCTGTGTTTCCCTTTATTATTCCTTTTCTGCCATCAAGTACTTTTATTTCATTTTACCTCCTCTATCAGCTTTTTAGCTAAATACATTTGTATTAATCTTTTAGTGGTTATGATATTACAATATGGATTATTGACTTAATACAGTCCAAGTTAAATAGTACTCCTGCCACTTCCCAAACAAAGCAGGAATCTGCCAGCAGTTTAACCACGTTTACCCTCACTGCCCTTTGTGCCATTGTCGTCATGTATTTATCCCTACATATATTATTAACATCTCTAATGCTGCTATTTTGAAATGGCCTCTCTCTTTTTTTGAACACTGTTCACCCACAGGGCTCTGCCTTCTGCCGTAGTTCTGGATTCCATCTGGGGTCATTTTCCTTTTGCCCAAAGACTGTGCGTAACTGCTCCCTGCAGCAGGCTGCTGGCCCGAAATGGCCTTTGTGCCATCTTCTTTTCTGAAAAGATTTTCAGCGAGTAAAGAGTTCTAGGTTGGCAGTCTTTTTCTTTCAACATTTTAAAGATGTCATTCCATTGTCTTCTGGCTGCTATTGTTTTTGATGAGGAATCAGCTATAATTTTTAAATAACGGTTTATTGTGGTAGCATATATACAACTCAAAATCTCTCATTTTAACCACTTTCAATTGTACAAATTCAGTGATATTGATTACATTAAAAATAGTGTAGCTTTTATTGATATTCCCTTGAAAATCATGTCTTCTTTTCTGATACCTGTAGATTTCCTCTTGGCATCTGAATTTCAATGGTTCGCCATGCTGTGTGCAGGTTTCGCTATTGTCACTTTAAATTCATGCTTCTTGGTTATTACTCAGCATCTCGAATCTGTGACTTGATCTCTTTCATCAGTTTTGGAATATACTTGGCCATTTTCTCCTTAAATATTGATTCTGCCCTGTTCTCATTACTCTTTTTTTCTGGAATTTTAATTCTATGTATTGTTAAACATCTTTACTTCTTTCCACTTATATATTTTTCCTGATTTTTACATTTTTCCTCTTTGTGTGTTAATTTGGACATTTGCTATTCATCTGTCTCTGAGTTTCACTAATTCTGTTTTCCACTGTGTTCAGTCTAGACCATATCTAATGCATTTTCAATTTTTTTTTTATTAGAGAAGTTGTAGGTTTACAGAAAATTTTCAGTTCGAGAATGTTTGATTCTTTTTCTTAGCCTTGTCATCCATTTTGTTCACCTTTTCCTTTATTTTCTTTAACTTTTTATAACAGTTATTTTAATATGTGCCTGCTAACTCCAACATGTAGATTACCAATGGCTTATCTTTTATTGTCCGGCTTAATTCTATTGATTATTGGCTACATTTTCCCACTTCTCTCCATGTCTGTTTTTTATTACATTCCATACATTATGCATGAAAGAACAGTAGCAGCTGCAAACCATACCATTTTCTCTTTGAGGATTCCTCTTTCATTGGTTAGGTGGATGGTATGAGGGGCTGGTGAGATCCATCACACATCAGGATGCATTTCAGTCTTCCTAAGACTCGGTCCCCTTCTGCTTCGTCTCTGATTAGGTCAGGCCCGCCTGAGCCTTCACCTTGTGGTCTGGTCGATGTTTCCTCCTAACCCTGAAAGAGTGTGTGCTTTAGTCTGCCAAAAGGGCTGCCAATGCAAAGTACCAGAAATGGGTTGGCTTTACAAAGGGGATTTATTTGGGGTAAAAGCTTATGGTTCTGAGGCCGTGAAGGGTTCAACTCAAAGCACCTTAAGAGGTGCTTTCTCACCAAAGTCAGCTGTCATGTGGTAAAGCAAGACGGCTGCCGATCTCTGCCGAGGTGTCCACCTTTCAGCAGCTGTGGGCAAACCAGGCACAGGGCTTGTTTCTTATCAGGCCTCCTCGCTCAGTCTCAGCAGCTCTGCTTTCTTCCCGAGTTCAGCTGTGGGCTCTCAGACATACGGCTTATTTCTCCCTGGGCCTCAGCTCTTTGAGCCTCTCCGGCACTTCTCTCTCTGCAGCTCAGCTATGGGTGAAACTGGAGTCCTCTCTGTCACATGGCAGGTTCAAACAAGGGTCTCCCTTTTCCTGTCTGTGCCTCCATTTATATCAGACCCACCCAGAGGGCAGAGACACAAGCTGGCTCAGGCCTCTCTGACAAAGTCCAATCATAAGCCCTTAGTCGATCTTATCAAGTAATCTAATCAAAGGACCTCAACTGAATTCAGTGAAATCAAAAGGTATCGTCCACAGGAATAGATGCATTTAAAAACATAATCTTCCTCTTTTAGGGATTCATAAAATAACTTCAGACTGTCACAGTGTGAGAGATTGAGTCTTGCCCTTCAGAGGTTTTGAGATTAACTCTTTAGCTTCTCTCTCCTCACCACTAGAAAGGCTTGGCAGGATCCTGGGGGAAGAAGTCACCTGTGTGTTTGAGCAGGTCTGCCCCTCCAGTCTCCTATACATCATGAAACTACAAGAGATTTCACTTGACCTTGTAGAAGTTTCCAGACCCAGCCTTGTATGGCACCCTAGAACTCAAAAAGCATCTGACAGCCAAAAACAACTCTGCACTCCAGCTTCTGTACGCTCCGCTTATCACCCAGCCCAAAAGAGCCAACACAATCGGGTGTCTCTTTTCCTGGGAGACCCCACTGCCCAGGCCAAGCCCAAGCCTTGACACTCTCCCAGAACTGGCCCCAGAGAACTCTGGCCAGTTGTCTCACCTACCTGAAAAAGGGCACTTCCTCTCTGGAACCCGAGTTCCTCAGGTCCCCGTTGCTTTCACGGCTCTCCAATGCCCTATATACCGTGAGCTGTACACCGTAGAAGGTTCACCTGATGTGATGTACGACATCTCAAGGGAGCTGAGGGCCTTTAGTGCTACCTTTTTTTTTTAAATAACAGTTCTTAATTTACCAATCTTTTCTGTAAGATATTTTCCTTTATTATCTTCTAGGATCTTTATTATTTCGCTTTTCATATTTAGAGTGATAACCCACCTGTGGATGGGGAGAGGCAGAGGTGCATTTCATCTCTTTTCTATTTTTGGAAACGCTGTCCTTTATTGCTTTGCAGTGCCAGATTTGTTGTGTGTCAACAGGGCCTGTTTCTAGGCTCTGTTTGGTCTGTTTGTCTATCTTTGCAGGCTTTTCTTTCTATAATCCTTATCTCAAGGCTAAATCTTTCAAGGCTGTACAATTTTGAATGATATTTACCCTGGAATTTATAGACCTCCTTTATTGGTTTAGGGAATTTCTCTATTATTCATACTATGCTAATACTGACATTTTTGCTACAATGCCATGAAAATCCTTGCCTTCTGTGAAAGCATGGACCAAAAGTAACAGGAATAATGGAAAGACAAGTTTTGGGGGCGGACTACTCCAAACCCGTGGCTCGCCGCCACTGCTGTGACCCAACATCTCCGTCAGCCGTCCCTGCGCCATCCCTGTGGCTTGGGGTTTTTACTTCAACAGGTAGGTTCTTCAAGGCCTTCAGGTCACATTTCATCACATTTGAGCATATGATCCAGAGGACAGGCATTTCCATCATTTTTTTAAATACATGTAATTAATAAATTTTATTATAAAAAACCTTAGTACTTGAGTAGTAAGGTGGTAGGTTTTTAAAAAGACTGTTTCGGTTTTGGAACACTGACAGATGACAGTGTACAAGAGGACATATACCAAAGCAAGGATAATTAAAATATTACATACTATCTAAATTAAAAGACCACCATTCAAACTGCTAACTATAACCATCGCGTTTTGGTGGAAGGGGCTGCACAGCTCCCATCCACGAAGTTTGCCTCAGCTTTTCATGAGGACAAAGTCTCACCACAAACTCAGCAATATAATTTACAGCAATCAACACTGGGCCTTTTGTGTTGAAGCATGCATTGTCACAGAAAGCACAAAATCCTGTTTACATGGATTTTCAGTTTCTTAAAAACGTATCTGACACAGCTTCTAAAGTGTGAGTTGCAAATGTGCTGTATCCATTTAAAAAAAAGCTTCCTCGGTGAAGTCTGAGGCAGCCTCCCGGGGGGCCGAGAGAGTGATGTAAGTAACCGGAGGAAACTGGCAGCTCTCCACTAGCGCTTCTTTAGAGTGCAACCTCCATCTTTCGTAGTTGAATCCTCCTCTTTTATCACACTACCCATCGAACACGTATGTACTCCTTGCTTTGGACACAAGACTTTCATCTTTTTTTTTTCGGTGTTTGTCTGTCAGAAATAATCTGATAGTCACTAGCAGAAGCTTTATATGCTGTAGCAAGAGAAATCCGAGGATTACTTCCAGATTGGGATGGTGTGCCTGAGGTCTTCATTGGGGGGGGGGAGAGGCTAGAGGTGGAGATGATAAAGCACACCTGTCACAGGTTTCCATGACACTGTTGCCTACCAGCCACTGCAGACTCTCCAAACACCCTCCCAGCTCTGCTTAAGGCTGTCCAGGACTGCAGTTTGGGTAGATAACAAATATGCACCCAATTTCCCGTGTCAGATATCACTGTTTTAAGATACTCCCGTATAGTGCAAATTGTAATATGTAGGATTCAGATGTTTGGGGAAATCCAAACACAGCCACCCAAGTGTCACCAAGGTGATCTACTGAAGTCAGAGAATCTCCTTGAGCATAGAAAGAATCCAGCTGGGCAGGAGATAATGCAGTCTTCTGTGGTTGTCCAATATTTGCTGAGCTAACCATACTCTGTTCCAGGAGTGGTTTTTCAGCTCCAACAAGAGGGCTCTGCATCCCTGAAATGTTTGGCAGTCTTCTTGGAGTTAAAGGGATTGATCCAAGTCCTGGGCTGGAAATCTCGTCATGTAGACTTCTTAACTGGCAGAGCTGCACTTTTTTTTTTTTTTTTAAGGAGGTATCGGGGATCGAACCTGGGACCTCATACATGGGAAGCAGGCGCTCGACCACTGAGCTTCATCTGCTCCCCTGGAGCTCCACTTTTGTCTTCGAGCTGGTACAACTGGTTGTGGTGATGACCCGCCTGCAAGGGGAGTGATCTCATTTCCATTCCTCCCACCAAAGGGCCACTAATCGGTGGACGGTGTGGAGTCACTGGAGCCGGCAACTCCCCCATTAGACACCCAGGTGAGTACCGGGCGTGCACCGTGGCCTCGGAGAGGTGGGTGAACCTCGTGGTTCAGGTCCACGGCAAAGGATGCCACCTCGGCGGCAGCCACACATATCTTAGGACCTTCACCGTCTCCAAAATGCTGGGAACTCTCCCACGGGGAGGGGCGCGGCCTCGTCTTCATCACTCTTTCACGCAGAGGGAAATGTCTTCCCGGGTTTCTCATTTGTCCCCTCAGCTCCCGCAGATGGCTTCACACGATGGCTGTCGTGTCCGGCCCTAAAGGCACCAGACCAGCTGCGCCTCCATTAAAAGACGCCTCCTCCTCAGGATTCCCAGCTTTTTCTTTAAGGTCTTCACACTTCCCAAGACTTTCTCTTTAATTGCAAAAATGCTTACTGCCATCATTTTAAACCATTCATATACCCAGAAAAAAATATGTCCAGACAAGTATAATTCTTCTTCGATTATGCGATATTCTCTCATTTACCAATTGCATTAGCGCTAATTTGCATTTTATGAACATGCATTGTAGCAAAAATGAGTCAATTTTAATACCTTAATATTGAATATTATTGAACAATGTTTTTGCATCTTTTGATTTCATTAGGGGATTTTCCTCCATTAATCAATTAATGTAGTAAATTATGTTCTTTGATTTTGTTTTCTAATAGTGAAGCAAACTTGCATTCCTGGAGTAAAGCTACAATGTTTATTTTGTGTCATTATTTTAAAACACTGCTACGTCTGTGGCACTTTCTTTGTCACTCATGTTCAGGGGTGTGATTGACGTATAATTCTCCTCTTTCATGCCATTGTTGGGTTTTATTTCTAATGATTAAATTCTAAATCTTTTAAAAGTCACTGTATGTTCTTATCTGAACCATCAATTATTATAACTTCCAATTTCCAAATAAAATAGAGATTTTGATGTTTAAATTAAATGTTAACTTGATTTTTTTAAAAGTTAGAGACGATGGTTTGTTCAGATAGGTTTTATGGCCAAATAAGTCACCTTTTTGAAAATGTTCCATTTGTGTTTGAGATGACTATGTACTTTCTAATTGTTGGAAACAAAATCCTATAGCAAGATTGAGCTCATTAATCATCTTATTGAAATCATCTATGAATTTTGTTGAAGTTTTGTTTATATCACTTCTCAATAATCGACACAATTTTGTTGGAATCTTCCACTATGATGGTGTGTTTCTCTTTTTCCCCTGCAGTCTTAGTCATTTTTGCTTTATATATTTGAGGCTACATCTTCTTGATGAATCAAAACTTTTCTCTTTCTGCAGCTATGCTCTTTACCACTTACAATGGTTTTTGCCTGAAAATGTATTTTATCTGATATTAATATAGCAACAACATCTTTTTGTTAGTTTTCTTTTTTAAAGATTTTATTTATTTATTCATTTATCCCCCCCTTGCTGCTCGTGCTCGCTGGGTCAGCCAACCACGCCGTGCGGGCGGGCCTGCCTTCACCAGGAGGCCCCGGGAACCGAACCCGGGGCCTCCCATATGGTAAACGGGAGCCCCACTGATTGAGCCACAGCCGCTTCCCTTTTTGTTAGTTTTCTACCCCTTACTTTTGATCTTTCTATGCCATCTGCTATAGGTGTGACTTTTATAAATAGCATTATGCCTGAATTTTTAAAATTCAAACTGGCAAACTATTTTTTATAGACAGCTTAGTCCATTTACATTTATTTGTGATAAATAATATATTTGAAATTGTTTTTGCAATATTGCGTTTTTAAAATTTGTTCACCTTTTCTGTTTTTCAGTGCTTTTTGCCTTTTTGCAAAAATCAATAGTTAAACCTGCCTCTTAACAAGAATTTTTGTACATTTTTCTATCATTTGTTTTCTCCCTGTACATTATGTTTTCCAGGACTTTAATTTTCAGTTATTATTGATATTATCTTTTCTTTTTATTTTCTTTGGCATAATTTTTTTATTTCAAGACAATAGCATATTCTACCAAGCTGGACTACCCTATACTCTTATGTCTTACAGCATATGACCTATTACTTGAGAAACTCAGTTAAGTTCATACAGGAGTATATCAAGCGAGTCTCGGAACCACACACAGAAAATAATGACAGCAACTTACATTACAACACAGCAGTTTATCTTTGCACCCACGATGGAAATAGCCTTACAGGCTAGAGACAAATAGGGCGTCATTCAAAAGGGTGATTTTTAGTAGCAATAATTTTTCCATAGTTTAGTTTTAGTTTTATTTAGAAAATATTATATATGAGCATATATACACGCACAGATAGATTATGATCATGTACAGAAACAAAAGAACTTTGACTACTCGCATTAAAAGAGAGAAAGATAAAAATTTGTTGAGTATAGAAAGGAAGTCCAATTAGAAGTCATTGAGCAAGTCTTCATTTCTATCAAAATCAGAATAGGAAGAACTAAATCCGCTGCCTGGGAATAGAGGCATGGGTGGTAAAGCTTTACTGAGACGCAGAGAGATTTAAATAATAACATAAAATTCAGGACTATGGCTGCCCTCACAGGAGAGGAGGGGGAGTGCCCAGGGAGCTGAGAGGGGGCTTCTCAGATGCCAAACTGTTCCATTTCCCAACCTGGACGCTAGGATGCTTTATCAGCGTGCGTCCCGGCCTGTTAAAATAGTAGTGGAGAACGCCAATCTGTCAGCATAGCGCATTATCTTAGCCGAGCTGCCAGGGCTAAACTCTTCTTGAAACCTGCAACTTATCTCACTTGGTCACCATGTATTATTTTTGAATGTCTTGTTGGATTCTTTAGGCTAACAAGATTTTTGCACTGTTAGTCACAGGTGAGATAAGGTTCAGCTCTCTTTTTTGTGCAATGTTTATCCCTTCATAAAAAGAATTTGTCAAGTTTTATTTTTAAAGATTTGCCTGATCTACCCTGGTAAACAATCTGTGATAGCTCCCTCCCTCCCTCCTTCCCTACCTCCTTCCCTCCCTCCCTCCCTTCCCTCCCTTCCTTCTTTCCTATCTCTCTGCTCTTAGCTTTCTCTACTTCATGTCATTTGATCTGTCTAAATTTTTGTTCTATTGTGGCAATTTTGGTAAATTATATTTCAATAAAATTTTATCCAATTCTCCTAGATTTTCCAAATTTATTTGTGTAGACTTTTACAAAGCAGTTCTTAATGAGTTTTAAAATTACTCTATTTTGATGGTTATTTCCCCCTTGACATTCCTTTTTTTTTTTTTTTTTCCTTTTTTATTATTATTATATATTTTTAAAATTTTTACCGGGAGGTCCTGGGGATCGAACCCAGGTCCCTGATATGGGAGACGGACGCCCAAGCATTTGAACCACATCTGTCCCCGCCTCCCCTTGATATTCTTATTTTGTGTGTTTGTGCTTTTTTGTGTGAATTTTAAAAAAATTTGGTTTGCCAATGATGTATCAATTTCATTGATTTTTTTTACAAAAGAGAAACAGCTCTCTCTTTTTTTTTTCAAGATTTATTTACTTATTCCCCCCTCCCCCATTGTTTCTGTAACTGCTGTCTGTTCGCTGTGCGCTCTCTGTGTCTGCTCATCTCCTTTAGGAGGCACCAGGAACCGAACCCAGTACCTCCCCTGTGGGAGAGAGGCGCTCAGTCACCTGAGCCACCTCCACTCCCTGCTTCTTGCTATGTCTCTTGTTGTGTCTCCTCAATGCGTCATCTTGTTGTGTCATCTCATTGCGTCAGTTCACTGCGCCAACCCTTTGCATCAGCTCGCTGTCTTGCTCATCTTCTTTAGGAGGTACTGAAAACTGAACCCAGGACCTCCCATGTGGGAGGCAGGCACCCAACTGATTGAGCCACATCCACTCCCCCTAGCTCTCTTTTATTCATTAGTTTTACTGTTTTTGTGATTCCTCACTTGTTAATTTTTGTAATTACCCTGATTAATTCTTTTTGCTTTCTTTTGGCTTATTTTGTTATTGTTTTTCTAGTGTTTTGAGTTTGATGCTTAATTTGTTTTGTTTTTTTTTTCCTGTAGTTTTGTCTTGTTTTGTTGTTATTGGTCCTTAATGCTATGAATATGCACCTGAGAATTTGCACTGGCTTAGGCACAAAGATTCTGATATTGTGGTTTTGCAATTGCTATTTTCTAGAAATTCTGCTTTTGTATTTTCCCTGGGACTGAAGAATCATTAGTAAAGAAATCAAAAAAATTTTCTAAGGTAAATAAAAAATTGTTATTAGTTTCTAGTTTTATTGTCATGTGCTCAGAGAACGCTCTTTGCATGATCTTTATAGCTTGCTGAGATGCTCTTTGTGACCTAATATACAGTGAATTTGTGTAAATTTTCCATATACCCTTGAAACAAATGTATATTGCTTGTTACAGGAATTACATTGTTCTACGTTATTGTTAAAACTTTTTAGACGTTCTGGAACCTTATTAATTTTTCATCCATTTGATGTCTGGGACAGAAGGAGATGCTCTAAAACGCCCTAATGCGAATGTGCATCATCCATTTCTCTTTCCACTCCCGGTATCTTCTGCTTTATGGTGATCACTGCTTCGTGTTTCGAGGCACAGATCTTCATGGCACTGACATCCTCACTGGGACTTAGTAGTTGGCTCCTGTATGACAAAGCACCACAAACCGGGGAGCTTAAACAGTCGCGCGTGGGGTCGCACAGCTCTCGGGGCCCGAGGCCTGAGGCCGAGGCGTGAGCAGGGCGGCGCTGCCCACTGGCTCTTGGGGAGCCCCTTGCTGGCGTTCCGTGGTCTGAGCCTCCCCCTCTTTGTCTTCCTGGGGACACCTGTGAACAAAAGCTGGCCCTGCTCTGCTGGGACTCGGCTCCGCACTGCATCGACTGTCTCCCAGAGCTCAAGCGGAGGCACCCGACATATGTGTCGGGGTGCAGCTCAACTCTAAGCATTCTGCAGTGGCCCTCTCTGCCCCACCTCGCCTTCGTTCAAGCTCGCGCCCTGCTGTCTTTTCATTTGCCTCTCGGCACAGCCTGCCCATCCTTTGCATTTGTGCCTTTCTCAGTTACCTTTTCAAGAGCGCCTCTGGTACCCGTCATGGGCTTAGATCGCGTCGCGTTAGCCAGCTTGAAATTACTTCATGCACGTGTGCGTTGGGCCTATTTATGTGTATCGACATGGTCGACCTTTGCTCTCAGTTCTGTCACTTGTGGTTTCACATTCTGTTATGTTTGTTTATTATTTTAAGATTTATTTTAGCTATTTCCTCCCTCACCCCTCATTGTTTTGCACTTGCTCTCTGCTCCTTGCTTGCTTGTCTTCTTTTTAGGAGGTATCGGGAACCGAAAATGGGACCTCCCATGTGGTGGGGCAGGGGCCCAATGGCTTGAGCCACCTCTGCTCCTGCTTGTTTTGTCTCTCATTGTGTTTCCTCGTGGTCATTCCTCATTGCGTCATTTCGTTGCGTCATCTTGTTGCATCAGCTCAGCCTGTTGCCATCAGCTCACTGTCTTGCTTGTCTTCTTTAGGAGGCACCGGGAACAGAAACTGGAACTTCCCATGTGGTAGGCAGGCACCCAACTGCTTGAGCCACATCCACTTCCCTATTATGTTTATTTAATATGCATTGACTATACACATATATTTATGTGTATAGTTTTTAAAAATTATCTTGACTTTTCTTTGCCCCATACCCCCTTTTCTGGCATTTCCTTTGTCATTTAGTAAGGTTTCTTTATTTTCACTAGTGGCTACCTTTAAACTTTTTCTATAATACCTAAAGTCCTCTCTTTTAGATACTGTATATTAGTTATCCTACCATAAATAAAACTGAAATTAGCTAGTGACCATTTCCTCCTTCCCCTCTCTTCCAGCATTATCCAATTTAAATCACTAAGATTATCTCAGCACTGCTCTTAGCATTCTTTTTTTTTTTTTTTTTCTCATTCTTAACAAAGGTCCAATTTCTTCCTCTTGGTCTGCCAGCTTCAAGTGGCAGCCCTCCGCTCTCAGCCCACACCCAGGAGCGGCCAGCAAGCTGATTTTGCATCGTACCCACTTTCCATTTGCCTCCATTTTTTGTTGTTAATTGCATTACTTTTAGATGGCCAGAACACGTAATATTTACATTTTATTCTGTCACAATTCTCTTTTTTCATCTTTATTTCAAAATTTTAATCTTCGTCATAGAGTTAAATAATTCAATGCTCATCCCTAAACCTTATGCTGACGCTTCTTCAGTGACTTCCTTGCTGCCTGCCTCCTATTTTCCAGAGGATTCCTCGTGGAGGGTCCATGGGAGAATGTTTCCCGCGTCCTCTCATGCCGCGTGGACCCCAGGAAAAGTGGACCCCAGGAAAACAGGCTCTTTTTTTTTTTTTTAAAGATTTTATTTATTTATTCATTTATCCCCCCCTTGCTGCTTGTGCTCGCTGGGTCAGCTAACCACGCCGTGCGGGCGGGCTTGCCTTCACCAGGAGGCCCCGGGAACCGAACCTGGGGCCTCCCATGTGGTAAACGGGAGCCCTACTGATTGAGCCACAGCCGCTTCCCGAAAACAGGCTCTTAAACTCAGTCTGTCCCTGTGGGCGGGCACCCCTCGTAAGGAGCACCTTCTGAGATGCCCACTCCAGCTAAGGCGCGACCCCGTGCAGTGAGAGCCAGGCAGCGCGAGCAGGGGAGCCCAGAGGGCCAGGGCCGGGCCCGAGGCGCCGCCGCGTGACGAGCTGAGGACCAGGCTTGCCGGCGGACAGCCCCACAGTGCCAGTCTTCTGGGAGAAAGCGTCGTGCTGCCGATGTCCTTTTTGCTAGCTTCAGAGCTGTGCGTGAAGAAATCCCCGCTGCCAAACTCAGCCATCGCGTGACATTTGCTTGCGCAGCCCAGGAGAGTAGGGCAGCATGTCTGAGGCTAGCTGCGGAAGCAGGCACGTTGGCCACAGCATCCTTGGCTGCGTCTCCTGTCCTCGGGCATCTTAAAGTGCTGCTCGTTGTTTTCTGGCAGCAAGTGGGGACTCACCAGATTTCCCTGCCGTGGATCGTGCCTTTGGTGCTGTATAAAAAACACTCACGGCCGAGCCCAAGGCCGCCGGGTTCTCTCCGTCCCCTGGAAGAGTCACGGTTTGGGGGTTACATGCAGGTCCACCTCCCTCTCCCGTGAGCGCTGCGAGCTCTGTGTCGAGACTCCCGGGGGGCGAGCGCAGACGCAGCTGGAGAAGCCCTCTCCTCTGCCCGTGGCGCTGCCCGCGCTCCCTTGTCGGAGGACAGGCGACTGTGCGTCTGCGGCCGGGCTCTGGGGCCCCTCTTTGTCCCACAGGCCGGTTCTTTCACAAACACCGCATTGCCTTGACTACCGTGGCTTTACAGAAATCTTCCGCTGCGCAGAATCAGTCCTCAAACTGCGTTCTGCAGGGTGGTGCTGGCTATTCTGGGTCTTTCTCCTTCCCATACAAACTTCGGAATCACTTTGTGATAACCACGAAGTACCCTGCTGGGATTTTGACTGGGGTGGCGTCGAATCCACGGATGGAGTTGAGAACTGGCATCTTAGTAGTGAGTCTTCTGATCCACGGCAGCTTGGAGTCATCTACCCCAGAGCACAAGCTCCATCGTGACGCATTCCTGTGGGCGTAAGCCCATTCCAAACAGGACTTCTGACAGCGTTTCTTCAGTTAAGGTCTGACCGAATGGAATCAGGATGGATCTTAGTCTTTATTACTGGAGCCCTTGTGGAGACGGCCATGGAGGGAGAAGCAAGAAGCTGGTAGAGAAAGGAGACGATGTCACCATGTGCATTGCCATGTGACAGAAAAGCCAGTGAACCCCAAAGGCTGCTGGCCAGCCAGAAGACACGGACCCCAGGAGGAAGCCAGTTCCAGCCTCTGAAACCATGAGCCAATAAATTCCTGTTGTTTAAGCCAATCCATTGCGTGGTATTTGTTTTCACACTCGGGAAACTAAAACATTACCCATGAACATAGATCATCTCTCCATTTATTTATTTAAATCTTTGATTTCTCTCATCAGAGTTTTGTAGAATTCCTCATGTAAATCTTGTACATATCTTGTTAGATTTATATATAAGTAATTTTTTGCATTCTAATGTAAAAGGTATTGTGTTTTTTATTTCTGATTTCAATTGCTCATGGCTGATATATAGGAAAGCAATTGAGTCTTGTCTACTGCAACCTTTTGCTTAATAGTTCCAAGAGTTCTAGTGGTTATTGTTGATTCTTTCCAGTTTTCTACCTAGAACATCATGTCATCTGTGAACAAAGATTTCACTTCTTGGGGAAGCGGCTGTGGCTCAATCAGTGGGGCTCCCGTTTACCATGTGGGAGGCCCCGGGTTCGGTTCCCGGGGCCTCCTGGTGAAGGCAAGCCCGCCCGCACGGCGTGGTTAGCTGACCCAGCGAGCACAAGCAGCAAGGGGGGGATAAATGAATAAATAAATAAAATCTTTAAAAAAAAAAAAAAGATTTCACTTCTTCTTTTCCAATCTGTATACCTTCTATTTCCTTCTCCTGTTTTATTGGATTAGCTTGGATTTCCAGTACAATGTTGAAGAGGAGTGGTAAGAGGGGGCAGCCTTACCTTATTCCCAATCATTGGGAGAAAACATCTAGTTTCTCACCGTTAAGTAGATGTTACCTGCATGGTTTTTGTAGATGTTCTTTATAAAGTTGAGGCGCTTCTCCTCATGTTGGGAGCTCTCATTATGCATGGATTTGCATTTTCTCATGCTCTTCTGAAATTATTGATGTGGTCATATGACTTTTTCTTCTTTAGCCTGTTGATTACATTGATTTTCAAATACCGAACCTGTCTTGCATACCTGGAAAACACCCCACATGGTCGTGGTATATAATTCTTTTTATACATTTGGGGACTTGATTTGATTATATTTTGCTGAACATTTTTGCATCCACGGTCATCAGAGACAGTGATCTGTAATTGTTCTTTCTTGTAGCGTCTTTGTCTAGTTTTGATGTTAGGTTAATGCTGACCTCGTAGTATGAGGTTAGAAGTGTTCCCTCGACTTCGATTTCCTGGAACACATTGTACAGAACTGGTGTCATTTCTTCTTTCAGTGTTTGGTAGAATTCACAAGTGAAACTATCTGGACTTGGTGCTTTCTGTTTTAGAAAGTTATTAATTATTGATTTGGTTTATTTAATAGATGTAAGCCTATTCAGATTATCTATTCCTCCTTGTGTAAATTTTAGTGGATTGTGTCTTTCAAGGAATTGGTCCATTTCATCTAAGTTACCAAATTTCTGGGCATAGAGTTCTTTTTTTTTTTTTTTTTAAAGATTTTATTTATTTATTCATTCATCCCCCCCCTTGCTGCTTGTGCTCGCTGGGTCAGCTAACCACGCCGTGCGGGTGGGCTTGCCTTCACCATGAGGCCCCGGGAACCGAACCCAGGGCCTCCCATATGGTAAACGGGAGCCCTACTGATTGAGCCACAGCCGCTTCCCATAGAGGAGTTCTTAATATTCCATTATTATCCTATTAAAGTTAGTGGGCTCAGTAGTGAAGTCCCGAATACTAATATCATTTCTGTACTGGTAATTTGCATTTTTTCTTTTTTTGTTGTTTGTTAGTCTGGCTAGAAATTTATCAATTTTTTTTTATCTTTTCAAAGAAACAGTTTTTGGTTTTGCTGATTTTCTATATTAATTTCCTGTTTACAATTTCACTGATTTCTGCTATAATTTTTTTTTTTTTTTTTTTTTTTTTTTTACCGGGAGGTCCTAGAGATCAAACCCAGTTCCCTCCATATGGGAGATGGACGCCCAACCACCCAAGCCACATCTGCCCCTCTGCTATAATTTTTATTATTTCTTTTCTTCTGCTTACTTTGGAATTAATCTGCTCTTCTTTTTCCAGTTTCCTAAGGTGGAAACTTAGATTATTGAATTTAGTTCTTTCTTCTTTTCTGCTATATGCATTCAATGCTATAAATTTCCCTCTAATCACTGTTTTTGCTGCATCACACAAATTTTAAGTTCTCTTTTCATTTTCACTTATTTCAAAATATTTTTAAATTTCTCTTGGGAACTTCTCCTTTGACCCATGCATTATTTAAGAGTATGTTGTTTAATTTCCAAATATTTAGGGATTTTTCCAGCTATCTTTCTGTCATAATTCAATAGTGGAGTGAGAACATATTTTGTATGGTTTCTATTCTTTTAAACATTTAAGTGCATTTCATGGCCCAGGATGGAGTCTATCTTGGCGAATATTCCATGTGATCTTGGGAAGAAAGTGTCTTCTGCTGTGGTTGGATGAAGTATTTGATAGGTGTCAATCAGACCCGGTTGACTGATGGTGCTACATCCTCACTGATATCCTGCCTGCGAGGCAGAGGAGGTCCAAGCTCCCAATTATAATAGTGAATCTGTGTATTTCTCCTTGAAGTTCTATCAGGTTTTGCCTCGTGTATTTTGGTGCCCCCTTGTTAGGAGCAAACACATTCGGGATTGGTATGTCTTCTTGGAGATTTAACTTCTTTATCATTATGTGATGCCCCTCTTTATCCCTGATAATTTTTCTTTTTCTGAAGTCTGTTTGTCTGACATTAATATAGCTTCTCCATCTTTCTCTGATTAGTGTTTGCTCAGTATGTCTTTCTCCAACTCTTTTAATCTATCTGTGCCTTTATTTTTAAAGTGGGTTTCTTATACATAACATATAGTTGGGCCTTGATTTTTTTATCCACTCTGATGGTCTCTGTCTTTTAATTGGTATATTTAGACTGTTTACATTTAAAGTGATTATTAATATAGTTGTATTAATATCAACCATATTTGTAATTGCTTTCTATTTGTTGCATATATTCTTTGTTTTTTTGCCTTCCACTCTTTCTGCTTTCGTTTTGTTTTAATTGATCATTTTATATGATTCCTTTTCATCTCCTCTCTTAAAATATCCTTTATACTTCTTTTTTAAAAAAATGTAAGTGGTTGCTCTAGAGTTTGAAATACACACTTGCACGTGGTCTATACCCGCTTTCAGAACCCCCTGTACTACTTCCTGCTTGATGCCCGGTGACCGTGCTGCCCTTCACTGCCCTTGCCGTAAGCTGTCATGACCAACATCTTGCTGCTATTATGCTTTTGAACAAACTGCCAACTCAATTAAGAACAAGAAAAATATTGAAGATTTTATTTTACCTTCATTTATTCCTTCTCTAACACTCCTTTCTGGACTGTATAAATTTCCTTCTTTCTGAAGAGCTACTCTTAATGTTTCTTGAAAAGCAGACCTACTGCTGAGAGCCTCAATTTTTGTCCACCTGAGAAAGTTCCTGTTTCTCCTTCCCTTTTGAAGCAGCTGCTGGCATCCTGGCAGGGGTATGTTTCCTTCGAGCCCCCACTTCCTCTGAGAGTGTAGTCCCTTTTGGGGACCCCTTAGCTCCACTATTTCCTTCTGCACCCTCGCCTCCCCGCCCCTCCCGCCCACTTAGCTCTTAAAGGCAAAGTCTCAGCATGCACGAGTAAGCTGTGGTGCATTTGCAGTGAAAGACCACGCAGTGACCGGGCCACAGCTACAAGCAGCACCTGGGTGCCTCTCACCCACATCATGTTGAGCCAAAGCACACAAAAGATATATGACGTACGATTGCATTTATATCCAGTTCAGTAAAGGCAAAACTACTCTTTGGTTAGAGAATTCAGGGTGATCTAGACAGAAAGGGGCCCTCCTGGGCTCCCAGGAGTGCTGGCTGAGAAGAATGGCCAGTCCCTGACTTACCCACTGACTGCTCTGCTTTTCTGTAAGTTGTGTCTTATTACAATGTAGCAGCCCCAGCAGGGATCCTGGGACCGCAGCCTGCAGGGGGCAGGCCCTGCTTCCCCTCAGGGCCCCCGGGGGTGGGGGCACGGTGTCCAGCTCCTCTCTGTGCCATGAGGATTGTCCTTACTTGGTGAACTCAGCTAAGCATTGAAAAGGATTTTTCCTATGTTACCCAACAATTCCATCTTTACTTATTTTAGTTGGTTATTTATTTGTAGACAGAGGGATTTCCTGGTTGTGGAGATTCCTGGTTTCAGGAACCAGAGCCCTCGGATGACGAATTCAGCATTAGAAGCCCATTCTCCCTTTCCTGCAGGTTTCCCAGACTCCACTCTTGCTCAGGGACAGGACATGGAAAGGCAGTGCTGGGGGTCCCCAGAGTTCTGGGGTGCGGGAGACAGGACTCTTCAGTGGGCCCCCTCCCAGGCCCCCACTCGCACAGTCCCTGCCTTTGAGGGGGGATGACCTTTAATGGGGCTTGCTCTGCTCTGATTGTTTAATGACATCCTGCCCACCTCCTGGGCTCGGGGAACCTGCTTCCCTCGCAAGGGAGGCGGCCATGTGCCCTCCAGCCTGCGGCGTGTGCCAACTTGTTTTGGTTTAATACTGAGCCTTTTAGGAGTTTCCTTCCCAAGACTGGCTCATTGCGGTCTTTGCTGGCTTCTGGCCTTTGTTGTCCTGAGATGGCATGATGTGGAAGAGGCCTGGGGGCGCCGAGGAGCCCAGGTGCAGTGGAGGCCTGTCTGTCCTAGAGCCTCCCTGGTCAGGAACAGGTGAATCCTGCCCTTCCTTCCTGTGGGAGCCACGTTTTCTCTGAACATGAACTTCAAAGCATGAGCCAATCGGGCTTTTAAACAGGCCATGCAGAACTTCCCAGTCAGGCCTGAGACCACCCCAGTTTCTCCAAGGCTGCTGGGGGGCACTGCTGCTGGGAGGCTGTCCTCTATTCTGTGGCCCCTCTTTCCACCTAAAGCTGGACAGAGAGAATTTCTGTGTAAACCGCTCTGCTCCTTCATCCAGGCAATAAGACCCATGTGACTTCAACTTCCTCTTTTGCTCTGCCTGCTAGGAAGCTCACAACAAAAGCTGGACGCTCTGGCAATCATTTCCCTGGCCAGGATGCTATGATATCACTGTCTCTTCTACTCCTTCTTTCCTTTGTGGGGAGGTCAAGCAAAGGAACTTTGTGCTGAACTTTTGCTCTAAAATAATCTATACCCTCTGGGTGAGTCAACCAGCATCCAAGCAAGGCAGGGTAGCTCAGGTCCTGGGGACAAACAAAGAGATTTCAGCTTAGATATTCGCTCTGCACTCACTGGCTCTGTGGCTTGGGGTAAATTCCTTTACTTCTTGGTCCCCTGTTTACACACCGAGTATGTAAAACATCTAACTCAGGGCCTGGCACATGAGAAATACCCAGGATGTGTTCACTATTATTCTTCTTATTTTGTTATTATTATTCTTACTTGTGAGTCATGTTTCCATCTTAAGGGAGACACGAAGATAGATCTGAATGGAGTGGGGGTCTCCAAACAGTGGAGACCCCCCTGGCTGAGGACACCCAGGCAGAGAGACGCAGGGTCTTGCTATTGCTCAAGGCTGGTCCCGGGGGCTGCAGAGCTGTGGGCCACCGGCTGAGGGGCTGCGGGCAGTGGCCGGTCTGGAGGACGAGCCCGTGCCGTCCCCGGGGCCACGCACCCTCCGCTGACTGGGGGGTGGGGGGACAAACCGGCAGGGGAACCTGGGATGTCGCAGGTCTTCGTCCTGCTGACACCAGGGCTGGGCGGAGGCCAGGGCGGGGCTGGGGCAGCAGCTCCAGGGCTGGGACGGCCTAGGCGTGACAATGGCCTTGGCCGCGCCCTGGGAGCCGCAGTTTGGGCACCCACCAGTTAAGGGCCCCCAGCCCTGGGCGGAGCGGAAAGCTCAGGGAGGCGAGGCTGAGGCTGTCCCCTTCCCCAGTGCTGGTAGGAAAGCCCCGGGCCTCGGCCTCGGCCACATCGAGCCTGTCGAGGGCCGCGCGAGCACCCTGGCCTGGGCGCCCCGCCGGAGGGTCTGCGCGCCAGACGCGCTGGGGAGCGCGCGCCCGCGCCCGTGTGCGCGTGCCGCTGTACGCGTGCACGTGCGCACTGCTGTGTGCGCGCGCGTGCGTGGACGCGCTGCCTAGGCAACAGAGCGGACGCCCAGGGCGCTGCCCCCTGGCGCTCCCGGCCCCTGGGTAGAAATCCAGGCCCTGGGCGAGTGCTCCAAGGCTCCGTCGAGGGTGCCGGGCAGATATGCAGCCCGGCAGGCGGGGTTAGGAGCCTCTGCCACCTCCAAGACCCTGCCCACGTGTCCCTCCTTGTGCTTCAGCTACCACCTGGCAGCGTGGCGGGGAGTTCCCGGACTCCGACCCCACCCAGAAGGCCGGTGCCCAGGCAGGGTCTTTGTTTCCTTCACTGCTGTGTCGGCGGAGAGCCTGGGGTGCACCGTGTTCTCCAGGTAATGGTGGGTGAACAAGGACGGACGCAGCTCATTAGACACAGGCCGTGGGAAAGAACCGTCGTAAGAACAAGGCTTCCGGGTGGACCATGTTGAGCTAAAGGGGTGGCAGGTCCAGCTGGACCTTAACTGAGGGGACCCTCAGGGCCCACGCCCTCCTGGGAGGAAGGAGGCGTTTGGAGCCTGGGGTGTGCTCACTCTGGTCCCAGCGGCAGTGCTGGCTCCAAGGGGGACGAGGACGTGGAGGAAGACCATTCTGGGCTGCACCTGGCCAGGGGCTTGTCGGGGGACATTCCAGGGGCTCTGGTTGCCACCAGGGCATTGGGGACCAGGAGGGGGAAGGAGGCCCCTTGTGAAAAGTAGCTGGAGAGGGGATCACAGGACAAGCCAAGGACAGTGGCGGGGTCATTGCTGTCCTCGGGACCCAGGGAACATTATATCTGGGTCTGGAGGTCAGCCAGGGACAGAGGTGGGGCCCTGGTCATTCTCGGGCAGTGTGGACACGGAGCAGGCCCTGAGTTCAGCAACCTGAGCTTCGGATCTTACACTGGCAGCAAATGGGGACACAGCAGCTAGACTGGGAGCAGTGCGAGCTGCAGCCCCCCTTGCAGCCCCCACAGGAGCCGCAGCCCCTCTGGCCACAGCTGGCACAGAAGCAGGCTGGCACGCAGGAGCAGGCTGGCACAGAAGCAGGCTGGCACACAGGAGCACACGGGCTGGCAGCAGCAAACGGGCACACAGCAGCCGGAGCCGCAGCCCCCACAGCCTCCGGAACAGCCAGGGCAGCCCATGGTTCTGGTGGGTCGAGGGTGGAGCAGGTCAGAGGAGCAGGTGGAGAGGGAAGGGGCTCAGGTGTGGGGCCTCCTGTGCCGGGAGCCTTTATGTCCCTGCCCAGGTGAGGTGTGCTGGGCACACGGTTGCTTCCTCGTTCCTGTTTGTGCCATTTCCCCAGGGTAA
>JAKSZT010053988.1:356183-384131 GCA_026826555.1 Tolypeutes matacus
CCTCTCTGACCCTCGGTTTCTTCATCACTCTAACCGGGATTAGAGTGAGCAGCTCCCTGGCAGGGCTGCCCCAAAGATCCCCGTGAAAGGAAATGAAGCTGCGGGCACCCAGAGGGCTGGCCGCGGAAGCAGCTGTCATTTGACTGTGATGCTGTAGGCCTCCTGGGCCCGGGGTGCCCCGTGTGCCCCCCACCCCGCCTGCTGCCTCTTCTTCCTCAGGCACAGCCCTCGCCTTGCTGTGGGCCAGGGGATTGGGGCCAAGAGTGGAGGGGAGCCGGCTAGGGCAGGCAAAGGGCCAGCCAAGTGGAGCGGAAAACCAGCCGCGAACTCCTCGGCCGCCACCTGGTGGCGGCGAGCCCTGAGTGTGGGGCCGAGGCAGGGAAAAGGACGCCGGCCCTTCCAGGGGTCAAGGTCAGGGACCACCGGGCTGGGAGCAGGCGCAGCCTGGGAGCCGCCGGCGCGGGCTGTGCGCAGACGGCAGCGACGGGCGGCGAAGCCCCTGCCTGGCCCCCCGGGCCTGGCCCGGTGGCAGCACCCAGGCGCGCCCTCCTCTTGACCTGCTGGCAGGGCCCTCGCTGAAGCCGGCCAGCGCCGCGGGAATGGACTTGGCGCTGCTCACGGGCGGCCGCGTGATCAGAGCGGGGAGCACGGGGCCCGCGGGCCGGCCCTTCTCCCTCCTCGGGCCCTCCCCGGCCCCGGGACCCGCTCGGCCGCGGGTGCGCAGGGCCGGTGGGCTCCAGCCTGGGCCAGCGGGGAGCGGCGCCTGCCGGTGCTGTCAAGGGCCGCGGCGCTGGCCCCTCCCGGGCTCTCACTGCCCCCTTATCCCCCTACTGTCCCCTCACCGGCCCCTTGCTGTCCCCATACTGTCCCTCGCTGTCCCCTCACTGACCCTTCACTTTCCCCCGATGTCCCCTCGTTGACCTATCACTGTCCTCTTCTTGTCCCCCCACTATCCTCTTACCACCCCCTCACTGACCCCCACTGTCCCCTCGCTGACCCCCACTGTCCCCTTGCCGGCCTCTCCCTGCCCCTAAGTCCCTGGTTTCCATTGCGCAGGGGTCTCTGTGTCCTCCTCGGCCCTGGCCACATGGCGCTCTCGGCTCCCCACGCCTCCCCTTCCCAGGGGTCAGCTGCGGTAAGAACGCGGCCGCCCCCGCGAGTGAGAAAATGGGGAGAACGTCCGGGCTGTCGCTGTTCCCGACAAGTGTTGAGAGGGCGCCACCTGGTGGCAGACTGCGCACACTGCGGGGCCGCGAGCGGAGCGGAAAGGCAGATTTTCGCCCCAGAAATCGGCTGCCCAGCGCGAGGGCGCCCCTGACCCCGGCGTCTCGGGACTGCAGGGGTCCTCCGGGCTCTCTTAGACGTCCCGAGGTCCACTGAAACACCTGGGGGTGCTCTCCTGGGCAAGCGAAATAAAATAACGCAGAACCCCAAATAAATTTACCGGCCCCCCTAAGTCCTGTTCTTCCCAATCATGACCGCTTTGGCGCTGTCTTAAAAATAAAATAACACGCACCTTTCTTTCCGTGGGCCCCTCTTTCTGGGGCTCAGAGAAGTGCTCAGCCCGTGCGTGTCCCCCAGCACCATCCCCCGACCCCCACCGGCCACACACCCCACCACATACCTGGGGATAAAGCCGGGCGCCAGCCCAGCAGGCAGCGGGGAATGCAGCAAGGATTTCTGCTGGAAAGGGCCTTTCCCCCGCTCCGTGGGTAGCCACGCGTTGTATCGGGTTGTGTGTTCTAGACTCGATTTAGGATGACCTCCGCCCTCACGTTCTCCCACAGCAGACAAGCAGAGGGTCGTGCCTTCCCTCCCACCCCTCACCCCTGGGGAGCAGAAGGGAGGGGCATGGAGCAAGACTGGGCCAGAGGTTTGGGGCTGGTACCAGCGGAGCCCCCAGCCCCCGGCCCTGCCCAGAGCAGGCTCTCCCCCCCCCTGCCCAGGTGCCCACCGCCCTCAGGGCCCCTCACTGGGGCAGCACCGAGGGGCACTGTCCTCCGCCTCCATCTGAACGTGTGTGTGCCCTTGGAATATTCTCCCTGACACACCCACCACCATCATTTTAGGGGGGCCACAGGCAGAATCAGGGAGAGGCCACTGGGGAGTGAGGACCCCCCCCCCCATTTTCTCTGTCTAAACATCTTTCATGGCATGACGGACTTTGCTCGTTCTTGTCTAAGGCCCACGGTGTTAGGCCCCTTGGAAGCTTCTGGAAGTCCTCAGGCATCAAGAACAGTGCATTTCCAAGCCGGGTGAACCCAAGCAGGCCAAGGGGCCTCCGTTTCCTGGTGGGTGCGGCGGAGTGAAGCCTCCTCTCCTGGGCTCCTGTGAGGACTCGTGGTCCCGGAAGTAAAGCTCCCTGGCGCTTGGGAGGCTCTTCGCGATTCCAGCACCCACGCTTCCTGGGACTGTGCGTGCTAGGACCTCCGTGGGGCTCTCTGCTGCTCCCCTCTCTCAGCCGCCACCTTCACCCTGGATTGGGGCCTGGGACCCAGCTCAGAGCCTCTCGGCTGGGGGGCGCAGCCCATCACCAGAGGCCACGGGCAGCTCAGCACGGTGGGGGCCACCTGGCACTGCCCGGCCACAGCCCTCCCCAGGGCGATTCCTGCTCCCCGCTCAGCCCTGGCTCCGGGCTCCAGGGCCGCCCCACAGCCTGGGCTGCCCCCCAGACACAGCGCCTGGCCTCTGGCTCTGCAGGCCCTGTCCCAAGCCATGGGGACCTGGGGGGCGGCTCCTGCTGCCTCTTCCAGCCTCTGGTGCTTTGGAGCCATCCTTGGACCCTTGGCTGGTGGCTCTAGGATATGGCGTGTTCCCTCCCCGTGGCCCTCCCCAACCCACCTCCTACGCCTGGGACGCCAAACCCAGCCGTGAAGCTGTCCCAGAATCCCTGTTCTTACCTGCACACCCCTCCTGGGCTCTGCATGCAGTCGGTACTGCATAAATGGTTGACAGGAGGGGGTGACAATCAGGAGTGGCGCAGGGGTGAGCGAGGCCGCCTGTCCTCCTTGGCCCTCCTGCTCACCATGTCACCGTGGTCATCGTGGCAAAGGCCAGGCCTGGGCATCTGCCCTGAATGCCTGGGAGCGCTGCCACCACCAAGGACCCACAGCCCTTCACTGCTGGGTGGGCGTCCCAGAGGTGGGGGGTGGGCAGGGGGAGGGAGCGCCGAGGAGTGGGAGCCTCCCAGCCAGCCCTGCTCCCGGGGGAGGGCCTGGTGTGGGTGGACGCGTGTCCCCCAGGGAGATGCCTTCCGTGAACGTGGACGGGACCCTCTTTGGAAATAGGGTCTGTAGGTAAGATGGGGCCAAACCCGAGGAGTGTGGGCCGTGACCCAATATGGCTGGGGTCCATATAAGAGGCACAGACAGACGGACAGACACAGGGAGGCGGCTACGTGGGGATGGAGACAGAGACTGAGCCTCAAGGGTGGTCCAGGAGCGGCAGGAGCCAGGAGAGGCGAGGGGGCCGCTCCCCTGCAGAACTGGACTGCTGGCCTCAGAGCTGCAGGCAGCAGGTGCTCCCTCGTGTTAGGAGACAAGGACACGTGTTCCAGGGAGCCAGGAGGGGCCTGAGAGAGGTGAAGGTGTGGGGGCCACAGGGATCCAGCCCCAAGCCAGGCAGTGCCAGCGATGCGGGCAGGAGAGCTGCTCGGGATGGGCCGGGGACTCCAGCCTCTCGGCTGCAAATCCCCCAGACCGGCTTAGAGCCCCTGCAGCATTGGGGGTCCCCGCCTGCCCTGAGCCCAGAAAGACCCTTCCAAGGGGCTGCCCCCAAACTCCCTGCCCATTCCCTGGGATGCTGGTGGGGGAGGGGTGGAGCTGGCAAGGAGCAGGCAGAGAGGAGGGTGGCGGTGCGGGCCCCCTGCGCCAGGAGCCTGCCCGGCCCTGCCAGGGCTCCCCGGCCCTGCTGTGGCCCTGAGGGTCTGGAGCCCTGGCTGTGTCCCCTGCGTCCGCCCACCCAGGGCTCCCCTGAGCTTCCTCCCCCACACACTGGGCCTCACTCGGGAGCCGGGGTCGGCCACTTGGGTCCGGGTGGAGCGGGCTGCCCGGCGGCCGTGGACAATCACAGTCTCACTGTCCACTCTCAGCCTCTGCTTCCAGAACACGCTGGGGGCTTCTGGCATCCCAATGCGCCCACTGGCCCTGCAGCGGTTCGGGGGGTGCAGGGTGCCGCCTGCCGCCACCCGGGGCCTGTGCCAGGCTGACTGCGCCCCTTTGCTCCCCACCTGCCCACCCAGGGGTCCCCCAGATCGCCACGCTCCCCGGCGCTGACCCAGGCCCAGCCGAAAGCCTGGGTGGCCGGGCCGCGAGCGAGCGCGTCCCCCAGGTGGGGCTGCCGCGGGAATGGCGTGACTGGTGTGATGTCACCGATATCCCCCCCAGAGACCCGGGGGGGCCCTGCAGAGGATCACGCGGAAAATGGGGAGGGGGGAGACAGATGTGGCGTCCTGTAAACAGTCTGATTTCCCAACGTAAACCAGATTCCAGCCCAAGACATCAGGTAAACATCTGTGTCCGCGTCCCCGCCCCCACCCCACCCCGGGGAGGCCGCGGGCCGGCACCGCCGGCTCTGGGACCCGTCAGAGTGACCGCCCAGACGTTTTGTAATTAGGCAAAATTGGTCTTCACATTCCTCCACTAAATCCCAAAGATCTCTGCAATTTTGGGTCTTCCGAGAAACGAAAACATTTGGTAATTAAACTGCACAAGTGGAAAAGGCATCGAATGTTCTCTCAACTGGAAAATCCCAATTAAGGCAGCAATTCTGGTTTCCCACCCGCCTCTGCTGAGCCGGGAGCTTAGCTCTCCTGAGAAGAATCCGCTGGCGGGCGGGGGGCTCGGAGGTGCCGAGGCCCGGGGCGCCCTCCCCCGTGCTCCTTCCAGGCCCGGCTCTGCGAGGGGCCAGCTCGGCCTGCCCGGGCCTGGGCCGCTGAGAGCGAGTTTGGGGAGCCTGGGGGCTGGCCTGGCCCCCGGGCTCCTGGGTGTCGGGGACGCGAGGCCCACGTGGCATCCGGCGGAGACGGCAGCGGGCAGCACCAAGGACAGTGCCCGTCCCGCCGAGGTCTGGGGTGAGCCCAGGGCCGCCCCCGAGGCTGCCGGGTGGCCCAGCCCCGGCCCCTCTTTCTGCAGCGAGCTCCGGGGCCACTTGTGGCGGGAGGGCCTCCCCTCCAGCCTGCGTGTCTTCCCCCTCTTCCGGCCCCTCCTCAGCTCAGCATCTTGGCCCGGGGGTGCCTGGGGACTTCTGCCCCTCGAAACTGTGGCCTGAGCTTCGCATGGGTCTTGGTGTTTGCTCTGGCTGCTGAGAAACCTGCAGAGGTTCTCGAGCTCGATGCTGAGCCCGAGGCCCAGCTTCTCCCCTGGAGACGTGAGCCAGGGAGCAGGGCCCGTGTCCAACCCCAGGCCGCTCTAGTATTCGGGCTGGCGGAGGGACGATGGTGGCCAGGGGCCTGGGCTTTCGCCTCCTGAGAGCAGCTGTCCACACCAAGAGGGCTGAGGCCCAGGGCTGTGGCCTCCTGTTCCCTAACCAGCAGGGTGGTCAGCAGGCAGCAGCCTGGGTAATGAGCCGGGCCCTGGAGCAGGGGGTCTCAGGAGTTGCCTTCTGCGCAGACCAGCTTCCTTCACTGCCTCCTTGGCCCCAGGTGCCCCCTCCCCGAAGGAGCACTTTCTCCCAGAACAGACAGTGCCCACCCAGACCAACATTCCGACAGGACGCCAGCTCCAGACCAGCCTTGGCGGCCAGGGGCTGTGGGACCAGCGTCAGGTGGGGGCGGTGGGTTGGGGCGGGGTCCGCCCGAGGCTGCTTGCTCGGTCACTCTCAAGTGCTAACTTCCGCGGGCAGGGATGGGCGACCAGCTCCTAGGTCTCCGGTAGAAAGACAAACCGTTACGGCCATGGATGCCTATTTGCGTGCAAAACCACAGCTCTCTTTGTCCCAGTATTCTAGTGACTTGAAAGTTTATTTCAGAGACTAAAGGCAGTCTCCACAGGGGCGTGCGTGCCCCAGGGGGAAGCTGAGCAAACTGGACATCCAGCCATGGACGATTAGGCAGCCATTGAAAGGAAAGTGCCGCAGCCAGGCCCAGTGACCAGAAGAAGTTCCAAAGTGCAGGCAGGTGCCACGGTGGGACTATTCACCTTCCTCCCAAACAGGTGTGTGTACCTGTGCATGAGGAGATGTGATGAGCAGCACAGAAGGATGCACAGCAGGGTGCTAAATCAGCCACCTTGAAGGTGTACAGGTACCCAGGTGAGGGGCTCTGGGAAGATAAAGGCAAAGGGGGGCAGGTAGCAAAAGATTGAGTAAGAGGTTCAGTTTCAAAATATGTTGAGAAAAGGCAAAACCATTTCAAGCCCACAGAAGTTTCTGCTAAAGTTTTCCGAGCTTGTTATGTATCAGCTGGGAGTGAGGCCTTGGCTAGGGCTGGACTGGGGTGTCCCCTGGTCCAGCCAGGCCTCTGGCTGCTCTCCAGACCTGAGCAGCGTCCATCCGGCTGTTACGTCCTCAGCAGACTGCTCAGGGGCAGCATGCCCTCATCAGGTGATTTTCTGAGTGGATGGATGGATGGATGGATGGAGGATGGATGGATGATGGGCGGGTGGATGGGTGGATGGATGAACAGATGGGTGGATGGATGGATGATCGAATGGATGGACAGACGGATGGATGGGTGGGTGGATGGATGGATGATAGATGGATAATGGATAGGTGGATGGATGAACAGATGGGTGGATGGGTGGGTGGGTGGGTGGACGGATGGATGAACACTGCACACTGCAGGGGCTTATCCCTGATCTCTGCCCAGTTTGGAGCAGTGTTTCTCTCGACCTTCCTCTAGAGCCTCGTTGGAGAGTTCCAGAACCCACCTCAGCAGGCCCATCAGGAAATAGGCCCCACACAACTTCCAGGTGAGGGTTTGGAGCAAGGGGCTTTGGGGGCAATTCAGATGTCAGTATTCCCAGACTTAACTTTGGATGCAAATATCTGAGAAGAAAAGACCTTCTGACAAGGCCTGTCCAGGCTGGTAACTTGGAAAATGCATGTTTTCAAAGGAAAAGCAGCCAGGACACCAGCTTTTCTGAACCTCTCAAACTTAGTTCCCCACCCCACCACAAAATATTATTTTCACATCAAATGTAGAGGGATTTTCCTACCCAGAACTGACAAATTTGCTTGAAAAAATCAGACACTTTTTTCACGCTCAGTAGCTACCACTCCTTCCTGGAAACGCAGTTGCAGGGAGAGGGTGTCGTGACCTTTACACTCCAGCGTCAGGGTGGCAAGCAAGCCTCCCGGGAGTCTCAGCCAAGAATCATTTTTACGTTTTTTAACGGTTAAAAAAAATCAAAAGAACACTACTTCATGACACACAAAAAATTATATGAAGTCCCAATTCCAGCGTCCGTAAGTAATGGTTTTTGGCGCTCTTTCACCCGTTGGCACAATTCCACCCAATTGCGGGCTGCCTGAGCTCACCTTCCCCTGCCGCAGCAGAGGCCGGTCCTGCGACAGGCCGTGGCAGCAAAGCCTAAAGGGTTTCCTCTCTGGCCCCTGCAGAACACGTGTGCGGTGCCCGCCCCGCGCCCTTGCACAGCCGCCTCCTCCGGGCCCTCGGCAGAACGCGCGGCTCTGCACAGCCGCCCCTGGCTTTTGGTGAAGGCCGAGGAGCTTTGGAAAGTGTTGGCTCCGTCGGCAGCGTCCGGATGCTGCCTCGAGGTCCTCGGCCTTCCCAACGGCCTGGCCAATGCCGTATCGATCGAGCAGTGCTTACGGGGAGCCAGTGCGGGGAGACCGAGTGCCGAGGTGCATTCCCGGTCTTCAGGCTGTGCCCGCTGCTGGCACGGAGGCAGCGCACACAGGGCTGAGCCTGGCGCTGGGCTGCTGTTCCACCCCAGGTGGGCTTCTTGACCTCTCTGAGCTTCAGACTCATCTTTCAATGGACTCGATTATAACAGTGCGTGCGTGTCAGGTCCCTTCTTGGTTTTGCGTGTGTTTGAGAACTTAATTGCTAGGTTCAGGCAACGGTTAATATACAGGGCTGTGGATGCAGACGAGTCTGCAAGCGTAACCCATGGCGTGGTTTACGGATGAAAGCGCAGGTGGATCAGAAAATCGCGTGATTCAATCCCTCGTCAGAGACGCGAGGGGCCGCCCCCACGCAAATTTTAGTTCAGATGTCAGGACTGATGAGCCCGCCACCCCCAGAAGGCGGGCAGAGGCTTCCTGCCTACGTAGGCGAGCTCGCCTCCGGGCACAGCTGGGCCCGCTTCCCACACGGGTCTGAAGACGGCCTGGGGTTTTCGTGGTGCTTGGGGGTGGGGCGGGGGCGAGGGTTCCCAGGAGCCCACCGGGGGAGGGTCTGGGCTTTCTTATCAGCTTCCCCAGATGGGGGGCAGAAGGCGGGGAAGAGGGAGGGGGAGGCCTAAGAGCGGTCAGCTGTCGACATCAGAAATGGAGCAATTCATTCATGTCTCTCGGGGCAAGACGGGGACGTCAGAGAAAGCTGCAGCGAGCGGGACGGACTCGAGCTGCGCTTTGTGGGCTGAGCGCCGCGGCATGGTCCCGCGACACAGGCACAGCAAATTTTCAGTGTTGCCCGTGGGAGAATCATTTCCTGGGGCTCGCCAGTACCGAGATTTTTAAATAGCAGTTTTTATATTTGGTGAAAGAAGAGTAATTCTCAAGAAGGCAGCTGGCCGGGCTGCTTCTGCTGATGAGGCGCCGTCTCGCGGCTCCAGGCGAGGCCTGGGTGGAAAGCTCACGGGGCCCGAGGGTCCCGCAGCCACCGCCCTGGGGCTCCAGGGACCAAGGCCTAACCCCCTGCCTTGGGCTCTACGCTTGGTGTCGGATGCTCCAGCATCCCTGTGAAGTCCCCGCTTGCCCGCAGTGTCTTGGGCGCATCTTTGCTCCCCACGGCCACGTGGGCCGGGTACCCCTCGTGCCGACCCTCCAGGTTGGGCCTCATCGCCCCACTCACCTCCGAGGAGACTGAAGCGCAGGAGGGCGCCCGTCAGGGAAGGCGCTGGGAGCTCCCGGTCACAGGTCCAGCTCACGGCTGCCCTCGTAGGAGCCTGTGCTTCCCGGGCCTCACCCGGCAGCCGCAGCACCTGCCGCGGCCTCACTCAGGTGTCCGCCAGGCCCGCGAGGGAAGCCAGCGCCACGTCACCGCCGTGCTGCCCGAGTCCCTGCCGCCACGGCCGCCTCCCCTCCAGCTCCTCCAGCTTTTTCTTCCTTCCAAAGCTGTTGGGCTCTCCTGGTCCTTTGCATTTCCACACGGATCTGAGCATCGCATGGCAGTTTCTGCTTAACAAGCCCTGCTGGGACTGCGATTTGGACGGCAACGAGCTGTCGTCTGACGAGCGTGCGGGGACGCGCCCACCTGCGCCATCAAAGGCGAGACGGGCGCCCTCCGTTCATTTGGGCCGCCTTTACTTTCTCTCAGCGACGTTTTGGGGTTTTTGGTAAACAGTTCCTACATGTCTTTGTCAGCTCTATATTTCATGTTTGTATTTCATTGGAAATGGGATTTTCATTTCCGTTTTCAATTGATTGTTGCTAGAGTGTAGAAATATAATAAATTTTAACCTATTTTTAAAAATTTATTGAAGTATATCACTCATACATAAACAATAAATGCATATATAATTGTTGTGAACTTACAAAACAAACATACACAGCGTCAGACAGGGCTTCCCTCCCTCACCGTACCATCAATACCTTGCATCGTTGTGAAACATTTTAAAGTAATTATTGAAGAGCATTCTCAAAATTTTACTACTAACCAAAGTATTTCCCCCTAATCCACCCTATTGTTAGTTTTATATCATTTGTACATGAACATACATAAACAATAAGTGTATAGTAAAAGTTGTGAACTTAAAAGCAAACATGCTGTGGGAATACTCTCGCTGTCCTGATTTTGTGATAATCAGGGCAGGCTAAACATTCTCTATATTAGAAACCATGCATGTGTCCCCAGACCTAGTTTTTCTCCCAAGGTCTGGTTGTTAGAATGCTGGTGATAAACTAAGCCTGATTTATTATATGACCATCCTGTAAGGGGAAAGACTGTAACTTTGGGTATCTTTGGTCAACCTTGGGAGATATAGAGGGGACGGATGTGGCTCGGGTGGTTGGGTGTCCGTCTTCCATATGGAGGAACCTGGGTTTGACCCCCCGGGACCTCCCGGTAAAAATTAAAAAAAAAGAAAAACATAGAAGGCGCGTGGGCCACCAGGCCCCGCGAGCCATGCAGCAAGATGATGACGTAACAGGAGAGCGACACAAGGGAGAGACAAAACGAGATGCACCGAAAAACCAGGAACTAAGGTGGTGCAGGCGGTAGGACGCCTCTCTCCCACATCAGAGATTCCGAGGATCGAATCCCAGTGAAGACAGGAGAGAAGGATGAGAAGAGAGGGCAGGAAACAGACACAGAGAGTTTCCCAGTGAATGGACACAAAAACAGCAAAAATGGGGAGGGGGGCATAAAATGGATCAAAGTAAATAAATCCTTAAAAAAACGTATAGGGGAGGAAAATTTGGACTATAGTTGGTGGTAATACTTTGACGATGCTCCTTCATGATTTGTTAACAAATGTTTCACAACAATACAGGGTGTTTTGGCGGGGGGGGGGGGAGATGTGTGGGAGCCCTGTGTGAGGTTATGCATGTTTGTTTTGTAAATTCACAATGTTTACTGCACAGTTATAGTTTAGGTATGTTCATGTATGAATGAGATACTTCAATAAATTGTTTAAAAATTTTTAAAAAAGCAAACAGGCATAACATCATACAGGAGTCCCATACATCAGCCCACCACCAACACCTCGCATTGCTGTGAGAGAAATATAATAGGTTTTTAACAGCTTTATTAAGATACAGTTCACATGCCCTAGAATTCACCCATTTAATGTGTACAATTCATCAGCTTTTCGTGCATTCCCAGTTATGCAGCCGTCACCACAATCTGAGTTAAGAAGTTTTCATTGCCCCAAAAGGAAACCCCTTACCCATTAGCAGTCACCCCCTATTCTCTCCTCCCGCCAGCACTTAGCGACCATTAATCTCCTTTCCGTCTCTGTGGATTTCCCTGTCCTGGACATCTCATAGAAATGGAATCATGCAATAACATGGTCTTTTGGGACTGGCTTCTTTCCCTTGGCATAACGTTTTCAAGGTCCATCCATATCGCAGCACGGGTCAGCACCTCGTTTCTGTTATATTGCTGGATGCTATCCCATTGGATGGGCAGTAGCGCATTTTACTTATTTCTTCATCACGGATAGACATCTGGACGTTTCCAGTGTGGGGCCGCGAGGAGCATCCAAGTGCATCCAACCCCAAGGACGGGCACTGCTGGCCGGCACGGCAGCTCTGCATTTAACATTTCGAGGAGCAGCCGAGCTCTTCTCCAAAGCAGCGCCATCATTTCACGTTTCTGCCAGTCAAGTCCGAGGGCTCCAGTTTCTCCACATCCTCACCAGCACTTGGGGTTTTCTGTCTTTTTGATTAAAGCCCTTCTGGTGCTGCCTCATTGTGGATTTGATTTACATACATGCAAATAAGTCCGATACAGGGCAGGACAACTTGCCATTCCCTAATGATAACTAACGACGTGGAGCCTCTTCACCTGTGCTTATTGACTAGATCTTTCTTGGAGAACATCAAGGCAGATCCTTTACACAATTTTAATTGGGTTATTCATTTTTCTATTATTGGTAGTTGGCTTTTGTATATGGATCCTGTATTCTGAGATGGTTGAACTCACTTATTAGTTCTGGTAGTTTTTTGAAGACTCCACTAGCTTTTCTACATATGTGCTCATGCCTTCTCTTTCACTTCCTTTCCCATGTGTTTGCCTTTTGTGTTTTCTTTCTTTTGTTTTCTTGGGTGAATATTAGGATGTACGCAGCTGCAGTACGAATGAGTGAAGTACACGATCACCTGGAGGAAACGTTTCAGAAGGGAGCAGGGAAGGGGTTGAGATAAAAATATAAAAAGGAAAGCTAAGCGATACAGAGAACAGAAGCAGAAACAAAAGAATCTGAGGTGGAGAGAAATAACTCTGAAGAAAAAGAAATACTTAAAGGAATAATGGAGAGAAATTTTCCTGAATTAAAGAAAGAGTTTTTAAAGCATCTTATATCAAAAGGGTTCCTAGAATGCCAAGCAGGAAAGAAAAGGAAACAAACCCACAATAAGGCATCTTATGCTTAAATGAGTATTAAGGATAAAGAGGCAATTCTAGAAGTTTCCAGGGATTAAGAGATAATGGATTTCAAAAGTGTAAGCATCAGCTTGGCAGCAGAAGTCACATCAGCAAGAAGACAAGGTAGTGATATTTTTTAAGAATGGAAGGAAAAGAACATTCAACCTAAAATTTTATATCCAAATATACATTTGACTGCAATAGGATAATATGAGGGTAAAACAGAAATATTCTTAGGCAAAAAGTCAGCTTTATCTTGATACTGTGATTTTTAAATTTCCATAATTTCCATCTGATTGTTTTTTATAGTTTTTATTTCTCTGCTGAAATTCATTCTCCACTACATCTTTTCACATATCATCGTACGTTTAAGTCCCTTATGATATTTCCAAATTTTCAGGCATCTCTAAGTCTGGGTTTATTGATTGCTTTATCTCTTGAGCATGGTTTATTTTGCCACCCTAGTTTTGTTGTCTCATAAATTTTTATTGAGTGCCAGACATTGTGTGTGAAGAACAGTAGAGACTGAAGTCAACAGTTTTATGCCCACAGCAGAATTACATCTCCTATTATCAGGCCATTTGTGTGGGGTTTGAGGCAATCTAGCCGGTAGCTGAGCTGGGTTTGGGTTCCAGTCTGGCTGTCATCGCCTTGTTCTTAGTGGAGTGCCTGGGTGCCGGTGGCGTCCTTGGATTTCAGCCGTCCCTTCAAGCCTGCACGACGGGGTCCCCATGCTGCCCACCCCTATTCATTCATTTACGAAACAAATATTTACTGATCATCTATTATTTGCCAGGCATTGAGACCCAGAAAGGAAGGAATGGTACATGATACATTTATGTAATTCTGAAAGCTCACAAAAGGGAAAAATAAGAATATCCCGAATACAAGCTGCAAAATCAATTTAAAAGCCAATGTTCATTTTTAAAAGAAATAAAAACCTGGAAAGTTAGCAATGTCTTTAATTTCTGAAGGATATTCAACAGAAATTGGTATCAAACTTCATATAAAGATGGAAAAGAAAAGGAAGAAAAGAAAAAAGAAAAGAAAGGAAGAAAGAAAGAGAAGGAAGAAAACGTAAAACTGTTTTGGATGCTAGCACTGTGACAAAATAAAAAGTAAATATGCTTCAAAATAGTTAAAAGGAAGAAATAAAATTGCTAGGACAAGTAAAATCTCAGCCCAAGATAAAACACTAAAAACCCAACAGATTTCGTATAAACCGTGTATAGAAAGTATGTGAGTATATTTCCCAATCATAACTTAAACATCATAGAATTCTATAGGAAATAACTTTGACCGAAAAAAAAACACAAAACAACAACAACGAAAAACCCTAATATAAATGAGGAAAAGTTAGTTAAAAAAAAAAAATCTTAATAAACTTCTCTTCCAAAGAAGAGATTTTCTTGATTAGAAAGATATACCATAACTTCAGTTCTCCAACACCAAGTGGACAAATTTAGTTCCATTCCAATTAAAATTAAGCAATGTTTTTTTACTTTACCAGGTTGTCTTTAAAGTTCTCATCAAAGAATACATGTGTAAGAGTAGCCATTTGTTGTTAATATCAGACAAAACAAAACATCAGACTAAGTGAAGGAGAGCAGACACTGAGTACCACATGGTGTGTGATTCCATTTATATAAGATGTAAATATAAATCAATTTATGAAGATGAAAGGAGATTAGTGGTTACGTAGGGCTGAGGAAGGGCTGCTAAGGGGCTGTGCAGTCTTTCTTTTCAGAGTGATGAAATTGTTCTAATATTTTTGAGATGATGAATGTACAACATTGTGATTATACTAAAAGCCACTGATCATAGACTTTGGAGAGATCATATGGTATGTGAATATATCTCAGTAAAACTGCTTAATAAACAAATAAATAATGGTGCAAGAAGAGCCAGAAATAGCAGCTATGTACAGCAGGGGAAGAATAGAGAGACTGGTAGGTGAGGAATTTTCTTGTTTGTCTGTTTTTTGTTTATTATTATTATTGAAATAATGAAAATGCTCTAATAACGATAGAAGTGAAGAACGCACAAATACGTGATTATACCAAATACCATTGATTGTACACTTTGGATGAACTGTATGTTTTATTAATATGTATCAATAAAATTGATTTGTTAAGAAAAAGAGTAGCCATTTGTGAACATAAATAACATCAATGGAAATATATAATTGACTGTGGTTAAAAGGGGAAATTTTAGGTTATATCTATGTTACTAGAATAAAAATTAGAAAAAAAAATAGGGCTTCGCAACACAATGAATCTTAATGTAAACCATGGACTGTAGCTGATAGTACAATTATAATAATATTTTTTATCAATTGCACCAAAAGTACCACACTAGGGCAAAGTGTTAATAGTAGGGGGGGTATTTGGGAACTGTATTTCCTATATTACATTTCTGTAAACTTACAACTTCTCTAATGAAAAAAAAGAGAGCAGCTATTAAGTTTTTGAGTACAAAATATAAAGGAAGAAAAGTGGGGAATTCCCAGACAGATATAATATACCACAAAGGTACATAATTAACCCAGCATCCTATTGACTAAGGACTAGACAAACACAACAAGGAAACGCATTGGAGGCCCCATCAAGCTTCCCCATCCTGATTTAGGAGAAAATAGATGTGGCACCTTGAGTCAGTGGACGGAAGGATAAGCCACTGACCGAATGACATCGCAGCCACTGCTAATTCATTTGGAAAAAAAACTAGATCTTAACTTATACACACAAAAAAATTCCGGAGGAATCAAAATCTAAACAGAAAAATAAAGCATTCATGTTCTGAAAGGAAGTGTAGCAGACTGTCGATATGACTTCAGGTGGTGAGGCTTTCGTGGACTTGGCGTGAAATGCAGAAACAACAAAGGGAATCTGAGAAATGTGACTGTTTGAGAGTGTTTGACCACGACTCTATTGCAGGTCACAGTAAAAATGAAAGATTACAGATTAAGAGAAAATATTTCCAACAATTATAACAGTAAAAATACTAATACCTCGGCTGACACACATCAGCAAGTAAAAGACTAGCAACTCTATGGAAAGTGGACTAAGTATGTGAACAGACATTTCACAGAGGAGCTGAGTTTTAGCGAATAGTTTTGGTTATCAGCTATTGTTTTGCTTTTTTAATATATTAATTGTTGTAAATTACAGTGATTGCTTTTCTATTTTAATTTAATTTGTCCTAAATTTATCTAAATAGGTTTAACACAATTCCTATTAAAATCCCAGGAATTTTTTGGTAGAAATAGACAAACTGATTCTAAAATTTATATGGAAAGGCAAAGGAACCAAAAGAGCTAAATATTAAGAAGAAGAAGAAAAAGAAGAAGAAAGTCGGGGATATCACTTTTAAGTCTCACTATAAATCTATAGTAACCAAAGTGAAGAGATACACACATAGCTAAGTGGGGCAGCGCCGGCTCCAGCTCTACATCCCCACTACTAAAGCCAGCTGATTTTTCACTAAGGTGCAAAAGTAATTCAATAGAGAAAGGATGGTCTTTCCAGCAAATGGCACTAAAACCACTGGATATCCATAGGCAAAAAAAATCCTCACATCTTACACAGAAATTAACTCAAATTGGATCATAGATTTAAAAATAAAATGTAAAACTCTATTAAAAATTTGGAAGAAAACACAGGAGAAATTCTTCAGAGCCTGGAACGTGGCAAAGTTCTTAGACATGCCACCAAAAGCATGAGCTGTAAAAATTGTTTTAAATGATGAATTGGACTTGGTCCAAATTAAAAACTTTTGCTCCATGAAAGATCTCATGGAGACGAGGAAAAGGTAAAACTACAGACTGGGAAAAATTATTTGCAAACCACATTATCTGATAAAGGACTCGCTTCTGGAGTGTACAAAGGACACTCGAAACTCAACAGTAAAAAAGCAAACAATCAGATCAGAAAACGGGAAAAGACCTGAGGAGTCATCCGCTAAGAGGACATGCCCACGGGGAGCAGACACATGAGAGGGTCTCTTCACCATGATCAGCCATGAAAGAAAATGTGCATTAAAACCACGAGATGCCACCACACAACCCCCAGAATGGCTAAAATAAAAACACAGCAATCAGATCAAATGCTGGCAAGGTTTTGGAGAAACTTGGCCTCTTATACGTCGCTGGTGGAAATGCAAAATGCACAACCACTTTGGAAGACAGTATGATGGCTGCTTTGAAAATGAACATGCCCTTACCATATAACCAGAGCTTGCACCGCTGGGCTTTTATCCCAGAGAAACAAAGAGTCACGCTCACACAAAAAACCCACACAGAAGCTCTATTTGCAATAGCCCCAAATTGGAAACCCAAATATCTTTCAGTAGGTGAAGGGCTACCCAAATGGCAGCCCGTCCACGCCATGGGACACGGCTCAGTGAAGGGAGCAAACTGTCAGCGGCGGTCTGGAGGCCACGGCACGTGGCCACTCTCTGCATGGCTCCACTCCCACTGCATCCTGAGAGCGACCAAGCTGCCGCGAGAGGACACAGTGAGTGGGTGAGACGAGTGTGTCTGGAGGCAGCACGAGGAAGGCGCAGCCGGCGTCCTGACGGTCTGCTCACAGGAGCCTGCCCCTCTGATGAAAGGACGCGGAGCGAGGCACCGTCGCAGCCAAGGCAGTTTCCTGGTTTTGACGCTGTGCCAGAGTTGCCTGAAGATGCAACCATTGGGGAAGCTGGTTGAAGCACACGTGGGACCTCTCCGTGCTGTTTTTGAAACTTCCAGTGAATCTATAATTGTTCCAAAATAGAAAGTATGCTTTAAAAAGAGCAGATGTTGTATACACCTTTTGTGTAAGAAAGAAAGGGAAACAAGACAAACACGCATGTCTCGAGTTATTTTGGCAAACAGATTCAAAGGAAGGGTAAACCGGAACCTAGCGAAAGTGGTTACCTGCGGAGGGTGTGTGCAAACACAAGTTTTGGCTTCTGAACCCTGGTTAATGTTTTAAATTCTCAAACAAAAATAAAATTAAAATCAATAAGGAGGGAAACGAAAATGGAATAAAATGCAAACAAACCCGTCAGCGTGTCAAAGAATGAATGTCTATGACGCGGGCTGCGGGGAGGCCCTCCCGCCACAAGTGGCCCCGGAGCTCGGTGCAGAAAGAGGGGCCGGGGCTGGGCCACCCGGCAGCCTCGGGGGCGGCCCTGGGCTCACCCCAGACCTCGGCGGGACGGGCACTGTCCTTGGTGCTGCCCGCTGCCGTCTCCGCCGGATGCCACGTGGGCCTCGCGTCCCCGACACCCAGGAGCCCGGGGGCCAGGCCAGCCCCCAGGCTCCCCAAACTCGCTCTCAGCGGCCCAGGCCCGGGCAGGCCGAGCTGGCCCCTCGCAGAGCCGGGCCTGGAAGGAGCACGGGGGAGGGAGCCCCGGGCCTCGGCACCTCCGAGCCCCCCGCCCGCCAGCGGATTCTTCTCAGGAGAGCTAAGCTCCCGGCTCAGCAGAGGCGGGTGGGAAACCAGAATTGCTGCCTTAATTGGGATTTTCCAGTTGAGAGAACATTCGATGCCTTTTCCACTTGTGCAGTTTAATTACCAAATGTTTTCGTTTCTCGGAAGACCCAAAATTGCAGAGATCTTTGGGATTTAGTGGAGGAATGTGAAGACCAATTTTGCCTAATTACAAAACGTCTGGGCGGTCACTCTGACGGGTCCCAGAGCCGGCGGTGCCGGCCCGCGGCCTCCCCGGGGTGGGGTGGGGGCGGGGACGCGGACACAGATGTTTACCTGATGTCTTGGGCTGGAATCTGGTTTACGTTGGGAAATCAGACTGTTTACAGGACGCCACATCTGTCTCCCCCCTCCCCATTTTCCGCGTGATCCTCTGCAGGGCCCCCCCGGGTCTCTGGGGGGATATCGGTGACATCACACCAGTCACGCCATTCCCGCGGCAGCCCCACCTGGGGGACGCGCTCGCTCGCGGCCCGGCCACCCAGGCTTTCGGCTGGGCCTGGGTCAGCGCCGGGGAGCGTGGCGATCTGGGGGACCCCTGGGCGGGCAGGTGGGGAGCAAAGGGGCGCAGTCAGCCTGGCACAGGCCCCGGGTGGCGGCAGGCGGCACCCTGCACCCCCCGAACCGCTGCAGGGCCAGTGGGCGCATTGGGATGCCAGAAGCCCCCAGCGTGTTCTGGAAGCAGAGGCTGAGAGTGGACAGTGGGACTGTGATTGTCCACGGCCGCCGGGCAGCCCGCTCCACCCGGACCCAAGTGGCCGACCCCGGCTCCCGAGTGAGGCCCAGTGTGTGGGGGAGGAAGCTCAGGGGAGCCCTGGGTGGGCGGACGCAGGGGACACAGCCAGGGCTCCAGACCCTCAGGGCCACAGCAGGGACGGGGAGCCCTGGCAGGGCCGGGCAGGCTCCTGGCGCAGGGGGCCCGCACCGCCACCCTCCTCTCTGCCTGCTCCTTGCCAGCTCCACCCCTCCCCCACCAGCATCCCAGGGAATGGGCAGGGACTGGGGAGGGGGGGAAAGGGGCGGGGGCACCCTTGGGGGCTGCAGGCCCTGCTGTGGTCAGCGTACATGAAGCTGACGCCGTGTCCACACAGCTCCGTAGCCGACCCCAGGCCAGGCTGAGTCCCGGCCTCCCTCTTCGCTGGGCCATTCTGTCCTGGGTAATTCACCTTAACATCCAGCCCCAGGCACCCCCTGCCCACATCAGCCTCGTCCCTCTCATACAACTGCCCGTGGCCTGCACCTCCCTCCCCTTCCTTGCCACCTGCTCGTCCTCTGCTGGGTGTCTCACCTCTTGCTCGCAGGGACCCTTCCTTGGCTGCCTCCTCCTCCTCCTCTTTCTGGAGGTCGACCCCCTCCCCGTGCTCCTGGGAGCCAACCCCGGCTGCCCCTGCGGGAGGCTGTTCCTCCTCTCTGCCCAGTGACCCCTGGAACCTGCCCTCCTCCCACTGCCCGTTTTCCCCGGACACCCCTCCTGGTCCTCGCAGCCCCCAAAGGCCCGTGGCAGAGCTTCACAGCCTCGGCTGTTTTCTGGGACCCCCTGGGCACACCCAGGTGACATACACATGCCAAAGCCTCCCAAGCCCCGTGGCAGACCCGGGTCCTTTCTGGGCACCAGCCCCTGCATCCAGACGCTGCTAGGGAACTCCCCTGCACCACACACGCCCTGCAGATCGCGCCCCTCCGCCCCCACCAGCCGGTCTGTTTCGATGGACGGCATCCTAACGGAGACCCGAGGCCAGCTGGGGCACTGCCCCCTCTCACGCTCTCCCCGAACCCCTTCGCAGAGGCAGGCAGGGCCGTATCTCCACCTCTCTAAGCTTCGGTCTGGCTGTGCCCGCTGCTGTTCCCTGCTCACCACCGCAAGCACCTCCAGCTGGGACAACCCCGGAACTTGCCCCGAGCTGCTGTCTGCACGTTCGCCCTCCACCCTGAATCCACACACGCCAGCTCAGCCCTCCTTCTCCGGGACTAAAACTCCTCATTAGCTCCCCGTTGTTCCAAGACACAACTCAGCAGTTCGGCCCAGCGGGCAGCGCTCGCTGGCTCTCTCACGGCCTCCCGGAGGCCCGTCGCAAAGCAAATGCCCCCAGTCCTGGGCCAATCCCTCCCTCTCGGCGCTTTCTCACGTGGTCACCAACCCCTTGTGCGGAGACTGCCACGGCCCCCCAGTGCCCTTTATCCCCTCTTCCTCATTATAGGGCACTGGGAAACCTGCCTTGCTCAAAGCTATTTCCCAGCCTCATCCACACAGCTAGGGGCACATGACTTTGTTCTGGCCAAGGTCATATGATTAGTAATATTTTGTCAAGCTTATTGCAGGTTCTTTCCCAAAGAAAGCACACTTAGCTGGTTGTAGCACTCTGGTTTTTACCCTCACCCTCCTTTGTGCTGTCTGGAATGCAGATGAAATGACTGGTGCTCCCGCAGCCATATCGACCATCAAGGATGGATTCCTCATGGTTCATAGAGCAGAAAGACGGAGCCTGGCCTCGTGGTTATATGTTGGTGTCTTCAGAACTAGACTTGACAAACCCTTTACGTGTAGGCTTTTCTTAATGTGAAGAATTAAAATGTAATCTTGTTTAAGCCGTTATTATTTGGGTCTTCCTCTTATATGCATCCTCTTTAAAAATAATTACTAGCTTATGAAAAAAAATGAGCTACAATAAATGAAGTAATACATTTTCGTTGTAGAAACATTTAAACATAAAATAGAGTTGATCGTAATCTCACCCTAAGGTGCCCCGTTAGCACTTTGATAGTCCTCAGGTTTTTTCCTATGTCCATGCTGATTTATCCTTACAAGACTGTGATCACTACAAAAACACAGTGGTGCCTTTCTGTACTCCCTATGGCATTAAATCTTTTTTAGGAGATGCTGGAGATTGAACCCGTGACCTCATAGATGGGAAGCAGGTGCTCAACCACTGAGCTGCACCCGCTCCCAAAATCAAGGATTTTAATGGATTAATAGCATTTCACCATTTCCTTACTCATCCGCCCCAGCGAGCCTGTGGCATTCAGTGGAGGCCTGAACCCGGGGCGTTTACAAGGCAGAGGCAGGGGTTCTTCGCACGAGCTTACACTTTTCGGGTCTTGCAGCACGGCCTAGTGCCGTGACAGGCAGCTCCAGGGACCCCGAGAGTCCACACGTCCCGGCTGCTGCTGGACGGCAAGGCTCAGCGTCCTGGACGTGGCGCCCTTCCTGCTGGTCACTTAGCAGCCAAGAGGCCGAGGCGCCCACAGTGGGACGCGCCTGCAGCGCCCACTCGGGAGGGGCAGGCTCTTGCCGCTTGCTGCGCTGCCTGCTCTGCCCACGGCGTTTGCCAACAAGCGCGAGGCCCTGGTTCCACCAGCGGAAGCCCGCACGTGTGCAGGGGGTTTCAGGGTGCGTGGCCACCGTGCCAGCCCCTGCTGCCGTGGGCCTTGGGGGGAGGCAGCCACGTGTGCGATGCCCGCGCTGCCGAGATCTGCTTCCCCGGGCCCCCGCGCCTCCTAGTCTGTCGACTTTGATAGTCCCCAGAGCGTGTTCCCTCTCCGTCTCTTTATGTCTCTCTGTTTTATTCTCTCTGCGTCCCTCTCTATCTCTCTGCCTCTCCCTGTCTCTCTCTTTCTCTTTCTCTCTGTTTCTCTCTGTGTGTTTCTGTCTCTGTCTCTCTCTGTTTCTCTGACTCTGTCTCTCTCTCTGTCTCTGTTTCTGTGCTTCTCTGTCTCTATCTCTGTCTCTCTCTGTCTCTGTCTCTCTGTCTCCATCTCTCTGACTCTCTGTCTGCCTCTGTATCTCTCTGTATCTCTGTTTCTCTGTGTTTCTGTCTCTATCTCTCTGTCTCTGTCTCTCTGTCTGTCTCTGTATCTCTCTCTGTTTCTGTGTTTCTCTGTCTCTATCTCTGTCTCTCTGTCTCTGTCTCTCTGTCTGCCTCTGTATCTCTGTTTCTCTCTGTGTTTCTGTCTCTGTCTCTCTCTGTCTCTCTGCCTGTCTCTGTGTCTCTCTGTCTCTCTCTGTCATCTCTCCTCTCCCTAAGGGGGCTCATGTACCACCCCCATAACTTTACATGACATCCGAATGCAATAAATTCCAAACGTGACCCTCCTGCCCACCCTGACATCACACTCCACCTGCACGCGGCGCCTCTGGGCTCTCTGACAGGCGCCTGAAGGGCTTCCTTTCCAGAGTAGGTTAGCCTCATGCTCCCCACTGCCGGAGCTTGCCCACCGTCCACCTAGAAAGAGGCCTGAGAATCACCCTTGGGACTCTCTTTTCCTTCGGCTCTGACGTTCCATCCATCAGCAAGTCCTGTCATTTCCACCTGGAATGCGCCCTAGACTCACCCACGGCTCCCAATCGCAATGCCCCCTCCCCACAAGCCGCCCGCATTTGTCTGCAACCCAACCCAAGGCTTCTTCAGCCCCGTTGCCATCCTCACCCTCCCCGAACACCCACCGTGGCCTCCTAAGACCACCACCGGCGGCCTCTCCTCTGCTCCAAGGCCTCTGCGGCCGGGAGCCTCGCTGAGCCCGGCATCGACTGGTCGCACGGGCGCGTCCCCCTGGGCTGCGGAGACGCGAGCTCGTGGGTGTGGGGCGATGTCCACGTCTCCCACGCGGGCGGTGATGGGTGGCTCCATTCTCGTTGTTTCATTCATTGTTAATTATATCTTTATTACAGACGGCGTGAACTCACAATCATGCACAGGTGTGGAATTCCCACACAACAGCCCTTCAGCGACACACCACAGCGCACTGGAACATGTTAGAGATTGTGAGGTCATGTCGTCAGACAGCGTACATTTGGCGTGTTTATTCATATCCCCCAGTGTCAGCACAGCCTTGCCACTGGCGCAGGAATATTGCAGAATCGCTGCTGAACCCAGTCCGCAGGTTACTTTAGTTGTGTTTTTCCCACACTTCTTCACATTCCCACCGCCCTGCAAGTATATCTCGTTTTTAAATAAAGGTAGTGAGTTCGATTTTACGACGTGCTGCCTGCGGCTCTGAACCTTCATTTGGGTTGGTTCATACTTTTAGCCACGGGTGTCACTGGCAGTGTCAAGTGCAGCGGCTGGGTTTTGTCTATTTCCCGTGTCCTCGCTGCCACGCCAGGCACAAGCAACGCCTTCATCCAGACAGGGAAGGCTGCTTCCCAGCCGAGGGCAGCCCTCGGGAACCCGCTGGCTGGAAGCCGCGATCTGATCTGCCAAGTTCTTGTCAAAGACCAAACACCGGCTTTCAATTTCATTCCTTATGTTTTCTGCTTCTCTTTCTTTTCCATTTTTTCAATTTATGCTTTTGTTTATTAATTCACTTCTGCTTTCCTTTTTTAAAGTTACTGAGTCAAAAGCTTCTTCTTAAATTTCTCTGTAAATTATTTTTAATTAAACAAAAGGATCATAATAAGCATGCTGTTTGGCATTTTGCTAATTTTTCTTTATTTTGTTCAATTTATCAGTTGTTTGAATTACAAAAGGAATGTCTGGTTATTGTTGCTGGACAAACAATTTAGTGGGAAATGAATGAGAAATGAGAACTTTCCCCCAATCCTCTCTAATGCCAGCCTTTGCAATATCATTATCAGCACATTTTGGTGTAGATTTTCACCCTGCTTTCTATGCTAGTGCTAATTTCTTTCTTCCTCCCTCCCTCCCTCCCTCCCTCCCTCCCTTCTCCTTTCTTTTTAGAATTGGAATATTTTAAGGTCAGTGTATATAGATGCAACTTATTCTTTCCAGTAGCCATAATCCATTAGACAATCACCCTATTGACAGAAAAATCATACTATTTCCAAGTCATTGGGTTTGTTGTGTCCCTGACATCCTTGTCCACGAATATTGAAAGTAAGATCCAAGGTGGGGCTGGAGAGCCAAAGGGCATTTGCGTTTCAAATTAAAAACTTGAAGGGGAGATGTGACTCAAACAGTTGAGTGCCTGCTTCCCACATGGGAGGCCCTGGGTTCGGTTCCTGGTGCCCCCTAAAAAAAAAAAAAAGAAAAGAAAAAAAAGAAAAACAAATGAAAAAACCAACTCAGGGGAGCCAATGTGGCGCAGTGGTTGATCACCTGCTTCCCACATATGATACAAGGTCCTGGGTTCAATCCCCGGTATCTAAAAACACAGCTTGAAGACATAAAGATTAGGAGAAATATGTGCAAGCAAACAATGCAAACTGGAAATATGCATAAGCGGGAAATATCAACAGCCGACATACAGATGGAAAATCAGTAGTGGTTCCACAAATGCAAAGTAAAACAAAAACTGACACATGTTACATGGGGTTGCTGGGGAAGCAGAGGCGAGGTAACTGTCCCAGTCTGCCCAGCACTCTCCTGCTTTTAGCACAAAGCGCCCGGGAAACCCCTCAGGCTCGAGCAGAGGGGGCACCTCAGCTGGTTGGAGAGAGTTCATCCATCTGGCAAGTAACAGGTCAATAGCAAGCAAAAAGTTTCCGCCTGGCAATCCCAGCTTGCTAAGCGGCAAGTTTCTCCTACGGCTTATTCTGTTGCCTCGTCTTTTGGCGTCACCACAGCCACGATGAGTAACGGGTGACAGTGGGAATCCCTGCTCCTCATTTCGGTGACCGTGGTTTTGGGCCTCGTATTTGGAAAACGATGCTCACCGCTGGCTCTATGAGAACGGCAGTTTTCACGTAGGAGCGGTTTCTCTTCGGCCGGGCACGGGGCTGGGCTCCACTGGCTGCTGGCTTTACCAAGCGCTCCTTGGGCGTACGTAGAGACTGGCGTCGTTTTATTTGGTTTTCTTTCCCACGAGCACCATTCTTTCCTTGGGTGGAGGCCGCGATGTGGGTACTTTGGGCAGAGGGTTTCCTTCCACCAACAAAGACAAAGAAGCCAGATTCCCCCTGGCCCCTGGTGGCTGGGCACAGGCAGGCACGACGCCCACCCCAGCACCACTGTCAGTCCACAGGTGCAGGAGCCCCTGAGGGGTACCACCCCCCGCCCCGGCCTTCTACCTGCACACCTGTGCTCAAACCGTCCAGGGCTTTTGAGACTGGGTTCATGGGGGGCACAGAAAAGCAAGGCTGTCCGTCCACTGACCAGAGCTGGGGCACAGAGAAGATACGGACTAGTGGGATTTCAATCCAAACGCACTTCGGGACAGGCCTGGCACACGCCTGGCCGCGCCCGTCACACTCCCTCACCACTGAACAGGGGCCTCCTCAGCACGCTGGCTTCCCGGACCACGAGCCAGAGAAAGGCTGGGCGGACGCCCGGCCGCTGTTGTGTCCTCCGAGGGCGACATGGAGACACGTCTCCCCCCTGGAGAGTTCCAGGAATCTGCCGAAGGGCCCAGAGAGCCCACCCCACCGAGCCCCCAGCTGTGGCAGCCGAGAACGCCTGAGCTCGGGTTCACGGAATGACAGCAACTTGGACCAGCCACCGTTTCGGGCCATCTCCTACCTGGAGCAACCCACCGCAGCTGCCAGTGTCGGGGTGCAGCTGAGATCGGGGGGGGGCTTTTCTCTGTAAACCTTAAAACCAGTTTATTTTTCTTGAACATCACAGGCACTAGTGTCCTGCCTTAGAGCCCTGTCCCTTGCTACCCTCCTCCAGGGAAAAGGTGATCCTGCCCCAGGAATGCAGTGAGCTGGTGGGACCTGGAGAGCAGGCAGCACACCTGAGCAGGTGGTCCAGCCTGGAAAGGCACCTGGAGAGTAGGCGGCACACCTGAGCAGGTGGTCCAGCCCCAGGAAGGCACCTGGAGAGTAGGCGGCACACCTGAGCAGGTGGTCCAGCCTGGAAAGGCACCTGGAGAGCAGGCAGCACACCTGAGGTGTCCAGAACAGAATATTAGTTCGACTTAAAATTTACCCCAAGAACCCACAAAACTTAATCCCACTGCTTGGTAAGACACGCTCCAGAAGTGGAAGAGCAGACTGAAGAGATCCAGGCCGCATCCCCATTTTCCCCAATTCCTAGGGGAGGTGGCAGCTCCTTCTGCCCATCACCACTCCAACATGTGTCTGCCGGGCCTGTGGCCATCAGAGGTCACCTGGACAGCAGGTCCAGTGCAGCTGGGTCACTCACCAGGAGACCCGAGAGGCCGTCTGCGGAGTGGGCCGAGGGAAGGAAGGGTGGAAGCTTCAGAAAGTATCAGCAGGGTCTCGGAGCAGAGGCATGCCTTCTTCAGCAAGAAACTATTCTCTTCTTGATAAAAATAGAGAATATACATAAATATATTTCCTGCTTGCTCTCGTATTCTGATGGGAAAATAAACATGTGACATCCAGTGAATCCGGCCAGGGGACTCCCAGACGCCCACCAGGCCTGGGTCCCATCTGACACGGCTGATCAGGATTGGCGCAGACACAGTGTGGGGTCTGGGGGGGACCAGGCTTGAGTGTGTCGTGGTGGCAGAGCTGAGTTCCAGGAAGACGCCCCCACCCCTCCCCATGGCCTCAGCTGCTTGGGTCAGGCTAAACCAAGCTCCGCGGTGGTAACAAAAGAACCCTGAAGTCACAGGAAAGGTGTCAGAGAGTTTGTGTGTCCCTGAGTGTGTCTCCAAAGCAGGCTTGGGGACACACTTGGGGTGCACAGAGCTCGCCCAGGAGGTGAGGAAAGGGGAGGACGTTTGCCTCCGTGCGAGGGTCACTGCCGGAAAACTGTCGTAGGTCCTGGGCTGCTGTAATGAAATACCAAATGGGGCTGCTGAAAGCAACGGAAATGGAGGCCAGGAGCCTGAAGCCAAGGCGTGGGCCGCCAGCCCCCTCCAAAGGCTCTGGGGACCCTCCCTGGCCTCTCTCACGTGTCTGGCCTAGCCTTCCTGCTGGCAGTGAGGACCGGGGGCCGTTTGTCCAGCTCCTTCATCACAAGGGCTGCGGGGAGAGCCTTGGCGTCCCCGCACTCCCCGCGCTGTCCCTTCACTGGTGTCAGCAGGCGGCCGGAGATGCATGGGAGGCATGGGAGTGAAGGGACTGCTTCTGCTACAAAAACGTCGTTTCCTGTGCACGTGCCTCGCAGGTGGAGGCCCTGAAGCTCCTCAGAGGGTGTCCAAGCCGAGACTCAGGGAAAGGGCTCCTTCTTCCCTGACAGGTGCCACTTGGGAGCCCTTCACCTCCAGGCCTGGAGGTGGGAGCACGGCGGCCGCTCCGGGTCCTGGCAGGGCTTGTGGCTGGCCTGGAAGACGCAGCTGGCCCTCCCGCCCACTTCCCGTCCACCTGGTGCCACCAGGTAGCCCCACCCAAGGTAAGGTTGCTGCATGCGAGGGAGCTGGAAATGGGATTGGGGAGCCTCTAGTGAGTTTCTGCCACGGAAGTTGTTTGGGGGACAGTGGACCCGATGCAGGAGTCTCTGGGACGAGCAGGCAGTGAACTGTGTGTCGCATCAGCTCCGACTGAGCGTGCCGCGAGGGAGCAGTTTGGAAGGCGAATCTCTGGGGGCAGGACTTCAGTGGAACCACCTGTCACTCATGTTCTAGAAGGAGAAATGGCCTGAAGATGAGACCATCCTGACAATCGTGACAGGCCAGTGTGGCTGGGTGGTCAAACGGCCAGTGATGTGCGAAGAGTGGAACTGAGACTCGTGGCCGGGGAGGTCTGGGGCACGGCCCGTGGGTGGAGCCCCCTGTTTGGCTCTGATCCCAGGGCTCTGTCTCCCAAGCAGCTGCTCGCCCAGCGGCTTTCAGCTCGAAGCCGATGGTCCATAACCGGGTTGGAGAGCAGGGCTGGGTCTCTGACCTCTGCTGCTTCCGTTTCCATCCATGCCAGGTTTCCTCAAAGAGGCCATGGTGGCAGATCTGGAATCCACTCATGAGCTCGGTGATTGGGATCTCCACTGCCTGCGCCTGGCAGGTGTGCATGCTAATTGGGTTTGCTTTCTCTGCCCATCCTGCTTCTGCCAGCACCACCCACCCTGGACCCCCTGAATTCCCCCGTCACCATCACGACACAGCAGACGCACTGCCCTAAACAAGGGGCGAAGGAGCACGGCTACCAGCTGGCGTCCGGGGGTTCACTGGTCTCTCCGTGTTCCCCGGAAGCAGCTGGCTTCATGGCACGGCCAGATGCCCACCCCGCACTCAGCCCTGGGTCTGCTGGCAGTTGGCAGCAGTGAGACGTGGTCTGCTCTGGAAGGCTATGTGAGGGCCGTGCATCGAGCCGCCCGAGGGGTGGCACCACAGAGACCCCAAGGCTGGGCAGTGCGCGTCCCCACCCCTGTTCACAGCTGTGCCAGCAACGGGGCGACAGATACTCTGAAACGGGAAAAGGCAGAGCTGCTGCTGCTGCTCCCAGAGCTCTGGCCAGGGAAG
>JAKSZT010053989.1:12611-25032 GCA_026826555.1 Tolypeutes matacus
ATTGAATTATAAGAGATCTTTATATATTTTGGATACAAGTCCTTTTTTAGAAAAGTGATTTGGAAATATTTTTTTTCCCAGTTTGTAGCTTTTCTTTTCATTCCCTTAACAAGGTCTTTCAAAGAGCCAAAATTCTTAATTTTGATGAAATCTTGTTTATCAGTTCTCTTAAAATTATTAATGGATCATGCTTTTGAGGTTATATCTTAAAAGTCTTGGCCTAACCTAAGACCACAAAGATTTTCTCCTATGTTTTCTTTCAGAGCTTTTATAGTTTTAAGTTACATTTAGATCTAGGATGCATGTTGAGTTCATTGTTAAATGTGGTATGAGATATCAATCAAAGTTCTTTTTAAAAAAATATGGATACCCAGTTGTATCAGCAGCATTTGTTGAAAAGACGTTTCCCTTGCTGAATTGCCTTTACGTATTTGTTAAGAATCAATTGACTGTGTGTATGCAGGTCTATTTCTGGACTCTTCTGTCCCACTGATCTATTTATATTTCTTTATGCCAATACCACACCATCTTGATAACTGTAGCTTTATAGTAAATCTTGAAGTTAAGTGGTGTGTTTGTCCTCCAACTTTATTATTCTTTTTTCAAAGTTGTTTTGGTATTTCATGTCCTTTGTATTTCAATATGAATTTTAGAGTCAACTTGTCAATTTATACAAAACGCCTTCTGGGATTTTGATTAGGATTGTTTTGAATTTACGGATCAATTTGAGGAGAATTGGCATCTTATGATCCATAAACACAATCTATCTCTCAATTTATTTAGGTTATTTTAAACTTCTCTCAGCAATGTTTTGAGGGTTTCAGTATATAGGCATTGCACCTCATTTTTTTCAAATTTAGCCTTATGTATTTAATTTTTATGCTATTATACATGGTGTTTTTATTTCAATTTTCAATGGTATTATTGACTAAAAATAGAATAGATATCTTTGCTTTTATTCCTGATTTTACAGAAAAACCATTCAGTCCTTTTGCAAAGAAGTATGATATTAATTACAGATTTCTCACAGACACTCTTTATTAGGTTGAGGAAGTTTCTTTCTAGTTTGTTGAGAGTTTTATTTTTTTTTTCAAAACAAGAATGGGTAATAGATTTGGTAAATTTTCTTCTGTACCTATTAAGATGATCTCATGTATATATTTTTCTTCTTTTTCTTCTGCTACTCTTGTGAATTATGTTGTTTGTTTTCTAATGTTAAAGCAACCTTGCATTCCTGGGATAAACCAAACTTAATTGTATGTACTACTCTTTCCATATTTAGCTAGATTTGATTATTAAAATTTTCTTTAGAATTTTTGCATCTGTGTTCATGAGAGCATGAGAGATATATTAAGTTGTAGCTTTCTTTTTTTCTCTCTCTTCTTTTTTTTTGTAACATCTTTGTGTAGTTTGGGTTTCAGGGTAATGCTGGTCTCATAGAATGAGTTGGGAGTATTTTCTCCTCTTTAATTTTCCAGAAGACTTTGTATGACATTGGTATTGTTTCTTCTTTAAATGTTTGGCATAATTCACTAGTGAAAATATCTGGGCTTAGAGTTTTCTTTTGAAGAAGAATTTTAACTTCTCTAGATGAGGGCTTATTCAGCCCTCTTATTGACTGAGATTTCACAGTATGTGTCTTGCAAGGAATTTAGGCATTTCATTTAAGTTGTCAAATTTCTTGGCATAAAATTGTTCAAATATTCTTTTTAATATCTAGAATCTGTAGTGATGTCACTTCTTTCATTTTTTATATTCTCTCTTTTTTTCTTGATCAATATATCTAAAGGTTGATCAATTTTATTGATGTTTTCAAATAATCACCTTTTGGTTTCATTAATTTTCTCTATTGTTTTCTTTTTTTTTTATTTTATGGATTTCTTTTCTGATCATTATTATTATTTCCTTCCTTCTGTTTCCTTTGTGTTAAATTTGTTCCTATTTTGCTCTTCTTTTTCTAGTTTCTTAAGGTGGAAGCTTGAGACCTTTCTCCTTTTCTATGTAAGCATTTTTTGCTATGTATTTTCCTCTAGGTACTGCTTTAACAGCATCCCGCAAATTCTGGTATGTTATCCTTTCACTTCATTTGGCACAAAATATTTTCCAATTTCCTTTTTTAATTTATTCTTTAAACCACAGGCTAGTTGTAAGTATGTAATTTAGTTTCCGACTGTTTGGGGATTTCCCATATATTTTTCTGCTATTTGTGTCTAATTTAATCCTATTGTGGCCAGAGACCATAAGTTGTATGACTTGAATACTTTTCAATTTATTGAGACTTTTTATGCCCCAGAATATGGTCTATCTTTGGAAATGCTCTGTGTGCACTTGAAAAGAATGTGTATTCTGCTGTTTGGGGGACATTTACATAATAAATTGTTTAAAGCAAAGATATCAATATATTGTGGAATTTATAGATATGTAGAAGTAAACAGTATGAAAACAATAGAGAAAGGAAGAGAAAGTGAAATAAAAGTATATTGTTGTAGCATTCTTATGCTAAACATGAAGTAGTATGTCACTCAAGTATAATATCACTTAAAGGTAGATTGTGATAAGTTAAAGATGTATGCTGCAAACCTTAGCACAGTCACTAAAATAACATAACAAAAAGTCATGTCCAATAAACCAACAATGAAGGCAAAATAAAATAATGAAAAATATTCAATTAATACAAAAGAAGACAGAAAAAGAAGGAAAAGAGAGCAAGGAACTTATAGGACAAACAAAAAACACATAACAAAGTGATAGAAATAACCCAACAATACCAATAATCACATTAAATATAAATAGTCTAAACTTTGCAATTAAAAGACAGAGAGTCCATCATTTAGTTGAAGGTTTCGAACTGGTATCATTTTCCTTCTGCTTGAGGTACTTCCTTTAGTGTTTCTTGTAGTGCAGATCAGCTGGCAATGAATTCTTTCTGTTTTTATATGTTTAAAAAAATCTATGCTTCACCTTTGATATTGAAAGATTTTTTTTTTTTTCATGAGGAATAATTCTTTTAATGTGTTGTTAGATTTGATTAGTAAGTATTTTGTTGAGGGTTTTTGCACCTATTTTCATTAGGGAAATGGGTCTGTAATTTTCTTTTCTTTTCTTTTCTTTTTTTGGTAATATCTTTATCTGGCTTTGGCATTAGGATGATGATGGCTTCATAGAATGAATTTGGTAGCATTTCCTCCTGTTCAATTTTTTGGAAGAGTTTGAGTAAGATTGGTATTAAATCTTCCTTGAATGCTTGGTTTGAAAGAGATTTTTGATGGATAAAGTCTTCTAGGTTAACAGATTTTTCTTTCAGTACTTTTTAGCTATTGCTCTACTGTGTCCTTGCTTGCATTGTGACCAATGAGAAATCTGCTTTACCTTGGATGCTTTAAAGATTTTCTCTTTGTAGTAGCCAGCTTCTAAAAAGGCCCCAATTAGTCCCCACCAATGAGTATCTGAGACCCCCTGCTAAAAGCTGTGTGAGTGGGCTTGAAAGCAGATGCTCCAGCCTTCAGATGACTGCAGTTCTGACCACCTTGAATGCAATGTCATGAAAGACCCTGAGCTGGAATCACCCAACTAAGCCATTCCTGCCCCTCAGAAACTGGGTGAGAAAATAAATGATTTTTTTAAAGATGCTAAGTTTTGGGGTGATTTGTTATACAGCAATATATAGCCAATGCTGACTTTAGTCCCAGTTTTAAGCAATTTGATATGCTTTTGTGTGGTTTTCTTCATGTTTCTTATATTTGAGCTTTGTTGAGCTTCTTGGATCTGTGAGTTTATAGTTTTCATCAAATTTGGAAACTTTCTGGCCATTATTTCTTCAGAGATAATTTTTCTGCCCCCTCCCCTTTGGGGACTCCAACTATGCATATATTTGGCCACTTGAAGTTTCCCCACAACTTACTATAAAGCTCTGTTAATTTCTTTTTCAGTCTTTTTCTCTCTGTGTGTTTCATTTTGGATAGTTTCTATTTCTATATCTTCAAGTTCACTAATCCTTTCTTCTGCAATGTCTAATCTGCCATTAATTCTATCCAGTGTATTTTATCTAAGACACAGTAGTTTTTAACCTCTAAAAGTTCAATGTACGTTTTTTTATATCTTTTATGTTTCTGTTGCACATGTTTGACCTTCTAACTTTTTGAACATATGGAATACAAATACGTGTTTGTTGCTGTTACTGTTAAACAGTCATTTTATTTTGTAATACCTTTAGGTACACAGACAATTTTCAAACGTAGTACAGAGTTTCCACATACCCCTCACACAGTTTGTTTCTTGCTAATGTTTTCATTTTACATTTCCTTGGTACAGGAATATAGTTTTATTTTTTATTAAAGATTTATTTGTTTATTTATTTCTCCCCCTCCCCCCTTATTGTTTTGTGATCACTGTCTACTGCTATCTGTGTTTTTTTCTGTGTCTGCATGCCTTCTCTTTAGGCAGCACCGGGAACCTATCCTGGGACCTTCTGGAGTGGAAAGAGGAGCTCAATCTCTTGTGCCACCTCAGCTCCCTGGTCTGCCACATCTCCTATTGTTTCTCTCCTGTGTCTTTTTTTGTTGCGTCATCTTGTTGCACCGGCACTCCTGCACGGGCCAGCACTCCGTGTGGGCCAGCTCGCCTCTTGGGCCAGCTCTCTGTGCAAGCCAGCTTGATTTTCACCAGGAGGCTCCGGGAATTGAACCCCGCATCTCCTATATGGTAGATGGGAGCCCCATCACTTGAGCCATATCCGCTTCCCTGGAATATAGTTTTAATTCACTGTTTTAATGCCCTTTACTAATCCTATTATCAGTGTCATTTCTGTGTTAATTTGATGGACTGATTTTTCTTCCCATTTTGAGTTATGTTTTCCTGCTGATTTGCATGGTAATTTTTTATTGAATGGAGACATTACAAATTTTACCTTTTTGTGTTCCCCAAAAATATTCTTGAGCTTTGTTCTAGGATGCAGATAGTTCCCTGGGAATAGTCTAGTCCTTTTCGGTCTTGCCTTTAAGCTTTGCTAGACGGGGCCAGAGCAATGTTTTGTCTGGGGTCACTTTTATCCCAGTGCTGAGGCAAACTCTCCTTAGTATCCTAACTGAAGCCCAGTGGCTCGTGCAGGTCCTACTCTGGCTGCTGGAGTCAGGTGCTCTTTCCAGCCCTGCATGCTCCAGGCACTGCTCCCTCTAATCCTTCCAGGCGGTTCTTTCTCCAGCCTTAGGTAGTTTCCTCACATGCACGCACTCCAGATCTCCAGAGTGCTCCATCTCTCTGTCATTCTGTCCTGCAAATTCTAACTGCTCTGGCTTCCCTGGACTCCTAGCCCATCTCCTCAACTCAAGTTGACCACAGTGATTTGCTGGGTCCCCTCTCTTTGCTCTGGCCTGGTCATTTTGTTCAGATTATAAACTGGGGGCAATCTCAGGACAGGCAGTGCTGCTGGAGGCCCACCCGCACCGGGGCCGGGCCGCCCTGGGAGGCCATGAGCCGGCCCCTGGAGGAGGCCGAGGCGGCGCTCTGGGCCCGGCCGCCCGCGCAGGCGGGGGAACCTCTCAGCAGCCGGCCCACCCGACACAGGGCTCTCGAATTTAATAAGAGGGAATATTTCTTTCCTGGAGGCAGATGGGACGTTGCCAGCCAAAGAATTCCAAGCACCCACGGACACGGTGCCTTCGGGGCCCAGGAGAGGCTCTGCTAAGTGCCGCGGGCAGACGGCGAGGCCGAGGCCACCGCCCTCGGAACCTGGGCGAGGGGAGGAGCAGTGTGGCCAGGTGGGCTCATTCGCTCACTCACTCACTCATCCACTCACCGCGTACTCAGCCACCAGGGCTTGTTGAGGTCGGCCAGGTCTTGGCACTTTGACTAACCCTGACTCAGCAAGGGGTGGCCCAAGTGAGACCAGAACTGACCAGCGTGAGGTGCCACTGGGCATATGGGAACCTTGGACAGCGCTGACCTGGCCTGAGAAGGGCCAGCGGAGGGGAGGACGGCTTTCTGGAGAAGTGGGTTTCCAGGCATTCAGGGAGAAGTCCTGGAATGGGGAGAGGATGGGGCCGTTGGAAGAAATGGAGGCACTAGCGGCGGGGGGGGGGAGTGTGGCTTTCAGGAGTCGTGGGGGGCTTGCACTGGGCAGCAGCTGGGAGCTGGGGGGCCAGGAGTCACAGGACCAAGTATGCGCTTTAATTTTAATTATTTTTTTATTAAGTGTAACATATATATAGTGAATTTAAGTGAACAGCTCAATGAATTTTCTTCACTGTATTGATTGGCTTTATTATATTTTTATTATTATCATGACAACATATGGTGCATATTACACATGCTAAAACTTTACATCAATGACTTTTTTTTTTTTTTTAAGGTACTGGGGGCCAGGAATTGAACCCGAGACCTCGTATGTGGGAAGCTGGAGCTCGACCCCTGAGCCACATCGGCTTCCCTGAGTTGGTTTTTTCATTTGTTTTGCTTTTTTGTTTTTGTTTTTTCAGGAGGCACCGGGAACCAAACCCGCGACCTCCCGTGTGGAAGGCGGGAGCTCAATGGCTTGAGCCATATCCACTCCCAATCGATGAATTTTTAATTCAATTTTTGAGGTATAATAGATGTACAATAAACTGCCCATTTTTAAAGCATGCCATTTCATTGCTCATGAGTTTTGACAAATGTAAACCCCTGTGAAACCACTGACACACTCAGGATTGTGAGTATATTCACCACCCCAAGAGTTTCCTTGTGGCCTGTGCATACATCCCTCTCTCCACCCTTGTTAAAGAAAACCGCTGATCTGCCTTCTTTCACTGTAGACTAGTTTGCATTTTCTACGATTTTATGTGAATACAATCACAAAGTATGTACTCTTTTTTTGACTGGCTTCTTTTACTTAAAATTACTGTGAAATTCATCGACATTGTCGCGTGTATCAACTACACGTTCCTTCTTTCAGCTGAGCGGTTCTGTTGGATGGACGCACCACGGTTTACACATTTACCCAAAGGTGAGCGTTTGGGTTGTTTCCAGCTTGGAGCTATTGCACATAGAGCTTCTCTGAAGAGTCATGGGCAGCTTTTTGTGTGGACACATGTTTTTGTTTTTCTTGGGGAAATACCTAGGAGGGGAAGAATTGGGTAATACGGTAGGTGTATATTTAACTTGCTAAGAAATCGCCACACTTTCCCAAAGTGGTCTGGCCACTTTAAACGCCCATCAGTGCATATGGGAGCCCCAGTTGTTCTGCATCCATGCCAACACTTAGTATGTTTGGTCTCCTTGATTTTAGCCGTCTTAATGTGTATGTAGTGTTGTCTCAGTCTGAATCTGCATTTCTCTGATGTTTAATAATGTTGAGTATGTTCTCATGTGGCCATTTGTATATCTTCTTTTGTGAAGTGCTTATTCAGATACTTTGCTCATTGCTTTTGGGCTATCTTCCTCTTATTGTGTTATTTATATACTCCAGATGTAAGTCCTTTGTCTCATGCATGTGTTGTGAATATTGCCTCCCATTCTATGGCTTACCTTTTCATTTTCTTATTGGAGTCTTTGAAAGGGCAAAAGTTTTAAATTTTGATCAAGTCCCATTTATGCATTTTTTTTTTCCTATTGAGGTTTGTGCTTTTTTGGTAGGTCATTTAAGAAATCTTTGCCTATCTCAAAGTCAAAAAGATTTTCTCCTATGTGTTCAGATAGAAATCTTACAGTTTTCAGTAGAATTGGTTGCTTTTTTCCCCACTTGGAAATCCATTTGATTTAGAACCATTTGTTGAAAAGTTTTGTTTCTTCCCCTCCCTTGAGTTGCCACGGCACCTCTGTAAAATATCAATTGACTCTGTAAGTGTGGGTCAATTCTTGGACTCCAGTGTGTCTGTTTTTACAGCAATAGTAAACGGTCCTGATTACTGTAGCTTTCCAAGTGTGTTTTGAAATTAGATAGGTTCTCCAACCTTGTTCTTTTTAAAATTCTTTTGATCATTCTAGGTCTCTGCATTTCCAAATAAAGTTTGGGATGGCCTTGTCAATATTTGTTAGATGATAATTGCCATTTTAATAATACTGACTCATAATCTATGAATATGGTATATCTCTTCATTTATTTAGGTCCTCTTAAATTTCTCTCAGCAATGTTTTTTAACGTTCAGTATAGAAGTCTTGGTTGTCTTTTGCTAATCTGTTTTATGTGTTTTTGCATGTGCTACTCCAAATGGAATTTTAAAAAAATATATTTTCCTACTGTTTGTTGTTAGTTGTTTAAGAATATGATCAATTTGATATTTTAATTTGTATCCTGTGACCTTGCTAAATTCACTTAGTAGTTCTATTGCTTGTTTTGTAGGTTTCTGGGGATTTTCTATGTAAATAATCATATCATCTGCAAATTGCAACAGTTTTATTAATATTTCTTCATTTCCAATTTTTGTCCCTTTATATATTTTTCCTGCCTTATTGCAATGACTAGGATCAATACAATGTTGAAAACAGGCACCTTTACCTTTTTCTTGGTCTTAAGGGAAAAAAAATCAGGCTCACCATTAATTATACTCTTGAGTGTAGTTTTTTAATAGATGTACTTTATCAGTTTGAGAAAGTTCCCTATATTCCTAGTTTGTTGGTAATTTTTTTTTTTATAATGAATGGGCATAAAACTTGGTCGAATGCTTTATACCTATTTTAAAGACTATGAGGTTTATCTCCTTTATTTGGTTAATATTGTGAATTATGTCAATTAATCATCAAATGTTTAGCAAGCTTTGCATTCCTGGTTTAAATTCTTCATAGTCCTCGTGTATTATTACTTTTATGTACTTGACTTGCTAATATGTTAAAAACAATTTTTGTATCTATATTTTTGAGGAATATTGGTCTGTAATTTTTTTAAACATTTTTTTAACTTTATTTTGTACATTTAATAATTGAAAATATAAACAATTAAAAACTAAAAAGGAAACACAGATGAATAAATACATATATTTCTCAATTAAATGTAATGGATACATATAAAATTTTTTTTTGAATCAAACAGTATATTACACAATATATTTGGTTCATAGTAACACATTCACACAGTAAATTTTCTTTTTAAAATGTCTTTGTCAGGTTTTAATGTTGGGGTTATACTGGCTTTAAAATGGTCTGGCAGTGATTTCTCCTCCTTCACTTTCTGAAAAAAAAAATTCACGTAATATTAGTTTTATTTCTTTTTATTTCTTTCTTCAATGTTTGATAAAATTAACCAGTGACCCACCTGGCCTTTGATTTTCCTTTCTGGGAGGTTTTTTTTTTTTTTTTTTTGTCATCATATATAAATAGATATAAATCTCTTCAACAAATGTTGGGCTATTCAGAATTTCTGTTTTTTCTTATATCAATTTGGTTTTATTTTCCCCAAAATTAATCCATTACTATTATTCTACATTGTTGAATTTGTTGGTTTAAAGATGTTCATGACATTATCTTATCTTTTGTAAACTTTGCGAGGTCTGTGGTAATAATCTGTCTTTTATTTCTGATGTTGGTAATTTGTCTTCTCTCTTTTTTGACTTCAACAGTCTAGCTAGTGCTTTATCAATTTTATTGATCTTCTCAAAGAACCAAGTTTTTCTCTTTTGTCCATCCGTTTTCTATTTCATTGATTTCTTCTGCTATCTTTATTTCCTCCCTCCTACTTAATTTGGCTTTCTTTTTCTAGTTTCCCAAAGTGGGTCTTTAGGTAATTGATTTTAGATTGCTCTTGCTTTCTGGCATAAGTATTTAAAGTTTAAAGTTTCCCTCTAAGCACTGCTTTACTGCATCCCACTCATTTGGATATGATATATCTTCATTATCGTTCAGTTCAAATTATTTTCTAATTTCTCTTATGATTCCGTTTCAAATTCATGAATCATTTAGAAATGTGTTGTATAATTTCCTAGATGTCTTGCTGTTATTGAATTCTAATTAAATTCAGTTGTCAGAGAACACATTCTACATGATTTATATCCTTTAAAATTCACTGAGACTTGTTTTATAGCTCAACATATGGTCTATCTTAGTGAATGTACCACATGCACTTGAAAAGAAATGTCCTCTGCAGTCAATGGGTGCGGTACCCTATAAATATCAGATCAAAGCAACTGTTAGTGTTGTTTGTACCTATGTCTTCATCGAGCTTCATAGACTTGTTCTATCGATTGCTAAGAGAGGGGTATTAAAATCTATTTCTTCCCTCTACTCTGTCAATTTTTGCTTCATGGATTTTGAGGTTCTATTAGGCACGTAAACATTAGTAATTGTTATGGATTCCTGAGTAATCATCCCTTTATCATCACAAAATATTCCTTTTTATTTTGGGTAATCTCTTTGTCTTGAAATCTGTTTTATCTGATATTGATAGAGAAGTTCCACTCATCACGCTTAATATGCTCTGCTTGGTACATTTTTTCCCATCTGTTTACTTGAACCCATCTGTGTCTTTATATTTAAAGTACATCTCTTAAAGATAACATAATTTGGGTCTTGCTTTTTATCCATTTTGTAAATCTTTTACTTTTTTTTCATTGAAGTGCTTAGAATAGTAACATTTAATGTTGGTCCTTTCATATTTTTGTTCCTCTGTTTCTCCTTTTGGATTGTTTGAACATTTTTTTTACTATTCTATTATAATTTCTTTTCTGGCTTTTTGGTTATATTTATTTTTGTGTGTATGGTTACTTTAGGAATTTTATATATACATATTTATCCTTTATATATTTATAGAATATATATAGATTAAATATAAATATATGGAAATATATTTTTATATATTGCTATATATTATATATTATATATATTCCTTTATTCATATAATATATGTACATATATTTATACATATAATGTATATTTAATGTTGTGCCACTGCATTTAAAATATAGAAATCTTGCAAACATAAAGGTCCCTTTGCAACCACCCATTCTTATTTTATAGTTTTCATGTGTTTTATTTTTACATTTGCAAAGATACATATCTACATGTGTATTATATCTATTACCAGACAATGTTATAATTTTTGCTTTAAACATTCATCTGTGTTTTAAAGAACTTAGAAGGAGAAAGATATTTTTGTTGAATATAAAATTCTGGGTTTACATCTCCCCCCACCCCCCAACCCCCACCATCTTAAAATATATCCTTGCACGGTCTTATGGCCTTCTGAGGTTATTTGAATTGTTGTTCCCTGTATGAAACCTGTCGTTTTTCTCTAGGTGATTTCAAGATTTTTCTTTTTGTTTTTGATCAGTTTGATGATGACAAGTATGTGCACAGTTCTCTCTGAATTTATTCTGTTTGGGGTTCTCTTGTCTTCTTGAATCTCTAAATGTCTATCTTTCATGAAACTTGGGAAGCTTACAGCCATTATATTTTCAAAGCCTTTTCTGCCCTGTCTCTTTCTCCCCTTCTTCTGGACTACAGTTATATTATGCCTGAGCTTTTGGTATTGTCCCACAGATCCCTGGTATGCTGCTCATTTTCCTTCTCAGTGCCTTTTCTCTTTGTTTTTCAGATTGGATGTTTTATTGAACTGTCTTCAACTTCACTGCCTATTTTACCCCGTCACCACCATTCCACTACTGAGCCCATCCAGTGATTTTCTTTTAAATCTCGAATATTTTATTTGCCTGTACTAAAATTTACAGTTTCTTTTTTATACTTTTGCTGCTAAGATTTCCCGTCTTCTCATTCATTTCAAACATGTCTTACTTTACCATATTAAGTAGAGCTGCAATAACTGCTTTGAGTTCTTTGTCTGATAGTTTCAACATTTGAGTCATCGCGGTGTTGGACTTTGTCACGACTGAATCGTGCTCCCCACAAATATTCGAATCCTAACTCCTGGTCCTGTGGGCATGAACCCATTTGTACACAGGATCTTTGAAGATATTACTGCTAAAGTGAGACCAAGAGGAATCGAGTGGTCCATAGTTTAACAGGACCAGCGTCATTGTAAGCAGAGGACGTTAGGATAGCCAGTGGAAACAGTCGGAGACAAGCGCACAGACGGCCGCGTGGCGGAGGCAGAGCTGGAGCTGCCGAGCGCGGGCCAGCCGTCCCCAGAATGCCACAAACTTCAGGAAGAGCACGGCGGGCTGATGCCTTGATTTTGGACTTCCAGCCGCCAAACCTCTGAGACAAGAAACGCCTGTTTTGTTATAGCAGCCTTGGCAAACTAAGACGTATCTGCTGGTGGTTTTTTTCTCCTTGAGAATGGGTCACATTTTCCTGTTTCTTTGTGTGTCTAATAATTTTGGATTTTGTCCTGGGTAATGTGAATGTCTTGCTGGGTGACTCTGGTTCTGTTGAAACACTTAGAAGACTGTTGATGTTCTAATTGCAGCCGGCAACCAGCCCACTGCTGGTGGGGCCGCGCATCTCACCTGGGTCCCCAGGTGAGGACTTCGCCGCGCTGCTGGGGGCCGCGCTTCTCACC
>JAKSZT010053989.1:25042-61040 GCA_026826555.1 Tolypeutes matacus
AGGACTTCGCCGCGCTGCTGGGGGCCGCGCTTCTCACCTGGGTCCCCAGGTGAGGACTTCACCGCGCTGCTGGGGGCCGTGCATCTCACCTGGGTCCCCAGGTGAGGACTTCGCCGCGCTGCTGGGTGCCGCGCTTCTCACCTGGGTCCCCAGGTGAGGACTTCGCCGCGCTGCTGGGGGCTGCACTTACATGTGTGGCTCAGAGGCCAGGCTGGGACTGGGGGTTCACACACTCGGTGAGCATCTTCTCTGGCTCCCTGCCCTCCAGCCAAGAGGACAACAGGGTTTCTGTCACCGTTTTTGCCACCTACATGGTGATTTGGCACTGGGACCTGCCCTCGGGGCAGGATTACGAGACAAAATAAAAGAAGGGAGACTCACCCTCTGTGTGGCCTCTTCTCTGAGTTTTGACCGTCTTCGTAGTTGGCTTTTTGTCTGGAAGATTCAGTTGTGAAGCAGTGGGAGCTGTCGGGGAGCTTTCACCATCGGAGTGGAGCAGAATCCTTGTGAATTTGTGATGTGTCTGTCCACATCCCCACCATCCTGGCCCATACGGAGGACATGGCTGGTCCCCCAGAAGTCTCAGCCCCAGGGCGTCACTCTCTGACCTACCCCACCCCTGGGGAGCTTTGACAGTTCTCCAGCGTCATGTAAACAGAAGTACACCCCCCCATGAGCTTTTTGATGCCAGGCTGCTTTTCCTGAACGCAGTGTCTGAGACGCAGCCGTGCTCCTGCCTATTGAACCAGCTGCTTAGTTTGCGTTGCCCCACAGCACGCTGTGCGAGCGCCCCACAGTTTACTTACCTCGCCCCCAGTCGGTGGGCACCTGGACAGCCCACGTCAAGGCTGTTAGGAATAAAGCTGCTCTGGACGTTTCCTTACAGGCCTTTCGGCAGGCGTCAGCGCTTTGCTTCTGGGGGCAGCGATGGAGGTGCACCAAGCAGGCCCTCGGGCCCCCGGGCACTCCCACGGCCCGGCTACTTCTGCCCAGGCCAGGACTCCCCGCTAGACGGTCTTTGCACAGACCCCCCATTGCATTGGCCAGATTTTGCCAGAACCATGCCAGAGTCGGAGGCTCCTCCTAAATTCTCCTTCCTCCTCTCTCTCCTTTCAGAGGGGTCAGCCCTGCCTCGCCTTCTGCTCTCCTCACCAGCTCACTCTCCCATCAGCCTTCATGGGCTAATCAGGCTCTTGCACGTCTGGCCCCGTCTTCACAGCTGCTTCTCAGGGACCTAACTGCCTCATCCTGGGCAGAGATCAGTGCACTTTTTCGTAAAGTGCCAGAGAGCCAGCATTTCACTCTCTGCCGCGGCTGCTCCCTGGCAGTGTGCAAGCCGCCAGAGACAGCGTGCAAGCAGATGGTGTGGCTGGGTTCCCATAAAACTTTATTTACTAACGCAGGCAGCCATGGCGTACTGGCCCCTGCTCTTGGGGTCTTGTCTAGGAGAGGAATTGCTGAGTCACGGGGCATTTAGCATAGGGACTCTAGAACACTCCTTCTGTCCAGCTCTGGGGAGCCTGCGGTGGAGGAGACAAGAATGAGAGAAGGGAGCTCGGAGAGGCCGAGCAGGTGTCTGGGCGGAGGGGGTGGGAGCTGTGAAGATGACAAGGGGGCGGGGGGGGAACACTCCCCATGAGCTGGGGCAGCGACGGCAGACCTTGGTGACAGGCGAGCATGTGGGTTGTTGAAGAAGATGGTGGGTGGGCCCTGGCTTCTGGCTTAGCTACCGAAGTGTTTCTGAGATGGGGCAACAGTGGAAGGGGGAGATGGGGACTGTGAGGACAGTTTGGGAAGTTTGTTCACGGCTTTGGTGACATCTGAGGGGTGAGGCAGAGAAGGCACAGGATACATGTGCCTGGAGCTCACAGAGGCTGTCCGGTCCGAGGCAGATGTCAGTGAGTCACCTGAGCTTAGGTGGGAAGTGAAGTCCCCCGGGGGGGGGGACACATTCAGCTGGGGGAACATGTAGGAAACGAAAGGATGGGCAGTGGAGGAAGATCCTGCAAAGGGCGGCCAAGAGCAGGGCTCCATGCTGCAGGGAGAGGCCAGCAGTGCAGGAGGGTATAGGAACTTACAGGAGGATGCAGGAGGGTACAAGGAGATGCAGGAGAATGCAAGACAGGAGGTTGCAGGGGGATACAGGGGGATGCAGAAGAGTGAGGAGGATGCAGGAGGATGCAGGGAGATGCTGTAAGACCCTGGGAAAGGCGCTGGCCCTCTCTGAGCCAGTTTCCCCATCTGTAAGTGGGGGTCGTGATAACAGTCCTGGCAGGCTGTCACTGCTTGGTAAATCGTTATATTATTATCTGGAAGAGGAGAGGCAATTGAGGATGACCACCTTGCGATCTGACCTGGATGCAAATTTTGGGTTAAAAGAGGCAATTGTCTTTAAACCCTTAGCCTGGGGCTAAGCAAGCAGCAAGCTCTTTTTATCTTTGTTATGCTGTCTGACATTTGAAAGGCTCAGTGGCCTTTTCAGCATGCCCAGGTTTTACTATACCCATTGAACCGAGAAGGAAACTTGCTTAGCTATGAAGAGTGAGGTGTCCAAGGTCACACAGCAAGAGTGCGGTGGACCAGGGATGTGCATCCAGGTCTGCAGCTCCAGGGCCCTGCTCCTTCCATGGCAGCCACCAGAAACCAGCTTCCCCAGGGCTCAGGATGTGGTCCCACCTGCCGCCTACTGCCTCACCTTGACCATCAGAGAGTGGGCAGAGCAGAAGGGCCTCCTGGGCTGCTCTCAGCTGCTTCCTGGGCCAACCTCTGCTCCTCTCTGGGCTCAGTCTCCCAGCCAGCCCAGTGGGGCCAGGAAGCCCTTTCCTGCCCATTCTTGGGGGCTCAAGAAGACTAAAGGGGCAGTATTTGTCTCCAGGGTCTGGTCCATGAGCCTGCAGGGCTCATGAGGGTCTCCCAGCCCATCTGCTCTTGTGCCAGCTCAGGTTCTTCCAAGGTCTCTCCAGACAGCTGTGCAGGTTGCGCACTGCACAACTCCAGGGGACGCCATTCTCGAGACCCCACTGTCCTGGAGCTGCTTGGGCCTCACCTCTGTACCCAGATGTCCACTGCCATTTCCCCAGGGCGGCGCAGGGCGGGGCTGGCGTGAGGCCTGAGGCGGGGCCCGCAGACCCTGAGCGCATGCCCTGGAGCCACCGGGCCCCGTGGGGAGGTCAGGGTGGGGGGCGAGCAGCTGGTCTGCAGTGCCCAGAACCTTGGGAGGGGCCAGGCTCCGGCAGGGCAGGCTGGAGGCCCTTGTGCAGGAGCTGGCATGGCTTCTTCAGGGAAGCCTCCGTTTTCCTTTAAGGCCTTCCGCTGACTGGGTGAGGCCCTTCCCCGTTAGCGAGGGTGGTCTTGACTTGACGTCAACCAGGCAGAGGTTAACCATGTCCCCAGACACCATCCTTGACCAACTGGACAGCACCGCCTGGCCAAATTGACCACGAGCTTGGTCTTCCCAGGGCCCGGCCCAGCGAGGAGCCCCCAAGGGTGCAGGCTGGACCTGGGGGTGTTCTGGGAGGTGAAGGCTGCCTCGGGTCCCCTGACTGAGCACGTGCCCTGGTGTCAGCAGGACCCGGGTTTGAATCCTCCCACGTGGGACGTGGGCGAGTTTCCTCCCTCCCGGTGCCTCAGTTTCCTCTGTGTGAATGAGTGTGGTGTCAGACAGCCTGTGGGGTTAACTCCGAGGACCAGGCCAGGCGCTTGGCCACGGGAGCTGCCCTGTCAGCACCGGCTGGGCCTGCGCCCGAGGTCAGAGCTGGGCCACCAGAGGTGTCCCAGGGGGCACACCGGCCTTTCAGAGGCGCCGAAGGCCCCAGGTTCACATACCAGCTGCCACCCACACAGGCCGACGTCCCTTCCAACGGTGCAGCAGGGGCTAAGGTCACTTGGAGAGGAGCAGGTGACCCGGGGGCGGGGCCGGAGCGGGCTCGGCATCGGAAGAGCTCGGCCTCGCCCCCGGGGTCCCTGGGCTCGCCACACAGCCCGTGACCCTCCCTTGGGCTGAGATGGGCGGGCGCGGGCCGGTGGCCAGGCCTGTGGCGACGAAGGAGAATTCCAAGCAGGGGAGGGCGGCGGGGATGCCCAGGCCGCCTTCTGCTCTGCCCCCTTTCTGCTCTTTCTTGGCCTAAAGGGAAGGACTGGCGTCCAGCGAGCACCCCACGTGCCAGGTAATGACCACAGACCCCCCAGTGTGACTGATGAGCACAGGGGACCCTGGCCCCCCAGCTTGTAAGAGGAACCAAAGCCCAGGCTGCTCTGACTCCTGCCCCCCGCAAAGCCTCCGGTCTCAGTGCAAAATGAACCCACCAGCTAAACGGAGAGTGTGACCCAGGTTTCCACCCCAGGTGTGCACCCAGGAAAACTGAAAACACACGTTCACACAGACTTGAACACAGATGGACACAGCCTATTCCCAGGGGCCGAAAGGTGGAAACGACCCACGTGTCCAGCGACTGATGGACAGAGAAGCACGTGCTGCAGCCACACGGTGGAACGTGATTTGGCAATAAAAGAAATGAAGTCCTGTTACACACGGCACCATGGGCGAAACCGGAAAGCATCACGCTGAGGGGAAGAAGCAGGCGCGGAAGGCCACATGTTGTGTTTCCACTTAGACGAAATGTCCAGGCAAGGCAACTGCGGAGAGACAGGAAGAGGCTGCTGGTTTTCCAGGGGCTGGGGGAGGTGGGATGCGGTGGGGACGGCTAAGAGGTGTGGGGCTTCTTTTGGGGATGGTGAAACTGTTCTGAAACTGACTCTGGTGATGGCCGCACATACCTGTGTGTCTCCTGAGAAGCACCGACTTGTACACTTTCCGTGGGTGAATTGCGTGGCGTGTGGATTGGATGTCAATAAAGCTGCTGGACACAACGAGCCCAGAGGCTGTGCCCCTTGTAGATGCCAATAAATGACTGGAGACGGCCCAGGGCAGTGCCCAGCCCAGCACTCAATAAACATCAGTCTTTTTCCTCATTTTGTGCCTCCCAGAGCCCTGGGGCTTTCCCTGGGCTGGAAACAGAGAAGCCAGAGCCCACCAAGCCGTGGTCCCCTGGGAGCCTGGAGCCTGCTCAATTTGATTGCGAGAGACCGCAGGACACATCTGTCAGACTATCAAGAGGCTGGGTTGCATAGTGGTAAGGGATGTGAGCTCCCCAGCTGAGGGCTTCGGGCAACTCTGTATCAGTTAGTACACAGCTGCATAACAAAGACCTAAAAACACAATGGTCAATCTCAAATTTCATCCCTAGCATAAAAGACGAGACTAGCAGCCCAGGGCTGACAGGTAGCCTGCTTGTGTCAGGGGCCCAAGCTCCTTCCATGTTTTGGCTCTGCTGTCCTCAACAAGCAGTTTCCCTCTTGAATCCAAGAGGGCTGCCCTGGTTCCTCCCATCGCTTTCACATTCCAGCCAGCAGGAAGGCAGGGCTGGGAAGGAGTGGGGAGGGACACACCTCTTCCTGTTAAGGGCGCAATTTGGCCGTGCACATACAACTGCTCACACTGCCGTAGTCAGAACATATTACCTGGCGGTGATTTTCTGCAAGGGAGTCGGAAATGTAGTGTTTACCTGGGAGGCCGTGAGCGCAGCTAAACATCCTTGCACCTTACAGTAGAAGGGGACGGAAGGAATATTGGACCTTAGACAGGGTCAATACGTATTTCAAGCCTCGGTTTCCTCGCTTGTAGAATGAGGTCGTAGTTTCAGACGTTGTTTGGAAGATGAAATGGCCAAAGTGCAGTAAGGCCTCATTCAACGGTACTTGCAAGTGATCCCCCGCACCGAGGGCCCCCTGTTGGGGGCAGGGGGCAGGGCAGGTTGGAGTGGGGCGGGGGGAGTCCAGAGGCCTGAGCCCAGTGGGAGGGGTGCAGCCTGGGCAGGAATGAGAGTCTAGCTCTTGCTCCCAGGAGCCACGCCCGAGGGGCCAGGTAGGGGCTGAGCCCACTCGGTGCCCGGGGGACCCAGGCCTCTGCCTCCCTCGGCTGGGGGTGGGCCTGGACCAGCTCTGGGGAGGCTCTGCACTGCCCGCTGTCCACTGCCCAGGTCCAGCCAGGCTCCCGCGGGCACGGCCCCACCCGCGAGGCCACAGCACTTCCTCACTCTGGCCTCGGACCCACTGGCGAGCCGAGCGCTCGATACGTTCTGTTTTGAAAGAAAACAAACTCTTTTGAAACTGTTGCCCGGAGCAGAGACTGAAAGTCTCGCCCCCTCACTCCATCCCCCTCCCTTGGGGGCCGGGGGACATCTCAGTTACAGAGACTCCTGACAGGAGAGGCCGCCGTGAGGCAGCAGAGGTGGCCAGGGCCCCCGTTGTGGCAGCCTCGGATGTTGAGAGTGAGGGCAATGGGGAGCTATCGAATGCTTGAGAAGGAGAGTGGCTGAGTCATAAGGGGTTTCCCTCTGGCCCCTGTGTGGGTATGGGTGGTGGCAGGGCAGGAACCTCGACTCCTGAGGCAGCAGGTCCCTCATGCAGCAGCGGGCATGAAGCTGACTAGGGGCGAGACGGAGGAGACAAAGGCAAGGGGCAGTTTAAACCAGGAGTCTGTCATCTTCGTGGCTGCTCAGGCCCAGAGAGGCCTCGAGTCATGCCCGGGACACACCTCAAGGCAAGGATCGGGAGTGCCTATTTAGGAGGCCCCGGGGGCCCTATCACGCCGAGGCTGAGGGCAGCACCAGGAGCTGCTGCTTTGAGGCTCTCTCACCGTCTGGGAGGAGACGAGTCCAGAGCAGGGGGTTCCTGCGGGTGGAGACGCCCCCCTCTTCCCGCTCGGGGCTGATCCCAGCGGGAAGCTTTCTGCGCAGCGCTGGAAGGAGCCTGGGTGGCTGGGTGGGGCCGGCAGGGCTGTCCTCCTCCTTGGTGGCACCTCGGGGGCCCTGGAGGGATGAGCCGAATCCCTAGCCCAGAGCCTCCCCGCACCTCCAGCCTGGTTCCTCCGTGCTGGCCGGGGCAGCCGAGCAGGGTGTCCCCCGAAGGCCTGCGGAGGGGCCTTGACCCCCTGGGAGTCCGGCCAGGGCTCTCCCCTCGGCCGCGGGCCTCCCCTCCAGAAGCCGCATGTATGTCGCCTTGTGCCCTCTTCAAGCAAGGCCAGGAGGCAGAAGCCCACGCTAGGTGGGTGCCCACGTTACACCCGACACGGGAGGAAGCCGGGGTACCACGGAGGAAGGTGATTCCTGCAGGAGATGACGCAGCTGAGGGGTGCCCAGAGCCCAGATCTGGGCCCCCTGCCCACCCTCCACTCCCAACTCTGTACCGTGCACAAGCCCCTAAGTGTACCAATAGAAGTTCTGTGTGTGGCTGCACGTGCGTGTGCATGGGCATACACGTGTGCATGTGCGCGTGTGTGCATGCTTGTGTGTGTGTGTGTGTTGGTGAAGCAAAGAGCTGGGGCAGGACCTGGGTGAACCTCCCCGCCCTGGGGATCCCCCACCCGGGGGTTGGGTGCCTGGATCTTATGTCGATTTCCAAGGACAGGGCTGCTCCCTGTTCCCCCAGGCCTCCGGCGCTCATTTAGGAAAGGGGGTAAGTAGGCTCGCTTCACAGCAGGTGAGCTGAGGGCCGCCCACCGAGCCCCCGTCTGGACGGCCCCTGCAGGCAGTGGAAGGCTCCGGGTGAGGGGGTGGGCAGGCTGCTCCTCCAGGTGGCACAGGCACCTGGGGCAGGCAGAGGAGCGTCCTGGCGCCCTCCCTCTTTGCAGGTGGCCCCAGGTGGGAGCCATCTGACCCTGGTCTATGGTCGCCCCGGCCTCGCTGGGGAGGGTGGGGGTGCCTTCAAGTCCCCCTGCCACAGGGCCTTTGCATGTGCTGTTCTGGCTGCCGGCAGATCCCCTCTCCCCCACTTGGCACAAGCAACTCTTGCTCTTGCCTTAGACCCCACCCAGCTCTTGAGCCCAGGAAGCCTTCCCTGATTTCCCTGCCTGTGGTCCCATCCCGCCATGGACCATGCCCCTCTTAGGAGTCACACTGGTTTACAGGGTCATTGGGTATTGTCTGTCCCCCACTAGCCCGTGCCTCTTGCTCTCCACTGTGCCCCTCACCCAGACACTCAGAAGTATTGGGGGGGATGCAAGAAAGGAATGAAGCCCAGCACAGCAGAGCAGCTCGAGGCGTAAGCTGCCTTCCAGGGCAACCTCCAAATGAGAGCCTCTGATGGCAGAGGAGGGGAAGGTCAGAGAGAGGGCGTAGCCTCTGAGGCTCAAGGGCCCCAGGGTCAGGCTGCCTGCGTGCTGACGCTGCCTGGCTGGGTGACCTTGGACAAGTGACCCCACCTATCCTTGCCTCAGTTTCCCTTCTGAAGATGGGATAATAACATACCCCAGAGGGCTGTTGCAAAAAATTTATAACATAGTCCACGTACTGGCTGCGGAACAGCTCCTGGCACATCACAAGGGCCGTGTCCAAGTCAGCTTGCTTTATTTCCCTCTTATTTGCTTCAAAAGTAAAAATGTTTTTTTAAAAAAACATATAAATGAAACATAAATTTCAAGACATGAAATTAGAAGAAACAGAAAATGCAATTTAAAATGAAAATTTAAATCCCCAGAAATCTCACTGGCTAAAGTAACTACTTGTATTAGTCAGGATTAGGTTCAGCTATAACAGACATCCCCACTTGCAAAGAGCAGTGGTTTAGAAAAGATATAAATTGGTTTCTTTCTTGTGTGAAAGCCAAGAAATGGCAGTGAAGAATGGGAGATGGCCCTGACCTACAAAACCATCAGAGAACAAGGCTCCTTATTAATCCTTGTGCCATTGTCCCAGGTGTAAGACCCTCACATTTTGTTACAAGAGGGCAGCTGGAGCTCCAGCCATCACATCTGCATTCCAGAGAGCAGAGTGGAGAAAGGGAAGAAGAAGGTACATGCCATTTCCCTTTTAAGGAAGTTTCCTAGAAGCTGAGATATATTATTTCCTCTTTTTAAAAAAAAATCTTCCACTGGTAACATGGCCTTGGAAGCTGAGAAATGTTATTTCTTCTTTTTTAAAAATATTCCATTGGTAACATGGCCACAGCTACTGCGCAAGCATCTGAGAAATATAGTCTTTGTTACAAGTGGCCACGTGTTCAGCTAACAATTGCGGGTGCTATGACCACGGAAGAAGGGAGAATGGATATCGGGGGACAGGTAGCCGTCGACCTCACATTTGCCATTTCAGTGAGCCCTTTTTCTTTCAACTCTGGCAATGCTGGTACACCCAGAAAGGCAGGCAATTTCACATAAATAGAAAAACAGAATGTTTGTCCTTGCGTTGCTTGCCTTTTTCACTCCATATCAGATCACAGGTATTTTTCCACGTCCACAAATCACAAAAAGTTACAAAACCGTTTTCAAAGACAGTGTGAGATGCCATCATAGGTTGACGATTTCACCAGTCCCCTATCAAGGAGCATTCTTAGGCTGTTGCGAGCTTCCCAGGACTGTCAACCATGCGAGGAGGAGCATCTCGGCAGCTGGCTGGAACACTTCCTTAGGATGAGCTCCCAGAGGGAGAAATGCTGAGTCAAAGGGGATGCCTCTTTGACATTTGGACGACGATTGGGAAATTGCCCTCCCGACGTTGCGCTCCCCCAACTACCCTGGCTTCAGTAGTGTGGGGGTCATCCGGGTTGAGCTGGGGTGATCCGCACCCAAGTCTCACCTGACCAGGCTCTTTCCTGGCCCGGGGCTTGGTTCCCATAATTAGTCCAAATACAGAGCTTTCTCCCTCACCCTACAGAGTGGGTAGCGTGCCCCTAGTCCTCCCATGGGGCCCCTTGGGGAAAGTCCTGCTTTGGGAAAAGCTGATCACACAGCCTTGCACTCTCCAGGCAGTAACAAAGAGCAGGGCCCTTCCACGGGTGCCTGGGCTGCTTATATTCAAGTGAAGTAGAGGCAGGAGCCCAGGGGAGTGGGGTGGGCAGCCTGTGGGGGATGCAGAGAGAGTCGGCGAGCTCAGGAAAATGCATCAACCCACCTGGGGGGCAGCTTCCAACTGGAGCTGACAGTAGGGTTGCTAGATTTTGCAAATGAAAATAGAGGACACGCAGTTAAATTTGAATTTCATAGAATCAAGCATTTTTTTTTTTTTAGTATGTTCCATCAGTAGCATGCGGCAAGAGATGAAATGGCACGTGCCGCCTCCTTTTAAGAAAGGGTCCTAGAAGCTGCGGGGCGCCATTTCTTCTCTTCTCCCCTTGGTGACATAGCCACAACCAGGTGCATCCTTTGTTCTATCTGGTCACCCTGGCTGGCAGAGCCCCCCGGCCCCCGGAAGCTGTAGACCCAGGGGACAAAACCTGGGCTCTGGACCCAGTCTGGGTTCAAATGCCGGCTTCTACCTCTTCTGGCTGTGGACTTGGGGGCCAGTCACCTAACCTCGCTCTTCCTTACCTGTAAATATGGGGGCAGCGCTAAGGCTACGTGACTATTACATGAGAGGCTTCAGCTTTCAGCAACAAAGAAGTACAGACTAGTTCCCAGGCTTCCCACTCTGGGTGTTGGGATGTGTATGAATTATAGCAAACTCCCTTGGACATGCACAGCGGAAAAGGCACAAGCAAGCAAGGGAAACCCCAGGGGGCAGAAATAGGGGGAGGATTGAGGCTTGAGAGGCGATACCGGGGCGGAGCAGACGGGGTGGCGGCAGGGAGCGCTGGTCTCAGTGGCCCCGGGCCATGAGGGACCAGAGATGAGGCTGGGGTCCCACCAGAGACAGAGCTGGACCTGAGAAGCCCACGTAAAGCTGGGCTTCACAAAGGGCAATTAAAACGAAGCTGCCCGGGGAAAGAAATCGTCCTTCTAGAAACCCAGATCTTCCTTCAGACTGCATCCAGGTGTAAATCCACCTTTACCTTACGGCCTGGAGACCCTCGAGCCAAGAGACTACCATGGACAGTGAGCCTGGGCCAGCCACCCCGGGCATCTGGAAGAGGCAAACGGAAAACCTCGGCAGGCAGCCGTCCAGGCTACGTGAGACTTCCATCAACGAAGCCTCACTGAAGATGCGCTCCCAATCAGAAATTACAAAGCACGGAGGAGACAATCTTCTAGGTGTGCAGTCGGCACACGCGAGTTTAAAGCCCCTGAATAGCTGATGTTTTTTCAGATGAAGACCATAAAATAAATGTTTAAGGAGCAACAAAAAGTCATTGGAAACATAAAAAAAGAACAAGTCTCCATGAGAATAAAACAGGCAAATTTCAAAATGAGCCAAACAGGATTTCTAGAAATAAAAAATTAAATTAAAGCTCAATGTTTTGGGCTGTTTGTTCTGCCATGATAGGGAAAAAGGGATGACATTTACCACCCTGTTGCAAACAGCAGGAAAACGGAACAAAATGTATGAAATGGTAGTTTTCAGACTGTGATTCTGACTGAGGGAAACGAGGCGAGCCTACAGTGCCCCTGGTTTCTGCCTGGAGGAAGTTTTTGGACAGCAGGGGAAGGAGGCGGCTCTCCCTGAAAGAAAAACTACTCTGAAAAATTGGACATTTCAGCAAAGTTAAATGAGCATTGGCTTTTAAAATACTACTACTATAATAAAAATATATAATAAGGGAGATATAGAGACAATACTGGACAAAAAATTTTTGCACAAAAAAATAACAATAAATAAGACACTCAGAGTTAATTCTAGGGAGCGGATGTGGCTCAAGCACTTGAGTGCCCGCCTCCCACGTGGGAGGTCCCAGGTTTGGTTCCTGGTGCCTCCTGAAAAAATAAAAACAAACAACAAGGAAAACAAACAAAAAAAGTAACTCAGGGAAGCTGATTTGACTCAGTAGTTGAGCACCAGCTTCCCACATATAAGGATGAGTTCCCAGGTTCAATCCCCAGGCCCCAGTACCTCAAAAGAAAGGGGGGGGGAGGTATTTAATTTTACACTTAATTAAATCTAACATGTATGTCAAAAGTTTTAAGTTACCCACCAAAAATAAGAAGTAGATTATATGACTTCCCAGTGAGTATGGGGCAATAAGGGATAAATAAAATCCAATTAACCTAATTTAAGACAGAGGAAAGGGGAATAAAAAGAGGAATCATAGGAAATACACTGTAAATAGAAAGCCCAAAATGAGGATCATAGACATGATGCCTACCATGGCATTATTACAATAAATGTAATTGCTCTAAAAGCACAAGCTGAAAGACAGAGCCTGTGAAAACTAGATTATCAACATATAGCTCAAAAAAAGCATAGAGCTTTTACACTTATAACATAATGACATAGAAAGAGTAACATAAAAGGATGAAAAAAGATATACCAAGCAAAAACTAACTTTAAAAATCTAATACGGCTGCCTTAATGTCAAACACCCTGGCTGTAAGATCAGAAGCAAAAGCATCATGAAAGAAAAGGTGCTAAGTGACCGGCAGGGATGACAGGGACAAGTCACCAGGGAGAGAGAACAGTTTTCTAGACTTGGTTGAATTCAACGGTGTGTTCTCAACATACTCAAATCAAAATGTTAAAATTACAAAGAGAAACAGACAAATTCCTGATTTTAATAGTCCCAAATGTCTTTGTTCTCCACGTCGCATTAGTTAGTCGCATCAGTTCCCCTTAGGTTCAGTATCATGTTAGTGAGAATTAGCTATGTTGGTACAAGCACCGCCCCTTCATTAATTTTTCACTTTTCCATAGCACAATTCCGCATCCATTCCCTATTGATGGTCATATAGGTTATTTCCAACTTTACCATTAAAAATGGCACAGCAGAGGTTCATGGGGTTGCCTGCACACCCAGTGCCAGTTTCCCACCAGCCCCTGACAAACTTCTATTCATCCTTCAAAACCCCCCGTGATCTGGGGAAGCCTTCCTCCAGAGAAAACCAAAGGTGCAGAAACATGCTGCAGACCAGAGTCAGGGGCCACGTCTGGGGAGACGGTGCCAGAGCCACACTCTTCCCTGTGGTCATCGTGGGCGAGTTACTTTCCCTCTCCAAGCCTCAGTTTCCTCAGTGACCATGGGGATGAAAGCAGCCTGGGGGTAGGAGGGCTTGAAGTATGCAGGAGGCAGAGCAGAGGCCCAGCTCTGGCTAAGCACACCCTGCAAATGCGGCTGGTGTCCCCAAGCATGTAACTGGGCACTTTTCTAAGTCGCAGGGTCCACCCAGAGTGGCCTAGGCACATGGTGGCCTCCTCCATGTGACACTCAAAGGCCAAGGGCTGGGCGTGCCCTTGGCAGTTTCTGGATGGCACAGGCGTGTATAACCCCTGTCAGGGGGGTGGGGTGGAAGATCCCTGCAGCATCCACAGGTTGGGGAAGGGGCATCAAATAAGTGTCAGGGAAGAGGGTCTGTGGACAAGTGGGGGCAGTCACTGGCTCCTGAGACAAACCGGGGGTTTAAAAACAGCAGCCCTTGCATGGAATCTGGCCCTCCACGTGTTTTCATAAATAAAGTTTTATTGGAACATGGCCTCACCCATTTGTGTGCATATTGTCTGGCTGCTTTGCTTTCTAATGGCAGCATTGATTGGTTTCAACAGACTGTATGACCAGCAAAACCAAAATTATTTACTACTGACCTTGGCAGAAAATGTTTACCCACCTCTGAGAAAGACAATTCTTTGTCAGGCACACTCAACAATAGATATGTATTGAGAACTAGGCATTGTTGAAGGCCCTGGGCACACAGCATTGAAGAAAATATGGAAATTTCTGACCACATGGACTTGACATTTTAATGGCAGGAGAAGGACGACAAGCAAAATCAATAAGTAAATCACAGCCAATCCGCATTATTTGTGTATTTCGTATTTGTGAATTTGCCCACTAGCTAACATTTATCTGTGACCCCAAACTGATACTCGCAGAAACTTCTAGGTCATTTGAGCAGCGCAACATGCACGTTCCTACCCGAGGTCAAACAAGGTGCTGCACTGCCTTCTCATTTCAGGTGTCAGACAGTAAATAAGTATCCTTTTCATGGTATATTTAGTGCCACGCATTTTGCATTTTAGGGCTTTTTGGTGGTGAGTTTGCTGTTGAAATGGCCCCCTGGCGTAGTGCTGAAGTGGTGTCTAGCAGGCCTAAGCCCAAGAAGACTCTGATGTCCCTTACGGAGAAAGCGCGTGTGTTAGAGAAGCTTTGCTCAGGCATGAGTTACGGCGCTGTTGACTGTGAGTACAGTGTTAGGAATCAGCAATATAGATTAAATAAGCTGTCTTTAAACAGAAATACACGAAGAACAAAAAGTGACGATAATGTAGCCGGTGGCTCGCAGCAACCGAAGCCTGTGTTTCCCCTAAGGACAGCGCTTCAGTACTTGGTAAGCCAGCGTTTGTGGCACTTTATAGAACAGAGCTATATCCATAATGTGATTAGATTGTACACAGTATGCGCACGCTAAGTGGTGTGGAGAAAATCACCGTGGAAGGGGACTCAGAGTGTCGGGGGTGGGGGGACAATTTAAATAAGATGGTCCAGGGCAGCTTCACTTAAAGGCTTGAAAAAGGTGAGGGAAAGAGTCATAGGAACTCTTGAGGAAAGAGTGCCCCAGGCGGAGGGAAGTTAGTGCAAAGGCCCTGGGGCAGGTTTAAGAGGCCACAAGGTGGCTGTGCAGCTGGAGCAGGGTGAATGAGGCAAGTCAGAGAAGAGGACTGTTGGTAATTGGCAGCTACACCACATAGGGTCTTCTGGGCTATCAAAGGGACTTTGGCTTTTCCTCTGCTGGAAATGAGCAACCACTGGCAGGTTTTCAGCAAAGAAGTGATGAGACCTGACTTAGATTCAACTGGTCCCCCAGGCACAATGCTGAGAAGGGCCCGGGGAAGGCAAGGCTTCAGCAAGGAGGCAGCCCAGAGGCCCTCACGGGGCCCAGGTGCAGTGCCGTGGGGGTGCTGGGACGCAGAGCTTCCTGGATTCATGGATTAGATGTGGGAGGGGGCCAGGGGAGACTCAGGTGTGTAAGTTTTTTTATTGTTTGTTGATTTGTGCCATTCTGTCTTTCTTTTCTGACTTCCAGACTGAAAGCTCCTGGGGGACAGGGGCCAAGCCCCTCTTGCCCATCGCTGTACCTCCTTCCTCGACTCCCATAGAGGGCCCTCAATCTATGGGATAAATGTATGAATGAATGAGTGAATGAATGAATGGCACCTCAGTGAGTGTTACTGGATGGTGGGCGTGGAGCAGGATGTGCCCGAAAGGCACAGGGACGTGCCAGGGTGGATGGAGAGCTGGGCAGGAGCTGACCCTGTCACGGGGGCACTAGCCCCGGCAGCAGGTGGCAGCACGTGGCGTCTGGGGGTGGCTGCAGGATGGTGCACCCCAAAGGACGGGACCTCCGCCTGTCCCCCGTTTGCTCAGCTGTGACCTGGGCCCCCGCCCTTTGGACAGCTACTGAGGAGACTGGACATGGGGCCCTGCGGTCTCCCCCCGGCGGCCTCCCCGAGTATGGGAAGGGGCACCTGCGGCCACGAGGGCTCCCCCGCCCTGCCCCCAGCGCACCCACGTGGCTGCCGAGGGCCCTGTCCACGTGGCCGGGTCTGCTGCCCAGCCCACCACCCGCTTCCTCTGGTGCGCCTGCTTTCCGCGGACCCCCGCAGCTCCGACCGGAGGCTGTGCTCCACTCCCTTCCTCTGCTCCCTGCTGGGGTGGCGGTGGCAGGCTGCGTGGGAGCCCTGGGCCCGGAAGGGTGGGCCCCAGCGCCTGGGGGCCAGGAGGGCCCTGCCCACCCCCAGGCCACCCAGGGCAGTGCGTTGTGAGCTCTTATCAGAGGTCCAAGGCTGGGGCAGGAAGCCCATTCCCAGGCGGCGAGCTGCCCCGGGAGGAATGAGGTAATGGCCCGATGCGGAGAGGGCCGAGCCAGTTCCCAGAGGCCCTTGGGAGGGTGATGGCGCAGGTGACCCTTGTTGGGAGGCAAGCGACCTGGGATCCGAGTGGGCAGCCCTGGGACACACAGTGGGATGGGCAGGTAGAGCCCCTCCCTGGGGCCATTTGCTCCAACCGTGTGCAGGAGGAGATTGTCCCCCGGGTCCCCCGTGGTGCCTGCCCTGGCAGGGGTCCTCTGCAGGCTCCCAAGGATGGCTTTGTTCCTGGGTGAGGGCTGGGGTCTTCGTCCAGTGAGGAGGAAAACTCTCCCTTTGCCACGTCGCCTGCCCGTGGACGGCACCGCAGCCCAGGAGGGGCAGGGCAGCCAGGGCAGCCGGCAAGTGTGGGGCTCTGTGTGCATGGCCCCGGGCTGGGCAGGCTGGTCTGCACCCCACCTGTGTGCCTGCCCACTTGCACAAACGCCCACCTGCATACCCATCCACCTGCACACCTGTACACCTGTACACCGGCCCACCTGTACTAGTCAGCCAAAGGGGTGCTGATGCAAAACTCCAGAAACCTGTCGGCTTTTATAAAGGGCATCGACTGGGAATGGAAGCTCACAGTTACCAGGCCACAAAGCTGAGCTACTTCCCTCACCAAAGTCTGCTGCCACCTGTTGGGGCAAGATGGCTGCCGCTGTCTGCAAGAGTTCAGGCTTCCTGGGCACCTCTCTTCCCCGGGCTCCGTCTCTCTGCACAAGGCCAGCTGTAGACTATCAGGCGAACGGCCCTGTCTCTCTCCCCAGAGCTTCTGCCACGTCTAAGGAGCCGTTTCTATTCCTGTGTGTTCACTTCCTGGACTCCAGCTCAAAACTCAGCATCCGAACTCCAACTCACTTCTCTGCTCTGCCGCGTAGTTTTCTCTGTGAGTCCCCCACCCACCAAGGGGGCAGGGACTCAACATCCTACTGACGTGGCCCAATCAAATCCCTAATCGCAATTTAATCACACCCAGGTACAGACCAGTTTACAAACATAATCCAATATCTATTTTTGGAATTCATAAACAATGCCAAATGCCACAACACCTGCACACTCGTCCACCTGCATGCCCGCCCACCTGTATGCCCGCCCACTGAACACCCATCCACCTGCACACCCACCCACCTGCACACTCATCCACCTGCACATCCATCCTCCTGTACACCTGCCCACCTGTACACCTATCCACCTGCACGCTTGTCCACCTGCACAATCATCCACATGTACATCTGCCCACCTGCATGCCTGCCCACCTGCACACCTGCTCACCTACCAGCTTGTGGCGCTGGCAGCCTGAGGTGGGCAGCTTGGAGGACTCACCTGCACCCACCCTCATCTGCCAATAGCAGGCCAGGTGCAAGGGCTGCCGCCCACCCTCCCTGCTCCTGGTGAGTGGGGTCAGCAGGGGCCACTTCCTGCCCTGCACCCCGCTGGGGAGAGGGGGGATGCTCCGAAGGGCCTGTGGTCCCAGACACTTTGTTCCCTCTGATGTCAGAGCAGCTTGGAATAGAATGTGGGGGCCCTTTGTGGAGATGACGGCCCTCGATCTTGGCCCCGTTTCAGAACCAAAGTGGGAAAGGGGTTCGGTTTGCAATCTTCAGACCCAGGTTCCTGGGAATTTGTGACTTGGTGCAAGCAAGGCCCCGGCCCTGTACCCACCCAGGTCCCACGGGGCACCCCCTGCTCTGAGCACGTACCCAGGCCCTCCAGCTCCTCCCACCTCACCTCTGCTGAGGAGGTCTGTGACCCCCATGCTCACCTGGGAAGGGCTCGGCCCTCCAGCCAATGGGAGGGGCTGGGCCTGGGAAGCCGAGGTCCGAAGGCGAAAGGGTTGTGCCCACGGGCCCAGGAGAGAGTCAGGAGCAAGGCTGAGCCCAGGACTCCTGCCCGGCCAGCGCCCCTTCCTCTCGGAAAGCCTAGGCACTCATTCGCTCATTCACTCATTCACTCGTTGAACAATTCCCAGAGTGCCGGCTCCGCGCCCTGTAAACATCTGGACGAAGGCTCTACTGGGAAAACAGCTGGATGGAGGCTCTGCCGAGAAGGGACGGCTCTGTGGATGCTGAGCAGGGGTCCTGACCAGCTCGGGGAGTCAGGGCAGGCTTCCAAGGCGGGGAGGCATGAGCTGAGACAAATGGAGAGACACACTGGGAAGGAGGGAAGGAGGCCAGGGAGAAGGCAGAAGAGGAAGAGCAGAAGGTGGGAGCGCGGGGCAGAGAGGGGAGGGAGGGAGGAGCTCCCTGCCGGCCCCCGGGCCCCAGGCATGAAAGAGGATCTGCTCCCGCTACTTCCTGCGCCTGGCCTGGGCTGAGCCCCCCGAGCCTGCCCCCCACCCGGGCATCCGCTCAGGGTCCTGGCAGGGGAAGGAGAAGAGGCTGTGGTTGCAGCACCCAGCAGGAGCCGGGCTCGGGCCCAGGCCGCCTCCTGCCCGCGGACACAGTCATTCATTCAGCAAACCGGTGTCCACAGAGCGTCTACACCTGGCAACGCCACGTTCTAGTCTGAGACGAGGACCTGCCACGCTAGCAGGTAGCACGGGCACACTGGAGCAGCAGGTAAGTGACGTCACCCCGTGCCTGGAGGGGCGTGGCGGGACGGACGCCCTGCAGACTGAGAACTTGTCAGGATCTGGCTCCTGACCACGGAGCCTTCTGCACAGTGGGTTCGTGTCCTGGTGCCGTAACAAATGACCACAAACGTGCCCAGATTGCTCCTCTCACGTCCTGGAGGCCAGAGTCCAAAACAAGTGCCAAAGGCTAACGTGGAGGCGTGGGCAGGGCCGGCTCCTTCCGAGGGCCCGGGGGAGAATCCCTTTCGTGGCCTTCTCCAGCTCCCAGAGCCGCCAGCGCTCCCGGGCTCGTGGCCTGTCCTCCATCTGAAGGCACACCGTTCCAGGCTCTGCTGCCTCTGCCACATCGCCTGTGGCTGGCCCCCCTGTCTCCCTCTTACCAGGACCCCGGAGACTGCACTGACCCACCGGACAATCGAGAGCCTCCCCGTCCCAGGAGCCTTCGCTGCAGCACATTGGCACAGCTCCCTTCGCCCCGTGTCTTCGTTGTCCAGGCTACCACGACTGAGCCCCACGGACACGACAGAAAGGCGTTAGCTCCCGGCTCTGGGGGTCGGAGGTCTGCAGTCAGCGTGCGGCCTGTAGGATCCTTAATTCCACCTCTGCCTCTGTCACATGGCCGTCCGTCTTTCCGTCTCTGCATCAACTGTCTGTGCCTCTGTCCAAATGCCCCTCCCTGTAAGGTCGGGTCAGACCTCATCTTTACTAACCACATCTTCAAAGACCCCGTTTCCAAATGAGTTCAAAGTCACAGGACGGGGTCAGGACTTGCACGTGGCACTTGGGGGCACACGACTCGACAAGTAAATCCTGTACAGTACATCTTCCAGGTTACTCGGCGGACCACAGGTGGGGAGGAGAACCAGGGAACACCTTCCTGCCATCCCCACGGCCCCTCTTCACAAGTGAGCAAACCGAGTCGCAGGGAGGCGAGAGCTCACCGAGGTCCCCCGGTCGTGGGGGCAGAGTGGGTCTGAGCCTGGAGGCTAGGGTGGGTCCAGTTTGCGCGCCCCTCCCCCCACGTCTGGCACAAGGTGGTTTATGAGGCCTTTCCCCTCACCCCACTCCCTCTTTCTTGCTGTCCATCCTGGAAGGTGGGAGGCTCAGAGAGGGGCAGCGCTTTGCCAAGGTCACACTGCAAACCGGACAGAATCAGCCCTGCTCCCAGCCCGCCCCTGCCCTGCCCCATCTCCCTGCTCCCCAGACAGCAAGCTCCTTCCACCTCACATGCCAGGTACCTCCTTGACCATGTCCTTTTCACCTCCAAGGGCTTCCCAGGTCGCCCCTCACTGTGACGGCCGCCACAGGCTCCGGTCTGGCTCTGTTATCCATGAGCCGTGGGTTCTCGGACAAGTCCCCAGTCTGTCCATTTTGAAGCAGGGCTAGCCTGCGTCTCTTACAGCATCTTATTTTTAAAGATCCAAGAGTGAGAGCTCATAGCAGAGGAAGATGCCTCCAAGCTGCTCCCCGAGGCTGCAGAGGTGTGCTGGGGAAAGCCCAGCGACCCCCTCCTGCAGGCCTTTGCTCAGGCCTCGCCCGCCCGTGGACCTCATTCTGAGCCCTCCTCTCCCGGCCACCCCGCTCCGGCCACGCTGGCTGTCCTCCCCGAGCCTGTACAGAGGCTTTGCGCCTGCTGATCCCTCTGTCTGGATGCCCTTCCCACCTCCCCAGACAAGCTTTCCCAGTGACTTGACCTCCCTGTCTGGCCCCTTTAGTCTCCGTCTGGCCAGCATCATCAACTTTCTCAATACCTAAATACTTGATAACCTGTTTATTGTTTCCTTCATTACACGGTAAATTCCCTGCTGAGTCTCCAGCCCACAGAAGTCTTGCTGAATGAATGAATGAACCCATGCCTGAATGAGCAAGTGAATGAATGGTGAGTGAATACATGAATGAGGGCATCAATGAGTGGGTGAACAAATCAAGGTATGTGAGCATGAATAAATGAGTGAGTGAATGAGTGACGCACGTGTGCATGCATGAATGAATGAGTGAATGGGTGAGCAAGTGAATGAATGAAGCATGTGTGCATGCATGAATGAGCAAGTAAATGAATGAATGAATGAACGAGCAAGGGAGTGAACAAATTAGTAAATGCACATGTGGCTCCTGTGTCGGGATCAGAGAGCGGACGCGCCCTGGGCCTTCCCGGGGGCTCATCACCTGTCCCTTTAGCGCCAGCCCTCCTGGCCTGGAGGAGCTGAGACCGCTGGACAGGGCGAGGCAGGGCAGGCCTTGAGCCGCTGGGCCCCCACGCACTGGGCCACCCCTGTACTTGGCAGTGCTCCCAGCGCCTCCCGGGGTCCCTGGCCCAGAGGAAAGGGACAAGATCCTCAGCGCCGGGGGCGAACCGCCTCTACCCCCAACCAGGACTGGGCTTGGCACCTCGTCCGCACTGTTCGTGGTCAGCACCCTGGTAGGACTAAGAGAGAGCAGGGAGCAGACGGCAGTGGGGGGCCTGCCGTGGCCACCCCCACGCCGCAGGTGGGGTGGGGCTCCCACCCGCCCTGGCTGCCCCGAAAGCCCACGTTGTTTGCAAGATCCCCCCGCGTCTCTCGGCCCGGCCCTTCCCACGCCCTGCACCTGCCCCGACACAGGCCCTGCCGACCTCGCCCTTCCCCTCCTGCCTCCAAGGGTGAAGTCTGAGGGCCGATGGTGAGATACGGTCCCGGCATTCCCAGGCACTGCCGTGGAGGCAGGGAGCAGGGGCCTTCTGGAGGCCTGGGGTCCCCACCTAGGGGAGTCCCTTTAGCAGAGGACGCTTTGGGCACAGAGACGAGGAGATAGTGACAGTGACATCAGCAGCCCATCCGAGCTCTTGGAGTCTCTGGTCCCATTGGACCCCAGAGCAGCCCAGGGCAGGCACAGCCTGCGGGGTGAAGGGACAGGTGGTCAGGGAGGCCCAGGGAGTGAAGTGGGACCCCCAGGTCACAGAGCTCATCCAGGGGTGCCAAACTGGAAGCCAGGCTGCCATTATCGCTGTTATCTTCTCTTCCTCCTCCTCCTCCTCCCCCTTCTTTTCCTTCCTCTTCTTGTGCATCTATTAGTTTGATATAATTTTATATTTTCAGAAAAGTCGCAAGGCTGGTGCGAGAAACCCCTGCAACCTCTCGCCAGTACCCACTTGCTCACGCTCGCCCATTCGCACTCTCTGTACATACTTGTAGGCACAGATGCTTCCATCTGCCCCTATATGTCACACATGCACACACGCACACTCACCTTGTTCTGTGAACCCTCTGAGAGTAAGGCGCAGACACTTTGACCCCTAGAGACTTTGGTGTGCGTGTCTAACACCGAGGACGCCCTCCCACACACCCGCCGGGCAGTCGTGGAAGCCAGGCTCTTTGAGGTGTTATCAGGCCGCATCCACCCTTCTTCCCACAGCGTTTTCCATGGGCCCCGGGGTCCCAGCCAAGGTCCCAGTGACACTCAGTCGTCATGACTCCAGTGTCTTTTAATCCGAGGAATGCTCGGCCTTCCTTGGTCTTCTCACGGCCTCGAGCTTTTGGAAGAGCCCAGCTGGGACTCTTGTAGAACGTCCTTGGTCGCTCTCGGCTTGCCAGTGCCTGTCCAGGCCATGCCCTGCCTGTCCTGGCATTTGTGTCCAGACCCAAGGCCCCAGACCAGCAGCCACAGGGCCTTCTGGGAGGGAGGGGCCCGGCAAAGGTGGGGATGAATTTGGCCTGCTTGAGGACCCAGAGCAAGGCCTCGAGAGGGGAAGGGGGACGAGAGAGGAGTGCAGAGAGGCCAGCAGGTTCAGGTCTGCAGAGCCGGGCCCAGGTGGAAGGGTGCTAAGTGCGACGGGAACGAGGGCGGGAGCTGGCGGTGAGGGATGCTCATTCCAACAGTGTCTGGCCACTCCAGCCGCCGGTGCACAGCAGAGTGTAGGGAGCTCAGGGCAGAAGCCGGGGGGCGACGGGACAGTGACACTGTCGTCTGGGCGATGGAGAGATTTTATACCCCGAGAGGCTGGGGAGGTAGAACCTCTGAGACAGCAGCTGGTGCAGGGCCCATGCCAGGCAGCAGGGAAGGAGGGTGCTCGCTGCAGTGAGGGGGACTGGGGGCCGAGGAGGGCCCACTAGCAGGGAAGAGCCCTAGAGCCAGCCCCTCCCCCCGGGGCTTAAAAGGACTCTGGGGACTGTGACCAGAAGGGGGGGAAGGCATGTCCCCAGCAGGAGCTGTCCCCGCAGTGCTGGAGAGAAGTCCTTAAGTGACTTAAACAGAGGTGTCGGCTGGGATGAAGCTCCTCCTGCAGAGAGGTACAGGCCTGGGGCCGAGGGATGCCCAGAGGACACGCAGCACACCTGGATGGCAGGGGCTCTCTCTCCAGCCAGCACCGGCCAGCGCCATGCCCTGAGGTCACAGTGAGGGCCCTGGAGATCCGGCTCCATGAGCCTCAACATCTATTTTAGACATTCATGCCTGGTGAGGTGTAGGGGGGCTGCCAGAGCTGTCCCTCCACCTGCATACCTGCCCTGGCCAGACCTAAGCTCCAGGAGGGCAAACATATGATGGTTCTGTGCAGTGTCACAACCAGGGCTCAAAACAGTCCCTGGCACAAAAATGACGTTGAGCGAAAGAATGAATGAATGAACAGAGGCCCCTTCTGGGCAGGTCCTTTAGAAGCAGCTCTCACCCTGCGTGGCCCCCTGTCCTTCTGATAAACTTCCTTTGCCCAGTCTCTGCTGCTGCTAACTGGAGCGGGTAGGGGGGCACCTGCCTCTTGGCCCACACATGCCCTGCACACTCTTATACCCACCCACATATACCCCACCCACATTATACACACACAGCCTATACCCTACCCTGCCCCCGCACCTGTACGCACCTGTACACACCTGTACACACCTGTACATGCATGCCACCACCAGACAGGTGCTGTGTGCTGCTCTGTTTGTCATGAGTTGCAACTTGCTATTTGGGGTGCAAGCTGAAATGGATTTCCCCATTTGGATAAAAATCTGCATGCCATGGCTCTTGCTGTGTGATCGGATACCCCCTGCCCCTGGCTCCTGAGAGGCTGCTGTGCCTGGCTGGGAGGACAGGACCCCAGACCTCGCGAGAATCTATGTCTTCTGTTAGCCTTGGTCCCACAGAAGCTCGTCATGGTCCCTCCGAGGCCACGTTGGGCAGCAGTAAATGGCAACCATCATGGGTTGAACTGTGTCTCCCAAAAGATATGTTGACATCCTAATCCCTTAGTCTCATGAATGTATCTTTGGATATAGGGTCTTTGCAGATGTGATTAGTTAAACTGGATCAGGGTGGGCCCTGGTCCAATAGACTGGGGTCTTTAAGAGGAAACTTCGACTCAGAGACAGTCAGTGGGGAGATGGCTGGGTGATGGCCAAGCAGGGATTGGAGTGACACAGTTGCAAGCCCAGGAATGCCAGGGAAGGCCGGCGAGCACCAGAGGCTGGAAGAGACAGTGAGGCTCGTGCCCAGAGCGCTTAGAGGAGGCACAGCCCTACCCGTGCCTTGACTTCGGATTTCTGGCCTCCAGACCTGGGAGAGAATAAAGGCCTGTTATTCTGAGTCCCAGTTTGTGGGACTTTGTTACGGCAGCCCTGGGAAGCTCCTACAGCGACCGAGAAAAAGACGGTGCGTGCGAGGGGGTGTCCGCTGAACGCAGGGGGACCTCAGATACCAAAGCCATGGGGGGACATTGGGTGCTCCCTCCAGCAGGCCCCCAGGGCTGCACCACATGGACCGGAGGACTAGGGGGTGGCCGTCCCAGCTGCTCCAGGATTCAGCAGGTCCCCAGGATGTGGGAGTTTGAGTGCTAAGACTGGGAAAATCCTGGGAAAATCAGACAAGTAGATTACCACTAGGAACAGTGGGGGACAGTGGAAGGACAGATTGGGAACTGAGATCAGTCTCAGGTGGGCTTCGAGCGCCAGGGTAGAGAAGGGACTTGTTTCAAGAGTAATGATAACTCATATCTGTCCAGCCCCTTTCCTTCACCAAGCAGCCAGCAGGACTGGCCACCCCAAATCCTCATCCCTGATCCAGCAGGGACCTTGGTGACCCCTTCACAGATAATGATGATGGTGGTGGTGATGATGATGGTGATAGTGGTGGTGATGATGATGGTGATGGTGGTGATGGTGATGGTGGTGATGGTTGTTGACAGGTGAGGGCTGTCCCTTCCAGGGCAGCCTGGCTCAGGCCCCATGATTCCCTGCTCATAGGTGCTCCTTGAGGAACTCCCTGCCACACATCTTCCCAGGTGTACTCCCCTGAGAAATTGACAATTCTGGGCAAGGCACAGCCTGATGAACCCTGGATCCCAGAAAATGGAAAAATGGAAACTGTGATGAGAGTGATGTTGATGATGGTGGTGATGATGGTGGTAGTGATGGTGGTGATTCTGATGGTGGTGGTGGTGGTGGTGGTGGTGATGGAGATGGTGGTAGTGGTGGTGGTGGTGGTGATGGTGGTGGTGGTGGTGGTGATTCTGGTGGTGATGGTGATGGTGGTGATGATGGTGATGGTAATGATAGTGGTGGATGTGATGGTGGGGGTGGTGATTCTGATGATGATGGTGGTGGTGGTGGTGATTCTGATGGTGATGGTGATGGTGGTGATGGCGTGATGGTAATGACAGTGGTGGATGTGTGGTGGGGGTGGGGGTGGTAGTGGTGGATGTGGTAGTTGTGGTGGTGGTGAGGATGGTGATGGTGATGGTGATGATGGTAATGGTGGTGGTGATGTTAGTTGGAGCAAAGCAGCTGAAGGTGGAGAACCTGAGGCTGGGACACAAGTGCTTGATTAAGGGGTTACCTTCCAAATGTGTGTAGAGTTCTCTTTCCTTCCTCTTAGAACACAAAGCTGGGAAGTAATCGATGTCCTGGATATGGTCACCCCTGGAGAGACCTCGCCAGGGCTAAGCAAGGGCATGGTAGAGGTGGATGGCCGGGTTCAGAGACCTGGCACCTCCACAGAGCCCCCTCGTGCTCCAGCCCTCATCCCTGCAATGGGGGTAATGACAGGGCCTCACGCATAGCTGGTTGAGGAATTGCTAAGATAATATGGCAGACAAAGCCCTGGGAAGGATGTCTGCTGCACAAGAGCAAATAAATGTTACCTACTGTGATTTCCACAAGAATCCACACTGAGGACAGCTTCTAACTCAGAGCCCACCCACCTCCCCTTCTCCCTGCCAGGGAGCTCTGGGCTGGGTCCCTGCTCCCTCGTCTCCCACCTGGGAGCCATCACCTACACACTGATGACCAGACACCATGAGGCGGGGACGAGCCCGGGTCACAGCATGAGGTGGGCCGTTCTCCGGCCCCCGTCTCTCCCCTACCTGCCGGTGTGTGGGCCCAGAAGCCTCTACGGGCTACTGCTCCATGCCCTGCCCTCTTAAGCACAGGCGCCATCTGTCTCCACTGGCTTCCCAGTGGCCAGAGGCGTCTGGTCAGAGCCCTGCACACAAGCTGCCATTTGTTTGCCACGGCGGCCTGTCAGTGTCTCTCTGTCCCAGTCCTGTCTGTCTGTCTCCCTCCCACAGTCTGGGCTCTGGGAGCCAGAGGTGTTTCCCACAACTGGGACTGTTTGTTTGTCTTTCCAGAGCCCACGACACGGCCCTGGTGGCTCTGCCTGGAACTCAGGGCGGGGTGGGGACTGACCTCGGTCAGCCAGGGAGCCAGCCCACGCTCAGGCCTGTAGACGCGGCCGCAGGCTTTGGCCTCTGTCCTGCCCTGGGCTGACCCAGAGGTGGCCACTCTCTGGAAGTGAGGCCTGGGAAGGCTGGACGGTTCCTGGGACACGTTCCTGGGGTACCTTCCCAGACTTGTGACCTGCCTTGGCTCTGGTGGCCCTTTCTAGAGCCAGCACCACCACAGCCCTGGGCACGGGCCCCCTGGGAGGAGCAGGGAGGCCTCGGACAGCCTCGCTCACCCCGGCCGCAGGCCAGGCCAGGGGTGGAGGGCCAGCCAGGGGGCCCCAAGTATCCGCCCACTGGTTTGACCTGGCCTGATGGCATCACGCTCCACACCCAAGCGGCGCCACCCGGCAAGAGCTGGCCGGTGCCAGGGCCGCAGGCACTCGGCCGCCATCTTGGGATCTGGGGCTGGTAAGCAGTCACTGACCACGGGGCACCAGCGACCACAACCATGAGTCCACTGCCCAGTGGGGGTGGCGGGGGCTTTGGATGTGCTGGCTCTTGCTTTAAATTATACACACCTAAAACTGCCACCAGGCTCACTAGCTCTGATGAGTGGCCCCTTTCCCACAGACCCCCCGTGGGTGGTCTCAAATGGCAGAGGGGAGGGCCTGGCACGGAGCTCTTCGTCCATTCCAGCTCCTCAGGCTGTCCCTACAAGGGAGGGCAGGCCACTGGGCTTGTGGCCACGGCAGCAGCCAGAGGGTCTGGCCTGGGAGGCAGACGTCCACCTGCCCGGGACCACCAGGACAGCCACGGGGCTGCTGGAGCCGAGAGGGGGCTTGACCTCTTTCTCTGCTGGACAGGGGCATGGGCCAGGGAGCAGCCGGGTACTTCCTGAGCATGCTGGGAAGGAAACAAATAAAGCAAGGATGGAGGGAGCGAGAGGACAGCCAGGTGGAAGTAAAGATGAATGACAAGGAAATTGGCAAACAAAGTTGGTCATCAGGTCATGAGATGGGGGCAGGATCGGCCGCCCGGACGGGTGTTACCAACAGACATTTTCTCTGATCTCTCAAAGCCTCTAGGCTCTGTGGCCAGGGACTGAGACGCAGACCCCAAGCTCCCCTGGACCCCTCGCACAGCAGAGCTGAGTTGGGTTATGTATCTGTCAGGACAGGGCAGGCTGTGCTGCAGTAACAAACACCACCAAATCTCAGTGACTCAAAACAGCAAAGGCTGATTTCTTATTCACTTTACAAGCCCGTCACAGGACCGCAGGGGCCTCCGCTGACCGTTCAGCTGCTGTCTCAAAAACTCAGAGGACAAGAGTGTGCCTGGAGGGCTTGCCCTGGCAATTCAGTGCTCCAGAGGGGAAGTGACGCATGCTGCTTCTACTTGCAACTCACTGGCCGGGTGTAGTCCCGTGGCCCTTCCCAGGAGCAGAGGGCCAGGGAGGGTGGTCCTGCCCTGGTCCTGCAGGTGCAGAGCCAGGGATGTGTGTGAACAGAACCACGGGGTGCCACAGGTCAAGGCCACGGACCTTGGGGGCAGTTGGCCCGGGTTGCCTCCCACCTCTGGCACTCAGACCTGGGCAAGCCTTGTGATCCAGACAATGGCATGCAAGGCCCAGCAAACGGCAGCTGTCATTTACGATCCCTCAAGAAGGGACTGTGCACCAAGACTTCAGGGGCTCGGAAACCACCCTTCCTCCAGGAAGCACTGCAGACTTTGGGCCTTTCCTTCAGACAGAGTGGGCTAAGCTGAGTCGGTGCTTCCAGTTTGCTTTCTCCAGAGCAGCCTGAGAAGAGTGGGCAGGGGGCGCGGACACGAGATTTCATGGAGTACTCGGGACATAAATAATCGAACAACAAGCTTATCGTTTATTGAGCACTTGAGCAGGCCGGGTACTGCGGAAGGGGCCTCCCATACTTTCATTTCCACGTAGACAACACGGGCCCTGAGAGAGGGGCACTCTGGATTCAGGTGGCAGGGAGATGGGGCTCCGGCCTGAGGGCAGCAGGCAGGGCTGACCAGCCTCCAATCTGGGCACTTCCACCCCCCTGAGCTTTCCTCTTCCTCTGCGTTGGCAAAGGCACACGGGTGCTGTGAGGTCGCAGCTAAAACGAGCCTTTCTCCAGGAAAGGTTTGAATGTTCCCTTTTTTCCTGTTCTTTATCCCTGCACTTCCTGACATGCAATCAGAGGGAATTGTGCTCTGGAATGGGCACCCGCCTTGGAGGGAAAGGAAAAGCCTCCCGGTGACACAGGGTCAGGGCCGCCTACGTAATTGGTGCAGCCCGGGGCAAAATGAAAACGCGTGGACCGACGTCCAGACTGGATTCGGACTTCAAGATGGCTACCGCCGCGCCTTGGCGCCTTCTGGGCCGGCCCCTGTGTCCCTGCCCAGGCCGCTCCCCCTGAGGTCCGCCCTGCCCAGGGCAGCAGCCCTAGGGGTCAGCATCTGCCCTCCACAGCCCAGCTAGAAGCCTCCCCGGCCCCCTCAGCCTCGAGGTGTCCATGTCCCCCACCTCGGAAGCCCCTCCCCGCCGCACCCAAGCCCAGGTCCTGGCCTTGACCCTCTGGCTTCCACACTCTTCCCATTCTGCTGACTGACCCTCCGTGGCCTCTTTCTACCCCCCAGTCCCTGGCCTGGCGCAGGTCACTGTCGCCTCCTGCAGGACAGGCCTGCCGCCTTCCTCTCTTGTCTCTGCTACTTCCTGCCAGACTCACAAGTCAACGCGGTGCCCTCCATAGACCCCTGGCACCTCCCAGGCCCTGGCATCACCAGGACAGAGCCCAGCGCCTCAATCTGGGTCAGACCCCATCTTCCCTCCTGCCACCCCTGCCCCCTTCTTCCTCTGCTCAGGTCACAAGGACCCACTTGGGGCCCCCAAATGCTCCAGATGCTCTCGTGCCTCAGAGCCTTTGCACATGCTATTCCTTCTCCGTCTTGCAACCTTCTATTTATGCTGTGGGCAGTCTGGGCACAAGTAGGAGATAGGGACAAGGACTGTGGCATTTGTAATCCCAACACTTAGCACAGTGCCTGGCACACAGTGGGTGTTTGGCTTATATTTGTGGATCGATGGATGGATGGGTGGATGGATGGATGGATGGATGGATGGATGGATGGATGGGAGTATGGATGGATGGGAGTATGGATGGATGGATGGGTGGGTGGGTGGGGGGATGGATGGATGTGTGGATGAGTGGATGGATGGATGGATAGGTGGGTGGGTGGGAGGGTGTATGGATGGATGGGTGTATGGATGGATGGGTGGATGGATGGCTGGGTGGGTGGGTGGATGGATGTGTGGGTGGGTGGGTGAATGGATGGATGGATGTGTGGGTGGGTGGATGGGTGGATGGATGGGTGGGTGGATGGATGGGTGGGTGGGTGGGCACATGGGCTTTGCTCCAGATAGGCCTGGGTTGCTATCTGCTGTCCACTTATCCATGAGCATGGATGGAAGTAGGAACTACTTCCCAGGGCTGCCATGGGGTGCTGATTCCCAGGGCCTGGAAAAAGGAGGTGCTAAATGCATGGAAAATGACCAAAGAAACACTTTCCCCTTCCTGTACTGTGCTTTGCTTCACCCCCATATTTTCCTGGCAAAGTCCCTCTTGTTGAACATTGACCAGCAGAATCTAATTCATGAGAAATTGCAAAGGGCCAGGAATAGCCAAGCTCTGCTGGAGAACATTCAGAGCAGAGGACTGGTCCTACCAGACAACCAAGCGCGACCCCAGGGCAGGAGTGACGCACATGGTGAGCTGGTGACACCGGCAGCTGAGTGGACGCACGCAGGGCCATGAGGTTACGACAAAGCAGACTCTGCAGAGCAGCAGGGGCAGTGTGGCCTTTGAAATAAGTGGGTTTGGGTCAAACGGGTAGCCCTAAGGGAAAAATGCAACGCCATCCTTACCTCCTGACACATGTGAAAACCAATTCCGGATGGATTACAGCTCTAAACGAGAACATTTTAGAGGAACTAGAAGAGGGCATCTTCAGGGCCTTGGAGTGCACAATGACTTCATAACGGCATGCAAAACACACCCAGGGCAGAAGGAAGATTTATAAATTAAATGCTGCTAAGACTAAGAAGCTCTGTTCATCAAAAGACAGATGTAAGAGAGTGAAAATGCAGCCCACGGGATGGGAGAGGAAGTTTTCAATCCACATGGCCAACACACACTCATATCTAGGATATATCAAGATCTTCTCCAAAACAATAATTTTTTTAAAAGACACACTGATAGAAAAATGGGCAAAAGGCTTGAACAGGCACTTTTCAAAAGAGGACATCACCGTTGCCAGTGAACATAGTGCAAAGGGCCCAATTTGATTAGTCACCAGGGAAAGAGAGATTGGAACCTCCCTGAGAAATACCATGTTCAGGACGAAGAGGCAAAAAAAAAAACACAGCTAATACCAAGTGCTGGTGGCCATACAGAGCTTCCAGAACACTCCTGCCGGGCTGGCAGGGGTGTAAGCTGGCCGGGCCACTTTGGAACACACTGTTAGGTAGGAGCTGCCAAGACTGAACATCTGATTCCTAGCCTATGGATAGACCCAACAACATGCTTGCAGGCGTTCATAAAAAGACACAGACATGACTGGCCACGGCCGGGCTGTTTATAAGAGCTTCGCACTGGGAGCAACCCAGATATCCATCCACAGCAGGATGGATGAAGACGGGAATTGGGGGAATATCTGCACAGTTAGATACTGGGCAGCAGTGAGGACCAGTGGTCTCCAGCTGCACGCAACCTCGTGACAAATCTCTCCTACATCATCTTAAGCAAAAGAAACCAGACAGGGAAGCGGATGTGGCTCAAGCGATTGGGCTCCGTCTACCGTACAGGAGGTCCAGGGTGAAAAGGCAAGCTGGCCCGTGCAGTGAGGTGGCCTGAGCAGAGCGCTGGCCTGCATAGGAGAGCTGGCCCGTGCAGGAGAGCTGGCACAGCAAGATGATGCAACATGAAGAGACACAGAGGAGAGACAATAAGACGCCGCAGGCCAGGGAGCTGAGGTGGCGCATGGGATTGAGCGCCTCTCTCCCACTCTGGAACGTCCCAGGATGGGTTCCCAGTGCCGCCTAAAGAGAAGACAGACAGACACGGAAGATCACAGAGAGAGCAGACAGTGGGCGCAAAGCAACGAGGGGAGGGGGGAGAAATAAATAAATCTTGAAGAAAAAAAAAGGAAAAGAAACCAGACACAGAAGAGTGTGTATGGTTCTGCCAGAGCAGGCAGAAAGCAAGATGGCGGGGAGTGCGGGGCGCTGTAGGAGACAAGGGGGCTCCAGGGCTTCCGGCAGCACTTGGTTTCCTGACCTGGGGGCTGGTTGTGGGCACGTGACTAGCTGGTTAAGCCCCCCTGGGCTGCACACTTAGGAGCCGGTCCCCTGTCTGTGAGGATGATAAAGACAGCCAACCCCTCCCCAGCCGCAGCTCAGCCCACACCTTCCTGCGGGAAGCCCTGCCCTGGGGGAGCAGAGGGGTGTAGGCAAGGTGGGGAGGCGGCAGGGGGAAGGAGGGCGAGAGGATATTTCCTCTGCAGCAGCCCAGGCTGGGGGCAGGGAGAAGGGTCAGACACATCACCCAGGGAACACAAAACTGTGGGGTCTCCTCCTAGAGCTACCCCCCAGGTAGGGGTGGGTGTTGGCTTCTCTGCATCTCAGGAAGGAGGGAGGAGGCAGCAACCTGGGAAGTTTGGATGTCCCCGGAGTGTGGGCAGAGATCGCACCCAGACAGCTCTGACGGTGCCCCAAGAGCCATCCAGGCTTGGCTCGACCCCGTGGCCTCTCCCCTTCCTTCTTACCCTCCCTGCATCCTTCTGGGCCTCTGGGGCCAAGTCAGTTTCAACGGAGGGAGGGGGTGGGAAGGGGGCGCGAGAAAGATGGGAATAAGCAAAGGGCCGTGGGCAGCTGGTGAGGAGCACAGGGGGCTTGGCCAAGTGGCCGAGGTTTGTGAGACCCGGGGAGGGGTTGGGCAGGTGGGTGGAGTCAGAGGGATGGGCCACAAGAGGATGCTGGGAATATCCCCGGTCCCACCCAACCTGGAAGGAGGTCCAGAGCGGGCGCACGGCTGAATGCAGGCCTCACGGCATCACCGGCAGGGTCTCGGTGACACACGGTCCCCAGCAGACAAACGGCAAGTGGCCGATTCCGTCCCTGGGCCCGAGCGGGGCTAGGACGGGACGATTGAGGGAGGACCGCTCCAAGGGGCGGCTGGGACATGCCTGGGGCCCCGTCTCCTAGCGACAGGCTCCCCGCAGCCTCGTGGGGCCCCCGCTCTGGGCACTGCCCACCCTGACGCTGGCTGCAAGCGTTTCTCACTGCCGTTCTGCATGAATAAGCGCCAGGCTTCTTGCCAATTGTCCCCCTCTCTAAAGGCAGCCCGGCGAAAGGCCTTTTCCAGTGGGATCCCCGGCGCCACCCAGGCTGGGCGGGCATTGTTGGGGAGCCGGGGTCCCGGCTCGGCAGGCTGGGGTCAGCGGGCCACACAGATCCCGGTGGAGGCTCCATGCACTCGGCCGCAGCGGCCTGTTTATTAATCTGCAGCACTAGCTCTCCCGTCTTTAGAAAGGAGGTGGAGTGAAAACGAGGCTTTTGAGGAGCAGCCTTTGAAGGCGCAGTCCTGTGGGCTCCTTATTAAACTGATTTTAAAGGGACAGAAAAACCCAGGGGCAGCCAGGCGTACCCAGAAGCCCCCGGGCCCGGGGTGGAGGTCGGGATTTACGACGTGCAGCAGGCTGGTGGGCTGGCTTGCCGCGGCCCAGGGGAGCGGTCTGCCTTGAGTGTGCGCCTGCAGGTGGGAAAACCCAGGAAGCATCAGGAAGGGTGGAGCCTGAGATCCGGTCAGGGATACTGAGGCTGGGCCAGGCCTCCTGGGCCGTGGTGGGGGGCGGGGGGTGGGCTTCTCCATCACATCCCATTCAGCCCCGATCCTGGCCCACCCTGACACTTTCCTAGGCTGTATGTTGGGGGTGGGGGGTACCTCCATGGACTCTGTGCTCAGGAGGGACAGCGGTCAAGGCCAGGCCCCAGGGAGGAGCAGGGAGGACTCGTCTAGGCTGAGAGTCTCCCGGGTGCCTGTGGAGGCCGCCTGGCCAAGTCAGCCCACCACGCATGCGGAAATGTTTGGAGACGGAAACGGGCCTGGGGGTTTGCAAACAGCAATCCCGGATGGGGGAGGGCGTGGGGGAGGGATCAGCCTTGAGCTGAGAGCTTGAAACGAGGGGAATGAGTAGCCATTGGCCACGTTTGTGATTTTCCATAATAATAACTTTCTAAAGGCTCCCAAATCACCGTTTCTCATAGAGGTACACCTTTGGGCTGTGATCCAACAGCCCACTCCTGGTTCCCCAGGTGACGTAAGTGGGTACATCCACACAAAGCCTGGCACAGAAGGTTCACGGCAGGCTATTCCTCGGCTTTGCACAGCCCCAGTCCAGCACCGACGCGCATGTCCATCGGCAGGTGATCAGATTCATAAGTGGCGAGTTCATAGATGGGACATGCCCCAGCAGCGGACGCACGCACCCCCCGGACACGCAGCGGCCTCGAGGAACCTCAGCACATCGTGTGGAGCGAAAGAAGCCGGCACAAAAGACAGCCCACGGCGAGGTGCGTGTAGCGGCAGCTCAAGAGCAGGCAAAGCCATGGCGATAAAATCATTGGCTAGAAAGAGGCACAAGGGGATTTGTAGGGATTGCTGGTAATGTTCTGGAACTTGTTCTGGGGAGTGGTGGTACAGGTGTAAAAAGTCACTGAGATGCACCCTTAAGATCTGTCCTTTTTGCTGCATGTAAATTATACCTGAATTAAAAAAAAAAAAAACGGCGGTTAATTCCGAGGGGAATTTGGGGTGGGGGGGGAGGTACCAGGCAGACCCCCAAGGTATATGGAAGACCTGCTGAGGCTTGGGCTCTGTCCACACCTGGCAGGTGCCCCTGTCTTTACTTCTCTCCCGCAGCTATGAAGTGGGGTCCCTAAGAGACCCAAAGCGAGGCAGGTCTCCCACCCTTCTGAGGGCCGGTGACAAGAAGGGCAGATCTTGGCCACTGGGTCCCTCTACAGCCGGTGTGTCCTGAGCCCTCCTCACTCCCCTTGAGGCAGCAGGGACACAGCTGCTGGTCAGGACCACGGCAGAGCCATGGCCTGGGGCCTGCATCCCGAGCACCAACCCGCAGTCCAAGGGCCTCCTGGAGGAAGGACAGAGGGTGCCCTTGCTAGGCATGGCTTCCACCTTTTCCTCAGTCCTCACCCTTCTCCCACACCCAGGCCTGAGAGGGCGGCACTGAGTAGGGGCCGGGAGCTCTCTCCCCTCTCATCTGCACCCTGAGTGTCTTTAGGAGTCATGTGGGGCAAGTCCTGGGTGGAATGATGAGTCTCCTTGCCCGGGGGGCACCAGCAAGCGGCTGAGAGACAAGGCGGCTTACCTGATGGGCACAGAGTGCCTTCAGTGCCCTGAAGGGGAAGCTGGATGGGTGCCTCAGGGAGGCCGTTCTGTCCAAGTCAAAGAAAATGAAAATGCCCGTGCAAAGGCCCTGGGGCAGTCGGGGATGCAGCTCCCTAGAGGGGCCGAAAGGGGGCATGGGGTCTGGAGAGGTTGGCAGTGCCCAAGCAGGAAGGGAGGGCAGATGTTGTAGGAGGCAGCAGGGTGCTATAGGAGGTGATCAGCAGGGGTAACCTGGCCAGCTTTTCCCAGGGCAGCCTGTTTTCATGCCCAGGCCTCTCCCACTGTCCAGACTCTGAGCTGGGGAAGGAGAGCCCCTGGTAGGCCGTCCATGCTGCAGGCCCCACCCACAGCCTCTATCCTTCTCTGGGCCTGGGAAAGTCGCTGCTCCTGCTTCCCCCACCCCCAGGGCCTGAGAGGGCTCCTGGGAGGATGGCGGCTGGGCCAGCTTGGGAGGAAAGCTGTGGGAAAGAGCAGACCTCCCTGGGACTCTGACTTTATCTTTTCGGTTCATTGCACCACATGAAGATTTTGCGCCTCCACTAAGCAGGGCCCCTGTGAGCTGGCATCAAATGGGAGTCCCCCTACTTCCCCTCCCAGGGCACCTCAGCTTAGTGGCAGCCACAGAGCAGGACAGGGCACATGGGCCTTCTGCATGCCAGAGGGGGAAAGCAACTTGCCCGTGGTCACACAGCAAATAGGGCCAGCCTGGATTTAAGTCCTGGTCTCTTGACCCCGAACCAGGATGTTTTCCGCGTGGCTTCTGCAAACCATGGCCACGGGGCAGCCCAGACTCTGTGCCAGGGGAGCTCACAGCTCGATTTATGGTCAGATATTTGCAGTCCCTGGTTTCCTGCAGATCTGTCCTCTGGATGAGAAACTCCATGAGGGCAGGGAACGTTTGTCTGTCTTTTGGCCTTTTGGCCGACAGTAAATGAGCAGGTGTTCGTCTGGAGCAAAGGACCCAGAGAACCGAGGTGGCCGGCCAGGCAGCTGGCCGCGACGGATGTGGTGGACAAGCAGGCGATGCATGAGCCGTGGCGGCGAGGGCTTGCCCATCTGCCTCTTCTGACCCGGGCCGCCTACGTGAGTGGGTCCCAGGCCTCCTTGCTCTTGCCGCAGTGAACTGGTCTCCAGGTGGCCAAGGACATTTCCTCAGGGATGGAATTGTCCAGAGCGGAACTCGGTCCTAGGAATGGACAGCAGGATGGACGCAGCCAGAGGGCCCCATGGATGGGGCAGAGGCCCCCACAGCCCTCGGTGACGCTGCTGGGGGACCCAGGTCCTGCCTCCAAGCCTGGAGCCCTCTGAGGCCAGGGGCACCCCCCGGGATGAGTGGGCCCAAAAGGGGGCCCAGGACAGTCATTCTTGAAAACCATAAGGCACTCAGTCGGCAAAAGAAAGACCCCTTGCCTGTCCTTCCAGAAACCGGCCAGAGCTGCCATTTCCCACACAGCCTCCTCAGGACCCCTCCTCAGATCTCAGAGAAGCTCTCCTCAGACTGCCTCCTTGGGACCCCTCCTCTGAACTCCTCGGAGAAGCTCTCCTCAGACTGCCTCCTCGGGACCCCTCCTCAGATCTC
>JAKSZT010053989.1:61050-95953 GCA_026826555.1 Tolypeutes matacus
GAGAAGCTCTCCTCAGACTGCCTCCTCGGGACCCCTCCTCAGATCTCCTCGGAGAAGCTCTCCTCAGACTGCCTCCTCGGGACCCCTCCTCTGAACCCCCACAGAATCCCTCCCCAGAAGGCTGGCTGCACTCACTTGGCTGTGTCCAACGCCATTGGGGGTCCTGCCTCTAACTACGTGTGAGCGAAGGAAACAGCGCCGTACTATGAAGAGATGGGGGAGAGAAGGGGGACAGTGATCCGGCTGTGGACGTTCGGAGCTGGGGGGCTGCAGCGCCCGAGGGGTCTGGGCTCAGGGATGGCCCCTGGACTCTGCGTCCCGGTCCTGATGTGAGGCCGAGGCCCCTCGTGGAAAGGTGGCGGTGGGATGAAGGGGGGCCCTGCAGTGCCTGGAGGACGCCTCCCCCTCAGAGAAGGAGCCCCCCAAGGTGCTCGCCCGTGTGAGGCGGGAGGAGGGGCACCGGGCAGCCACAGCCGGGGGCTTCAGCGGGGCGGGGGCGTGAGGGAGCAGCAGGAGGAGTGCTGGTGGCTGGACAAGGGGCGGTGGGGACGGCAACAAGGGTGGGCAGGCCCTGCCGGTGGGGTTTGGGGAGGGGCAGCACACACCCCGAAGACCCCGCAGAACTGGGAGCCTGGCCTCAGGGACCCCCCCAGCTGTGCCAGGGCCACGGCGGTCAGGGCGGCCGCACCATTGGACCGGCCACTGCCTGCCCTTCACGTGCCCACGGGCGGCTCGGAGCGGGCAATGCCGAGCTGTGCTGGGTGCCACGCTTAGATGTCTAAATTACAGGGTGAGGGACTCCTCCCTCTCCCTCCTCCTGCCCAGCATTCCTGAGGCTGCGCCTGGGTTTTGGTTACCAGGCAGCCAAGGAACTGGAGGGCACCCACCCTCGCTGTTGGCATGAGTCTGAAACTGCTGACGGTGCCTTTTCTGCAGCGGCAATTAAGCAAGTTCCAACTGGTGCCTTTGGTTAGCAGCGAGAAGCGTGGAAAATACTCACCACTGAGCATGTGGGGTGATGCGTGTGTGTGCGTGTGTGTGTAAGTGCACGTGCATGCCTGGGAGTCTGCCCGTGCGGCTGTGTGAGCCAAGGGCAGCCGCGTGAGCTCGTGCACCCCCTACACCTGGGTGTGTGCCTGTGTTTACTTGGCATGTGCCTCGGAGTGGGTGTGAGCTCACACACGTGGGTGCCTGCCCTCGCCCAGGCGTCTCTGTGTACATTTGGAGACGTTATCACTTGTGTGAGTCTAGGCGTGGATGTGGGGGCCCCTGGAGCTGTGGGTGCCTGGGTGAGTCTGTGTGCCTGGGTGGAGGCCAGCATGCGCCTTGGGAGAGCTTCCGTGGGATTCTAGGCTTACATTTGAGGAACCAGCTAGTTTAACAAGAGTCCCAGCATATAACACAGGGCTCAGCACACACACAGGAGACATGTAAGACGTCGATGGGTGGATGGGTGGGAGGTGGGTGGGCTGGTGAGTAGGTAGAAGGATGAATGGAAGATGGGAAGGTGGGTGGATGGGTGGATGGGTGGATGGGATGGTAGGTGAATGGACAGTGTGACTGGATGGATGGTTAAACGAGTGGTAGGTGGATGGGTGGGTGGGTAGGATAGGCAGGTGAGTGGGTGGGTGAATAAAAGAGTCGCGGGGTGAGAGGAGGGTTGAGGGGGAGGGCGGTGCCAGGGACTTCTGCACCCACGGGGCCCCCTGAGGGCAGGAAGGAAGAACAGGTCATTCCAGGGAATACAAGAGGAATGTTCCCTGGTTGCATTCTGCGGGAAACCCAAACCCGAGAACATTCCTAGGTCCCCATGGTACAGGCCAGCCAAGCTGCTGCCTCCCACGGAGCAGGGCCCTGCCCGAGGCAGCCCTGCCCCATCTCGGCACACACCTGCCGCGCCTCCACCTCACCGAGCTGCCTTCTGCTCCTCTCCTGCACCTCTAGGTCAGCCCGCACCCCACCTCCTTGGGGCGTCTCCACAGCAGGGTGGCAGGGTGGGTCCGAGCATTGGGGACAGTGTGCCCAGGCTTGAGGCCAGCTCCGTCACATACCAGCATGCCCCCGGGCCTCGGTTTCTTCATTCGTAAACTGAAGGTGACAGCAGGTCCCTTGCAGGGCTGCTGCAGCGGTGTCACGTGCCCAGCGCTGGGCCTGGTGCAGGACGAGCGCCCGGAACCTGCCGGCTGTTGCGCTGGACGATTCTGGGCCTCTCCAGGCTGAATGTCACCTGGACCTCGGGTGCTCTCCTCCGGGACCCGGTGCAGGGCTCGCACATTTGGGGGGGCGGGTATCCCCGCGCAGTTGGCCTGTTGGCAGAGGCCGCTGGGCAGCGAGCTGGGGGTTCCCAGCTGGCGGAGGGGTCTGGGGTGCGTGAGTCCTTGGAGCAGCTCTGGGGATCAGTGATTGATATAGGAGCACCCTGGGCCAGTTGAGTCAGAGAGAAAGAGATTCAGAGAGAGAGCAAGGGCGAGGGGGACACAGAGACCGAGGTAGGGGGTGGGGGAGAGGGAGAAGACTACACTGGAAACACAGAGACAAAGACCAAGTAAGTCAGAAAGCACAAGGAAGAGAGGCGGAATGGAGGATGGAGAGAAGAGGGGGCACAGCTTCGGCTCACACCCCTCTCCCCACATGGTCCATACCCAAGGAAGCCGTTTTCTCTGGAAACGGAGACACGAATTCCTGCCCGAGGGAATGGCTGCAGAGCATTTTTGGAAACAGACGAAGACAATCCACTCTCGCTGGCCCTTGGCCATTGACAAAGCCAGTCCACTTGCAGGACCTTGTCTGACCATCCTGCAGCCCCGAGAGGCAGGTGGGGCCTGGGAAGGAGGAGGCCAAGGCCTGGAGAGGATGCGGGGCCTGCCCGGGGCCTCCTGGTGACAGCAGAGCCGGCTGGAAGCAGAGCTCATGCTGCTCAGAGCCGCCGACCTCCTCGCCAGCCTGGGGGTCCCTGGGCCCACAGCAGAGTGGTCCCAGGAGCTGGGCCCTGGGCAAGAACTTTCCAGCATGCGGAACTTTCCAGAATCACTCATCAGTGCAGGAGGTGGCTCCCTGTTGAGCTTCAGCTGGATGCTCACCGGGGGGGATGCTGGGGCACTGAAGGCTCCCCCCAAGCCCAGGTGTGATGCCCCCCCACACTGAGCTCCGTGCCACAAGGTCCTTGTCACACAGGCAGGGCCCGTTTCCTCCAGGTGGCCCCGGCCCTCACCTGGCCTCTCCGCTCAGACCTGCCGCTACCACCAAGTGGGCCTCTTTCGCTCGCAGCACACCTGGCATGCTCTGTGTCTCGTGGGCAGGTGCTGCCAGCAGCCTGCTGGTTCACAGCCTTTGGAGTCTGAGACTCACGTTGGAGGCAAGGGTGTGAGTGAGGAGGGCACAGCTGGGCCCCCTGTTCTCTTTCTGTCCCTGTAGCGACCCGCCTCTGTGTTAAAGTCACAGATGAGGGCTGCCCAAGGGCGCAGCCTAGGGCCAAGGCCACCCTTGGCTGTCAGAGGGCCAGGCACGCCGACAACCTGCCCCCAGCCCAGCCCCGTCCTGGGGGCTTCAGACACCGGGGACCAGGACCTGCAAGTCTTACTCCGCCTCAGAGCCCTGCCCGGGGCTGCAAGCTCACTGCTACCTCTGTCTTCCCGGTGGGTCCAGGCCCCTGCCAGGACACGCCGGGGACCTTGGGAAAACCTTGCCCATAGGCGCCTCATCTCCCCCCTCTGCGGGGGTCGGGGGCTCCGGGGACCTTGGCCTTGCCCACACAGGTGCACTGTTCCCAGGTGGAGGGCGGGACCCGTTCCCTGTTGGGGGCATCTGCAGGAGGCCCACCCTATCTAGGGGGAGAAGAGAGCCTTTCCCTGAAGAGGGGGTACCCCCCCCAGCCCCCCTGCCCTGTTTCCAGTCCCGGATCCCCCCTCCAGCGTGACCTCCTGCGATACCCCTTTGCAAAGCCTCGTGTCAGGTAAGTGGGCCTCATCCCAGCAGGCGCCCACCCTGCAACTCTCCCAGGACAGACCTGTGGGACCTTTGGGATGGGGCAAAAGTAAGATGCTTGCTCTTTCCAAGAATTACTCGACAACAGTCCACTCGACCCCACACATGTGCCCTGGGCATGTTGGCGGCACCAGCTCTCTTGGTGGGCTGAGAGCAAAGTCCTGCCAGACAGCTGACCTCTAAGGTGGAGGCTTCTGGGGGTGAGGACACCTCCTCAAGCGTCCCAGCTGGACCTCCCCGTCTCTCCACGTCCATTCCCACCCCCCGTGCCACCCCCCACCGCAGCCCCAGGTCTTGGCACCTGCTACGAGCCTCATCTTGTGTGTTGTGAAAGTGGCATTGTGAATTCGTAGGGAAAAGCGCATTCTTTAATGAAGGGGTCTGGGTCCATTAATGCCAGGTCCCAATCCCATGGCTGATTCCAGAATCAATTCCCAGGAGCCCTGCCTGCCCAGCGCCCCCTGCCTGCGACACTGACACCAAACTCGGCACAGCTGGCTCATTGCCGCTCAGACCCTTCCTCAAACTCTGCACAGAGAGGCCTCCCCTCCCCCCACCCCCACCCTTCCATCCCCACCGCTCCTCTCTGCCCCCACCCTGCAGCGGTGCCCTTACCACTGGCTGACCTTGAATTATACACCCGTTCTTGGTTGATTCCCCGGCTCCCAGCACTGTGAATGAACGAATGCACACACGGACACATGGATTATTGTAAAATATAGAACGTTCTCAGAGCTCGAAGGAACGTCCCATGAGTGTCCCCAGGACCCACCTGTCCAGGCTATGAATGAGGCCCCAGGGTGTGTACACCCAAGTACCACTGACCCTCACCCTCCAGCCAAACCTGTCCCCCATCAGAGGCCCAGTGGGTACAGGAGTCACCATGGGCCCCTGCCCCTGTGCGAGAGGAACGCTCCCCCTTCCACTGTTGCAGCTCCCTGGGTGAGGCCATATCGGTAGGGACAGGGCATGGGGGGGAAGGTCTTGGCACTGCCAAGGGTCCGGGGTGGTGGCTCAGGGTCCTCCAAGCCATCAGGCCATGGCTTCTACAGAGCATCAGCTAAGCCATGATGCTTTCAGCCTGGAAATGGGGAGATGGCCCCCTCTTTCATCAGGCTGTGGTGGAGATCCCCGGGTGGGGTGGAGACCCCCAGGTGGGATCTGTCAACGGGCCCTTTCTGCCCCCACGCCTCCCCAGATCCATGCCCGGGGGTGTGGGTTTACCAGTTCTCCCAACATGCAAAACTCAAATTCCAGCTGAGACACTGCTGGGTCCCTGCGGCAGAAAAGAGTAGTGGATGGTTAACTAATCTCTGCTTAACAAAGACCTTTTTGAACAGAAGTAATAAAATAAAAAAAGAAGAAAACAGTAATCATAAAGAATATGAATATATTTGATCACACACAAACTCCTTTATGTTAAGGAGAAAGAAAACATAAACCAAGTCCAAAGACACTGAGAAAATATTGCAACACATAAAACAAAGCACTAATATGTTCCTAATATACAAAAAGCTCCTACGAATCAAGAAAATGAGCAACCCAACAAATGACTGGGTAAAAAGACAGAACTTCACAGGAGACAAGCAAATGGCTGACAATCCAATAAATGATGTTCGTTGTCTCCAAGAAGCAAAGAAATGTCTCTTAAAATAACCAGTATCATTTTTTAAAGATTTATTTATTTATTTACTTTTTATCCATTTTAATCCCCCTGTCCCCCCGTTTCTGCTGTGTTTTTTGTGTCCCTTTGCTGGGCAATTCTCTGTTTCCTGCCCTCTCTTCTCACCCTTCTCCTGTCTTCACTGGGATTTGATCTTGGGAACTTCTGATGCTGGAGAGAGGCATTCTGCCACCTGTGCCACCTCAGCTCCTGTTTTATCGGCGCGTCTCGTCTTGGCTCTCCCGTGTCACTCTCCTGCTACGTCATCATCTCGCTGTGTGCCGTGCCCCCACGCACGGGGCCTGGGGGCGGGGCCTGGCAGCGGACCCGCTCGTGGGGCCTGACGGCAAACCCGCGCGTCCCCTCTTGCAGGGCCTCATGGCACACCCGTGTGTGGGGCCTGGGGGCCGAGCCTGGTGGCGCACCCACTCGTGCCCACGCGCCTTCTATATTTTCCTTTTTTAATTTCTACCGGAAGGTCCCGGGGATCGAACCCAGCTCCCTCCATATGGGAGACGGGCGCCCAACCATTTGAGCCCCATCCGTGAGCCACCAGTATCATTTATAGCTATCAAAGACAACAGCAAAAAGAATCCCTTGGGAGCCACAAGGGAGGTCTTGGATTTGGTCCCTGGTACCTCCTAGAAACAAAAACAAACAACAAGCGAAAAAGCCAACTCAGAGGAGCTCAGTGGTTGAGCGCTGGCTTCCTGCACACGAGGTCTTGGGTGCAATCCCTGGGTCCCGGCACTTTAGATAAACAAATAAATAAGAATCTGTTGCTGCGCAGTGTCGGTGGCGGTATCCTCTGAAGATGCCGGCAGGAATAAAATTGCTACCAGCTTTCTGGACACTTTGGCAATATGTAGCGAGGCTGACGATACCAGTTCCAGACATTCCTCCTCAGAAAATCCACATACGTGTGTGCAGAGACTTACACGAGGATTTACTTCGCAGCAGTTTCTACAGTACCTGAAAGCTGGAAACAACAAAAACATAGATTTACTAAACAATCTGTTCGGTGAAATATGAGTCAGCCACTAAAAGTCAGGTTTTCAGACAGGATCTAATGATGTAGGGAAAGAATCTTCATCTGTTAAGTGAAAAAGCAGGAGACAAAGCTGGAACTGCCATGTGTTAGTGGCTACTCAAGATGAAATAAATCTGCATATGCGGAATCAATGCAGACGGTGTGTTCTCTCCTTTCTGATGGCCCCAATTTCCCAAGTGACAACCAGAGGCTTGTTTTTTTATCGTCTCTTCAACACCGGGCCAGGATTATGATAGGCCGCCTGGCAGAAGAAGCGTTACATCCATCAGGGAGATGAATAGTTTGATAGACTCAGAGTTATCTGTGTGGAAGAAAAAAATCACTTAATTTCTCCATGACATTCCTCTGGACTTCCCAGGCTTTCTGCATTGAAATGTAGTACTTTGGTAATCGCTTAAAAACGTGGTTTTTAATAAAGAAGAAAGCACTTGGTGAGCCTGTAAATAACCCATTTTCAAAAATACAGAGGCATTTCCTACAGGTGAGCCCTTGAGCCTGGAAATCCTATGTCCAGGAATTTCCCTCAGGGATTGTTCTCTTCCAGATAATAGGGTGTATGTCCCACACGGCTTTATACTAGGAAAACTAGAAACAAGTTCGTGTTCCATCAACAATGGGATTCTAATAGAATTATCAATACCATGCAGCAATATAAAATGATGATGCAAATCTTTGTTTTCTGACATGCAAATGCTCCAGCTAAACTATCCAGGGGGGAAAAACAGACTACAGAAAAGCCTGTATAAAGCAATCCCATTTTTAAGCAGTGAAGGTGAATCTGGTGTGTTCCCAGGCGTGGATGAGCAGAAGGACCCTCGCTGGAAATTTAAAGGGGATTATTTCTGGGGGTGGGTGGGATTTTAAGGCACTTTGACTTTGTTGTTTTTTGCAAAGAGCTCTGACCATTTTGACCTAAAATGATAAACATACTTTAAGAAGACGTTCGTTCTTAAAGAAAAGCTATGATTCGATCAAGTTTAAACTCGATGAAATAACTCGGAGCCACTTTTGGGGGGAGCAGATGGGGAAGTGGAGGCCGAGGAACGTCCAGCCACCCCAGCAGCAATGAAGAGGGGGGCGCTGGGCCCCTCCCCACCACCCTTGAAAATGACGGGGCCCAAACAGAACAGAACACAGCATGGGGCACATAGGTTTGCCACCCGTACTCGTCGAGGGAACCAGCCAATGATGGAAAGCAACGAGCCCGCCGCCCACCCCTGGGGCCTGCCCCCGCCCAAGCATTCAGTCCATTCATTCATTCAACCATGTCCACCTCCCGCCAGCCTTTCCCGGCACCCACTGGGTGCTCCGGCCTCTGGAGGAAGAAACCCGAGGCCCCTACATCCTGCCCGGGGGCCAGCTGACCTTGCGGATTCCAGAACTTCCCGCACCCGCCGGCCACCGGGCCAGGAAGCGGAAGATGCAGAAATAGAAATGTCCAGCGAGGCCATCACTCCTTTCGCCCTATGAGGAAGGGAAGTCAGGCGGCTGGAGGAGAGGGAAGGAAGCTGGGGGATCGGGGGGCAACGGAGAGAACGAGGGGAGGGAGCCTAGGAAAGTGAGATCTGGGGTCCCTTGCCTGCCCCCACAGAGCCTGGCCTAGCAGGTAGCTCACCCCATGCCCCGTGACCCCGGGGGGTGCAGAGAGCCGCTCATCACCCCTGTTTTCTTGGTGAACGCAAAGCTGTTTTGCTATGAATGAGACCCGAGGCCCAGCTTTACTAACGTCATGGTCTCCTTCACCTCTCTGGGTGGGAGAGGCCATTGCTCAGGTTGCCAGAGCCCTGGAGTACCTCCTCCTTCCCCACCCAGAGCTGTCCCTCGGCAGGGACAGCGGGAAATGAGTCTTGTCCCCCAAAACCCCAGGAGGACATAGGCCTCCCCTGGGTCCCCCACAGGATGGGGTGGGTGGGTGTCTGCTGCCCCCTGGCCCCACAGCCTCCACCTTCCCCCACACCCCTCCAACTCACTGGGGAAGCCCCCAGAGCTGGAGCAAGGCCAGTGGGCGCTCAGGCAGCTGGCACTGCTGGGCCTGGCCTGGGGCTTAGCTGGGCTGTCTGCTCCAGGGGTGCCAAAGCTGGGCCAGGGTCCCAGGGTCTCCAGCCCAGCCCGATGGCCTGGAGTTTCAGGGTGGTTTGGCTCCTCCAGGGCCTCACTGGGTAACTGCCACCCCCTCCACACTTAAGATTTGCTCTGGGCAGCCTCTACCTGTGCCCCCATCCCCACCACTGCCCCCAAACTTCCTGTTTTCACGAGAAACAGTAAAATGGAGGGTCTACGTGCTCCACCCCACACCCAGGAGCTCAGCCCTATGAGGCCAGGAGGTCTAGAGCCTTCCTTCTGCCTTCCCAGGGGGCCTGGCCCCTGCTGCCCTTTCTAGCAGGGCAGGTGACCCCACCTGCCAGTGCCCCGGTGCCTTCTCAGGCCCCCATACCCCTCCCAGGCACGAGGGGAGGCCGGTGGCGTGACCCAGCTTGGCCTCTGGGCCAAAGCCCCTTTAATGGGAGCTGGGGGCTGGTGGGTGAGGGCATCTGGGTGGGGTGGCACCTGCGGCTGGAGGTGGGTAGCTCCTGGCGCCACTGAGTGCTTCAAGCGACAGAGGCAGCCTCCCGGGTCTCCAAGCAGAAGCTTCCGGGCCAGCAGCAGAGGCGAGCCTGAGTCCAGACATCTCGCCACACTCAGGTCTGAGCGAGCAGGGCTCAAACCCGGCTCTGCCTTGCTGTGCACTCCAGGCGGGCGCTGCCACCTCTGTGCCACGCGCCCTAGGTGGGAGGGGTGGGCACGCCGCCTCCCAAAGGCTGGAGGAGCAACTGGCGGCCACTCGGACGGGATCACGGGAGCAAGGCTTGCTGTTTTGGATCTTGGAGCCCCCGCCCCCTTCCAAATGCTGCTGGGCCATGAAGTTGCTGAGACCCCTGCCTGACGCTCAGCCTAGTCGGGCCCTGAAGGCCCCCAAGGGGGCTGGGAGAAAAGGGCTGGGGCAGGGGCCACCCTGGGGCAGCCCTGCCTCCCCTGGTCTGGGCCATGCTCCTGTGAGGCAGGGAGGCTGGAAGTCCGGCCCTCACGGCGGGGGCAGGCAGGACCTCTCACCCCCACCCCCTCACACACAAGCGCAGCCCCCAGCCTTTCCTCCTGGGCGGCCTCTGCTAGGGGCAGTGAGCTCAGGCCTGCGGCTCATGAGCCTGCTTCTTGTCCTCCCTCCCTGTAGGACAGGAAAATGACAGGAAAGCAAGCGCTTGTCAAAGAGTCTGTCCAAACACACACCCCACGGACAACGTCCAGGACCCGGCCTGCGGCAGCGCAGGCCCCGACCCCCAGCCCCCCACCCCCCACCTCAACAGGCAGCTGGAACCTCTGTAGAACTTCAGACGGCAGGAGAGTGACGCAGGGACCTCCTGAGGACAGGCGCTGGGGGCTGAAGAGATGCTCTGGTCTCCTTCCCCTGAGGGTCAGCTCAGTCTCCCCTTTCCCCAAGAACTGCAGGAAGCAGAAAGCGCCCTTCTTCCGAAAGTGCACGAAAGTGCAGATTGAGGCCACGTTTTTCCAGGTATATCACCAAACTCGAGGACGTTCCAATGTTCCAGTGTTCCCTGAATGTCTTTTTTTTTTTTTTTTTTTTTTGCTTGGGAATGCTAAAAAAAAAAAGATGACGTGGACATGTCTTTTTTAAATAGCATGTGCTTTTCCGCTAATCAGGAAAAACTGAGCTTATGTTTTGCTGAAGTGATGTGATTTTTCCCCCTCATTTTATTGTGCAAAGGAATTCGAGGAGGGCAGCAGCATCCAGAGGCAGGAAGGGTGTATGAAAAGTTCAAAAGTAGCATTTCCCCAGACTCCCCTTCAGATTCAAGGGCGAAAGCGCAATGGCTCCGAGCTGCGCTTGCCTCCTCGGGATAGAGGCATTTTTATTAGAACAAGCTCCAGGTTTACGGCCTTGTCTTCCTGTGGAGCCAAGTTAAGATAACAGGTTTGCACGCCCCTGGGCAGGCCCTTTGTACCTCCTTCCTTCCAGCACCTCCTCCCCAGGCCCTGCTTCTCCCAGGGGTCCACGCCTCCGATCAATATATTGGCTTGAAAAAAACAATGCGCCAATCCTGTGCGCTGCAGGTAATCTATAGACTCTGTGGCCGCTGGGTGGCAACGACTCGAGGGTGTCGCCAGACCCGAAGCTTCCCCTGTGCACGCCGGGTCGGGGCCACCGGCCCCCTCCGAGCGCCAGACATAAGGGCCTCTCGGCCACTCACGTAGTTCCCCAAATGGGAGCCCGCAAAGAGGAACTGCCTCCTGATGGGGCCTGGGATTTATGAGAACGGGCTTCGTGCGGGCGACCGAGGAGGACCCCGGCACACAAAAGGCCTCTCACGAGGCAGGGAACCACGCAGTGGGTCCGAGCAGATCAAGAGGTGTCCCCAGGGGCGACCTGCAGACCCCAGCGGGGCTGGCCCAGCGCTCGGGTGGGGAGGGGGTCCGGGCAGCACAAAGCATGATGGCAGCGCTCAGGGGGCCACCTCCCTCCTCCCAGGACCACGCCTGTCTGGACCTGGGAACTTGGGCTCTGTGCAGCGGTGGGGGTGCTGGGAAACCCACTCCCTGCATCGAGCTGCCGTTGTCCCATCTCCCGGACGCGGGAGTGGGGATGCTCTAAGCCTGCACCGTCCTACACGCCACGCGTGGCCAGCCCGCCCTGAGGGGCTGTGAGGTAAAACCCACGGTGCTTTGGAAGACTGGGGAGGAAAAAGGAATATAAAGTATTTCATTAATAATCGCTATATTGGGAAACGGATGGGGTGCAAGCAATTGGGCTCCCGTCTACCATATGGGAGGTCCAGGCTTCGATTCCCAGGGCCTCCTGGTGAAAGACGAGCTGGCGAACCTGGAGAGCTGGCCCATGCGGAGAGCTGGTGCAGCAAGGTGACGCAACAAAAAGAGACACAGAGGAGAGACAATAAGAGACGCAGCAGACCAGGGAGCTGAGGTGGTGCAAGAGATTGAGCCCCTCTCTCCCACTCCGGAAGGTCCCAGGATCGGTTCCCGGGGCTGTCAAAGGAGAAGACAAGGAGAACACACAGAGAGCGGACAGCGAGCGCAAAACAACAAGGGGCAGGGGGAGAAACAAACAAATCTTTAAAAATATATAATTGCTATATTGATCACATGTTGTAATAATATTTGCGGTTAAATAACATGGGGTTAAACAGAATATATGAAAAGGAATTGCGCTTTTTTTTAAGTGTTTAAATGTGGCTACTGGAAGAGTTGAAATTGCATATGTGGCTGGCTTGACAAGACTACTGGGTACAGAAGGGACGCTCAGGACGTGAGTGAGGGACCACTCTCCACGTAGAAAGATCTTCCTTTAATTAAGCCCAAATCAGTCTCCTTCAGCCATATCCCTGAGGATACTGATTCGGGGGGCGCCAGATCCCAGGTACCGTGCCCAGCGCGGGCGGCAAGATGGCAGAGGCAGGTGGAACCGGCCGTGACGGTGGAGACCCAGGAAGCAGCGTCTCTTGGACCAGGCACTTCCAGTTTTCTGGCTTCTGGTATGTTAAAACAAACAAAAAACAAAATGTGAAAGCAGGGCCTGCACATTCTCTGCATAAAGAACAGGGACCTCTGAAGTCTTTTTACCTGACGGAAAAGCTCCAGAATTTCTGTGGCAAAATCACGTCACTGTGGACCAAGCCGACGTTTTATGCCCTTTATGCTCTTGAGTGGCAGAGCCCTGGCTGCCCCGTAACTGGGGGCACCGTCTGTCTCCACCTCGCCGCAGACATCCGCGGCCCGTGATGCGCGCTGCCTCGTGCGAGCCAATCGCCGCCCGTCCTGCGGGCGCGGCCAGTGCGGGCCCCTCGGCGAGTTCCCTGAGAGCCTGAGCCTCTGCACGTGTTGCTGGGGTCTCTGGATTGGACACTCGGCTCGGAGCGGGCGCTGTGGCTCCCCGGGCCCCATCTGCGCCGTCCCCACGCGTCCTCCCAACGAGCTTCTGCACAAGAGCTCGTTCCGTACCCTTGCCCCAGAGGAAACTGAGGCACAGAGAAGTCAAGTGCCTTGAGGTGGTCTGCATCAGAGGCAGCAGTGTCCTGGAGCCCGGCCCCCGCCAAGTGGCCTTGAGTCCTCCACCGCCCTCCCGACTCCCTTGCCAGGGTGCTGGGAAATGGAAAGCGGCATGCAGGAGGAAGGGGAGCTCGGGGGAGATGACGGTCAGCAAGGGCATGTGCGGAAAATTCCAGAATGGAGACCCTCTGGTGACTTTTCTGCCAGCCTGTGCCCTCTCACCAGGAACCCTGGTCAGCCTTCAACCTGGGAACTCCCCAGGCCAGACTCTGGCCCCTCACACCCACTGCAGCGAGCCTCGGTAACTGGTTCAGGACCCAAGAAGCAAGACCCTGCAGCTCACCAAACCGCGTCCGTGTTGGCAGAGCCCACCCTCCCTTCCTGGGCCTCGGTAGACAAGTCAAGTGGGAGGGATGCGGCGATCCCCCTTCTTTGGATGACAAAACTGAGGTGCAGGGCAGTGAAGTCAGCCCCCTGGGATCAGAGCTCACCAGAAGCAGGTCCCCCGCACGCTCGACTGGTATGGGGGAAGCTGCCGAGCGCCTGCTTCCTCGTCACAGCTCCTATTTCGACAAGCAACATCCTCTGCAGCCTCCCTCCATTGGTCACCAAAACTGGCAGCACTTTCCTGAAGCCAAACCCACCTACAAAGGACAAATAGGGGTGTCTTTTGGAATAAAAGAGTACCTGTGTGAGTTTGAGTGTGTATTTGTGGATGTGCACAAGTGCGTTTATGAGCATCTGTGAATGCATCCTACATGCACATGTACAGATGATTTGCTCAAATACACACGAACTATCTCTGCATGGACACACAGTCAGGAAACTGATAACACTGGTTGCCTTTGGGACGAAAGCTGGGGAGCTGGGGGAATATAGAGACTGCTATATATTCTTTTATAGTTTTTGAATTTTAAGCCATGTAAAAAATTATTGCATATTTAAAAAGTACTTTTGGGGGAGTGGATGTGGCTTAGGCAGTTGAGCACCTGCCTCCCACATGGGAGATCCCAGGTTCATTTCCCGGTGCCTCCTAAAGAAGACAAACAAGAAATGAGCAGACAACAAGAAAACAAACAAACAAAAAACAACGAGCAGACAATGAGCACAAACAACAAGCACCCAAAAAAGGAACAAAAACAAAGAGCAAAAAAATGAGCAAACAGACAACGGAGCCATCGGGTGGGGTTGTATTTTGGGGGAAGCAGGTGTAACTCAGCGGTTGAGCCCCTGCCTCTCATATTTGAGTACCTCCTTAAAAATGTATTTTAATTATTGCCCTCCGAGAAAATTCAAAAGTGTATAACAGGGCAGCCCTGGGCCCCTTCTGGTCACACTCTGCATCCCGTCATGCCTGAAGTCTGGCCACTAAAGCCTGTGTGCTCCGTGGGTTGCAGCTGGAACCCCAGTTAGCCCTGCACCCGGGGAGGGCAGGACCCAAGCACGGCTCATTCTGTGGGGGGGGGCACTTGCCAAGGGAGTGAGCGAAGAGCTGACCTGGGTGGGCATTCGTCCGGCCTCCCAGCCTGCTCCCCCAGGGCCCTCTGCAAAGCCAGATTCCAGGGTCCACCAAGGCCTGGAATCTCAAAAATGTTCTGGGGCTCCAAGACTCAACAGAAAGGAGCAGCTCCAGGGCGGAGCCTCACATGACTCAGCAGAAAGGAACAGCCCCAGCTTCCAGGCCAGCTGCCGGGCGGCGCAGCCTCAGGCCTCCAGCGCCCAAGCTCAGGACCCCGGGGATCTGTGTCCAGCCCGGAGTGGCCGCCGTCCTTGCCTGCGGCCCAGCAAGGCACCAAGGTCAGCCAGGCCCGCTGTGCGGGAAGCACCGCCATCTCTTTCCTCCTTAGGCCTCAGTTTCACCAACCACAGAAGAAGCTGTCTACTAAATGCTCTCCATTCCCTCCCTCAAATAAGGTGCTGTGATTCCGTGGAGGGAGCCGGAACTGCAGGCTGGCTGCCTGTTCGCAGAAGCCTGAGATTGTAGAGCTCCATTCCGCTGCCCAGGTGAGCTGGTCAGTAGTGAAAGAACCCTCAGGAGTCCAGGCCTGAGGGCACGCTGCCCCTTCCGGGCTGTGCGGCCACGGGCATGCCCCCTGAGACCCCCGCCCCCCAACCTTCTCCATCCAGGGAGGACAGTAAGACTTACCCAGAGGTTTCCTGTGAAACTGAGAAGGCGCCACGGCCCTGCATGGCAGGACACCTGCCAGCGCGTCTGCACAGCGGCTCTTCTCGCCTGGCTCTTCTCATCTGCTTACTTTCCTACATAAACGTATTCTTAAAGGATATTTTAGGGCAGTGCTGCATGTGGAAAATCAGTGTCACTTGCCATGAATAGGTTACACATTAAAATTCATTCTTGACAATAGAGTTCAAACCCAGCCATCCGTGTCCCGCCTGAAAATGGCTCGCACACGTCACGTTTTGCAGCAGCCCAAGAGAAGGTGTGTAAATAACAAGGATTGTAAGGCACGGGTGAGTGTGGTGGATGAGCTTATGCTCAAAGGGTGAGCAGGCCACTGTTTTAGTTTGCCAAGGGCTGCCAATGTGAAATACCGCTGGCTTTTATAGAGGGAGTTCGTTAGTGTAAGAGCGTACAGTTCCAGGGCTGTGAAAGTGTCCAAACCGAGGCACCATCGGAGGTGCTTTCTCGTCATATGTCAGCTGCTGGCGAAGCCACATCACGCGGCGAGGCAGAATGGCGGCCGGTCTGTGCCTTCTGCTCCAGGCTCGCTTCCTCCCAGGGCTCACTGTGGGCGATCGGGCTTAAGGCTCATCTCTCCCCCGTCTCCTCCGGGATTTGTCGCTTCAGCATCGGGCTGCTCCGCTGAGGCCAGCCTCCGGCCTCTCTCTCAGCCTCTCGGGGTTTCTCTGTCTCTCTGCAGCTACAGGCGATCCTGGCGTCCTCTCTCTCCTGGCAGGGTAAACTGGCAGCTCTCTTTTTCTGTGTGACTCTGCCTTCAGTCCTCCGTTTATATAAGCCTCAAGTAAGGATTAGGACCCACCCTGGGCCATGCCTCGCTGCAGGACTCCAATCAAAGGCCCCCGAGTGAATTCAATCTGATCAAAGGGCCTCACACGCACAGGAATGGATCGATTTAAGAACATAAGTTTCTGGGGTCCACAAAAGACTCGGACCAGCACAGGCTTACCCATCGACGCTCAGCCCCTCACTGCTGCCCGTTCGTGGCTTGCATCCCTTTAGGCGGTCGATGACGATAATAGCCGCTGGCCAGTATGGAGTGCCCGCTGGCCCTGGGCCAGGCTTCGATGTGTGCAGCCTCATTTGGCACCTGTGAGAGGCGGGCAGGGCCAGACTTCCCCAAAGGGGAAACCTCCTGTGACAAGCTTGCCCAGTGCTGGGCTGGAGAATGCGGCTTCTCCCATGGCGGGAGGATAAAGTAGCCCAAAGCTTCCCCTGGTCCGTGAAAAAGCACCGCTTATCCACAGGGCGCTGCAGGAGGCAGCCCAGAGGTGCTGGGCTCACGGAGGTGGCAGGGGGGAGGGGCTGCTGGACCACCCCCCACTCCAGCCCTCCCTTCTGACCCTAGCCTGCCTCGGGTCACTCCGGGCCTGAATTCTCTGACAACAGCACTTCTGGGCACTGAATTAGCCTCAGAAGGAGCTTCTGAAAGCCCCCAGAGCGCTTGAGCACTCACGGTGTCCACCCATAAAGGAAGAAAGGCAGGCAGAGGGGACGCCACTTGCTAATCCCATGGAGCAAAACTGGATGTTAAGGCATGCTCCGGCTTCCTTTCCTATTTTACTGATCCCAGTTTCAAATTTTCAGTTAAAATAAACAAAAGCAATAAGGAGTTATCATCCACCTTTAAATTAGCAAAAATATGTCTTAAAACGATAAAACCGGATGCTGGCGAAGATGTGGTGAAACTGGTACCCACTCAGCTGTTAGGCGAGTCAACGCACGGACGGCACACGTGTGCTCGGTCGGCGTCAGTGGGTGGTGCTACCGTGCAGCATCGGGGGCAAGCGTATGCTGGCACAGGCAGAAGCAGGGCACATGTATCATCTCTCCAGAGCCAGCCGCTGGCGCCTGACCGCTTATCCTGAGGAAACAAGCCCCTCCTCCAGTGTAAAGCACACACACTGCGTCATCACCGTTGTCACCATCCCTGTCCTCAAATGCCGCCCCCATCCTCGCTCACTGCCCTGGCCCACCCGATCAGCACCCCCCTCGGGGGCTCTGTACAGGCTTGAAGCGGCTCCCCCGGTGCCCGTGTGTCTCCCCCACCCCACGTCCCTCCATGTCTGCTCCTCCTGAGTGGCCCCTCTGCCCGGCACCCCTGCCTCCTTGGCCTGTGTCCTTTTTCTCCAGGGCAGACCTTTTTGCTGATTTTCTGGGGGGCTGGGCACTGTGGTCTTCCTGAACTGGAATGCCATCACCCTAAGGACAGGAGCCTGCAGCATCCAAGCAGGCAAGCTCGGGTGAACGGCTGAACGATGCTCAGAATGGACACGCTCGCGTCGGCAGCACGCATGTGTGCGGACGCTCCCCCAAGCCACGCAGAAACATGAAAACCCGCTCAGAGAAAACCGGGGAGCGAGCTTCCATCTGCGGTGCTGAGTCGACACCACGGAAACGCATTTACCGACGGAGGCGGCGGCTCCACGTGTGGGCAGGGGAGGCCAGTGGCAGCGTTTTCCCTCCCTCTTGCTGAGATCTGGAAACGCTAAGGTGAAACCGTTCGTGCAGTAAAGCCGGGAAATTAAAATCAAGATTGGGGGAGGAAGTGGGGTATATGGGAATCCCCTATATTTTCAATGTAACATTTATGTCATCTAAAGCTTCTTTAAAAATAAACAAATAAAAAAACTTTAAAAAAGAAGATTAAAAAAAAAAATCAAAATGCCCAAACTCTGCCCCTGGGTGGAGGAAGGGAGGGCAGGACCGGCCAGGCCCGTCTTTGGCCAGTCACCTTTGGCAAGACCACGCCAGCAGCTGGCCACCTGGCTGTCTGTCCTGGGTTCCGGCCATGTCTGTCTCTCTGTGGCGCTTGCATTCCCGACCAGTCAATGCCCCAGCGTTTCTCCCGCCATATTGCTTCCCAGATATTTGCCCCCTTCCGACCAGCTTCACCGGCTTAGGAGCCTTTCTTGGAGCTGAGTCACCCGCCCACCGGGATGAGATGGAGTTTGGTGGTAAGGGGCTGGCTCAGTCCCCTCTGTGAACTGGAAGCAGAGGGGCTGGCGCCGGGAGCCCCTGGCCCAGCCCGAGCTAATCTTCTGAGGACACGTGACGTGGCACCGTGCCCACGAGCCAGCCTGTGCAGGTCAGGGTCTCCAGGTGAGCAGCTGCTGTGGAGACTGGTCAGGGGCTAGAACAGGGTGTGGGGTCGTGGGTAGAGGTGGAGCAGAAGGTGAGCCTTTGTCCTAGAACACGTAGGCAAACGTCAGCAGTCTGCGCAGGAACTCCGGGAAACCGCACTGACTTTGGGAGGTGAATCGGATACCCTCCGAGAAGCTGTGTGCCCCACACCAGGGACAGGTGAGCGCCTTGGGGTTCTGAGATCACCCTTAGCTTCACCAGCATTATTGTTCCCCACTGAATGCTTGAACCTCTTAACTCGATGGTGGGCTTTGGGCCGAGAGCGGAGGGTGCAATGCTCCCCTCTGCAACGCCTTCCTCCAGGCTACGGGAGAGGAAATCCTCCTGGAAGCTCCCTGTCCCGCTCCCGGAATATTTCCAAGTCCGGAGCCAGGCGGCAGGGTCAAGGAGAGTCCTTCAGCGGGCTCACCCCGTAACTGTCAGATCCCCCCACCTCCTTGGAGCTGAGGAAACCCACTGACTCACGTTCATGCAAAACCTATCCCCAGGTGTATACACAGAAGCTTTACTGGTAATGGTCGGAAACTGGAAGCAGCCCAGATGTCCTTCACCTGGGGAACGCATACACAAGCTGTGTGCAGCCACGCGGTGGGCCACTGCCCAGCCACGGGAAGCGGCATGCTCCCGGGTTTGTATCCGCCCAGCAACACAGGTGGACCTCACACGCGTTACGCGAGGGGAAAAAGCCAGACCCAAAGGCGGCTTCTCTGCGAGTCCATTTATGTGATGTTCTGCAAGGGGCAAAACTAGGGACAGGATCAGTGATTTCCAGGGACTGAGGCTGGGGCAATTTGACTACAAAGGGACAGCAGGAGGAAATTGGGGGCGGGGTTTGCCGAGGGGACTGTCCTCTAATATCTTAACCTGGTTTGCTTTGCTGGGTTTTCAGCAGGGAAAGGTGCAGCTTCCAGCATGTGCCCCAGACACACCTGGGACAGCTGGCTTGTGCTGCTGCCGACAGCTTCGAGGGGGCTTCTTCAAACCGGACAAGGGCCCGGAGCCCATGCCCTGCCGACTGGGGCTGGTGCTCGGAAAACAGTTTATTTGAAAGCAGAACCTTGGAGAAATTCTTTCCTCTGGAAAGGGGAAAAGAAAGTTTGCGTTCAGCATTTCCCTCCAGCTTCTGCTGCTCTCTGCCTATCCCAAACCCAGAGATAGCTTTCACTCATTTTGCCCTAGGGGGAAAAAATGCACGTTAAATTTTTTTATTTAAGTGTGTAACAAAACGAACATACTCTTTTTCCTGCCTCAATCATTATTTTCTGCCCTGGTTTGGTGCCTTTTGCAGGGCATCTGGAGCAGAAGAAATCTGTGTACTGGGTATCACTTTGCTCTCAGATGAGCTTTTTCTCTTTTTAGTTATGCAAGTAATACCATTCGGTGTAGAGAGCTTAGAAAGTAGTGACAAGCCCAAGGAAAACCAAAAATCCCCCATGACCTCAGTACCCACCGAGGACCTCTTTCCGGGCTTAGCGTGTGCATGCTCATTCTTCTTAGCTGTGCCTTTGTGGGTGTTTGTTTTTTTTTTTTTTTAATTTTTTACATAAATGTAGCTATAGATACTGTTTGTAATTTGCTTTTATTTCACCTAACACGTGAGTGAGTTTTCGTTCATCTCCCTGCCCGGCTCCCTTTCTTTTGATGCCACTGCCCAAGCTCCAGGGTCTCTGCCCCAGCACCATTACCCACCTGCCTGGGAGGGCTGGCTCTGCCCCCTGGCGCCAGGAGGGCTCGGTAAGGCGGGCCTGGCCAGTGAGAGGCACCTTCCCTCCGGCCACATCGATTGGCTCGGGGTGGCCACGTGGTCCAAGCTGGTCCAGTGAAAGCTCCCCTTGAGCCATCTGCCAGAGCTATGGGGACAGAAGTGCCCTCTTCCCGCAGGGATCACCAAACCAAGGGGAACTGAGTCTGCGGCCACCGGCCTCCGCCGTAGCCACACAGCGGGAGGGGAGGGGTGCCTGAGACAGTGACCCAGGAGACAAGACCAGCAGAGTGCCAAGGCCTCTGGGTAAGCGTGGTTAGGCTTCCCGGGAACCACGCCGAGTCCAAGGCAGGCACCCTTTGACACGGCCCTGCAGCCTTCCCAAACCTCCTCCCCAGGGGAGAGCTCGGCCGAGGGTGGAAATTAGCCACCTTCAATGGTGGCCAAGGGAAAGCAAAAAGGTGCAGCCACTGCGGAAAGCAGAAGGCCCGATCCTCAAAACACGAAGCACGGAATTACCACGCGATCCGGCGAGCCCACTCCCAGGTGTGCACACAGAGCAGGGACCCAGCGTGGGCGGCAGCTTTCCTCACAGGAGCCAGAAAGGGGAAACAACCCCAGTTCCCCTCTGCAGGCGAATGGACACGCCAAGTGGCGAGGCACACGAGGGAATGAGGAATGAGGTTCTGAGACCTGCTGCAACTTGGATGAACCCCAGAAACGTTAGGCTGAGGGAAATAAGGACAAATACTGTATGCTTTCACTTACACGAATTTTCTAGAAAGAACAAATTCACAGAGACAGAGAGTAGCTTTAAAGTTACCGGGGGATGTGGAAGGGGGTAAGGGGAAGCTATTGCTTGGGAGTATGGAGTGTTTGTAAATTTTGAAAACTTAAAAGTAAAATTCATTAAGAAAGAAAAAACACAGAGAATCATGGCTTGCCCAAGGTCGGACAGCAGATTTGTGGACGACTGGGTCTTGAACTCACCACTCCTCGCCCAGGGCCTCTGGTGGGGAAAGAATGCTCCCAAAACCGGGAGGACCAGACTTCCCGGGTCCCAAACCCAGCTCTGCACATATTACCTAAGCGCTCCGTGCCTCGGTTTACCCAGCTGGAGATAATACTAGTGCCTGCCTCATAAAGCTCTGGCAAAGATGAAACGTGGCAACACATGGCTGGGCATTCAGAGCTGTACCAGGCATGCTGTAAGCGCCAGCCACGCATCACTGCTCCCAACCCTCACGGCAACTAAGCCCTGTCACCCCATTTTACAGATGGGGACCTGGAGGTTCAGGGCAGGAGGCCTAACTCCAGCTCTCCCACTAGGAACCTGTGTGGTCAGCTCAGCCCTGGGTGCTGCTGCCATGCCATGGAGGGGCAAAGACAGGGCTAGCCCAAAGACAAAGCCCACCTAACACTGCCCCCAGCCCCCCAGCCCCTCAGGGTCAGGGCTCTTGCACGCTGCACTCAAACCACCTTGAGGACAGACGGATGCTCCTGCACTCCTTCATGTACCCAGGCACGTCCCAAGTAGCTGCCAGTGCTAGTTCAGTGAAGGGTCAGCCATAGGCCCCGGCCTGAGGGAGGTCACAGTTCAAATGAAGATTCCAGACGCGCATATTCTCTCATTCCCTTAGCTACTCATTCCACAGAGTTTAGCTGAATACTTATCTGGGGCCAGGATTCAGACACAGAACAAAGAGAATGTGGTTGGGAAATCAGAGATGGGTACCAAGATTCCTGGCCTTGGTGTGTACACTCTGTGCAATCCCCTCCCCTTGAGGGCTGGAAGCACCTCTGGGTGGGGTGGATGTCACTCCATGATCAGGTGATGCCATGCAGCAAAGGTGAAGGGGTTTTCGTCCCTAATCAGTTCACTCTGAATTCATGAGAGAGATGTTATCCTGGGTGGGCCTGGTCTAATCAGGCAAGCCCGGTAAAAGAGGGTCTACAGGTCAGAGACGCTCTCTTGAAGGCCTTAGAGTCTTAGCTATAAGAGCTCTCCAGCTGCAAAGAACAAGTGAATCCTGCCAAGGGCCTGAGGGACCCCAACCAGCTGACACCTTGATTGCAGTTTTGTGATCCAGAGCATCCAGCTGAGCCATGCCTGGACTCCCCAAAATTATAAAACAATCCGTGTGTATTGTTCTAAGCTGCTGAGTGATTTGTTGCCCAGCAATAGGAAACGGAAACTGAGAATAAACTTCCTGAACCAAGCACAGTTCTGCCTAGAGACACTAGTGCTAGAAGGGGGTAGAGATGCTTCATTCATTCATTCATTCATTCACACATTTGCCCACTCATCCAGCATACAGTGATTGAGCACGGGGGCCCCTTTAATGGATTGGGCGTGGCCCCTCCCCCAGGACCTCGGAGTTGGGGTGGTGGGAGTCATAGGGACCCACGTGGGCACTGCCACGGCTGGCATTGGGCCGTGCGTGTGGTGGGGGCGCTCGCAGAAACGCCCAGGCATGCCCCTACTTTGGCTGCGGAGCCTGGGCTGAGCCTCCCGTTGGAGGCTCCTCAGAACGGGCGGCAAGTGTGGAGGACGTGGGGAGCCGTGGCCTGGCCCACCCTTTGTCCACTGATGGCCACGTGCAGGGCACCCCTGTCCTACCCAGGATTTGGGCCTCCCCCAAGTCATTCCAAGTCCCCAGGCCCTCCTCAGGGGTCAGACCTCCCCCCGCCTCACAGGCCTCTAAACCTGACCCCTGACCCTGCCTGCTGCAGCCACACACGTTGCCCGGCGGGGGATGGGAGCTGCAGCCCCAGGCCCCGCTGACCTCCACGGCCTCCTCACTCGTCAAGCTCAGCAGGCCTCCCAGACCCGAGCCAGCCAAGGCTCAGACCCCACGTTGCCAGGGCAGGGGACCAGTTGCACCAGAGCCGTGCCCCCCTTTGCCAGGGGCTTCTCCCAGCGATGTCCCACTTCCCCACCCATGGCCTGGTGAATCCGGCAGACCCCTGGACACATTCCTCAGAAAAGGACATCGAGGCCCAGGCTGGGGCAGCACTGCCCAAGGGCCCTCCGAGAAACGAGGCCAGACCAGGACCTGTGTCTCCAGGTTCCAGACCCCCCAGACCCTGTTCTTCCCACAACGGCCAAACAACAGCAAACCCCAAAGCCTCTGCTGCTCGTTCACCCGCTGCCAGGCACTGGGGGGTTCCCAGTTTGCAGCCATTACCAATAACGCCGTTAGGAACATCTGTGGGCAAGATTTGGGAGGCTGCGTGCTTTCGTTTCCCTTTGGTAAACGCCCCGGGCGCCGGATGGCTGAGCCACACGGCAGATGCCAAGGGGCTGGGTCGGCAGCGGCTCCGGAGCATGCCCGCCGCGCTGCGTCTTCGCCGACACTTGGTGTGGTCAGTCTTTTGAACCTAGACTTTCTGGAAGTCGGATAGGGACATCGCGCTGCGGCCCCGAGGGGCCCCCAACTGCGTGCACGTGAGGCCCCTTCAGCTGGTCCGCGGCTCACTGACGCCCTTTTCCCATTTTAAAGTCTTTTTCTCTCCCTGTGTTCCATGTGGAGGGCTTCCATTGCTACGGACCCTTCTCCTCCGTGCCCCATTCACCGCTAATGCCCCGCACCGTCCGTCTGTGGAGCTTAGAGTCGTTCCCATTGCTAGGAGCTGTCGCTCCTGGAAACCCCCAACTCTCCGTCCTCTCCCCGGGGAAGGCCCACGCGGCCTCGGGATCAGCCGTTTGCTCCATTCCTGCCCCATCTCAAGTTCTCTTCACAGTGGCCAGAGGGTTGCTTTTTTTTTTTTTAATTTTACCGGGAGGTCCCGGGGATCGAACCCAGGTCCCTCCATATGGGAGACGGACGTCCAACCATTTGAGCCACATCCGCCCCCCAGAGGGTTTTCCTTTCTTTAAACTCAGGACAATCCATCTGAGGCGCCCTGGGCATTTGGCATAAAAGTCACACTCCTCCTTGTGGTCCACAAGATGTGCAGAACCTGCCCGCTCACCTCCACCCACCTCTGCCCACCTCCTCTCAACTCCGCCCACCTCCGCTCACCTCCGCCCACCTCTGCCCACCTCCACCCACCTCCTCCTACCTACTCCCACCTTCATGTTTGTCCCACCTCCTCCCACTTCTGCCCACCTCTTCCCACCCCCAGGGTGGCCCTCCCACTCAACCCCAGGGCCTTCTTTTTAATTTTTTTATTTATTCATTTTTTTTTATTTTACCGGGAGGTCCCGGGGATCAAACCCAGGTCCCTCCATATGGCAGGCGGACGCCCCACCATTTGAGCCACATCCGTCCCCCTTTTTTTTAATTTTTTTTTTTTTTTTTTTTTACCAGGCCTTCTTTTTGTTCCTAGAGGCAAACCCTACCATGCCCTCCTGCCTCAAGGCTTTTGCCCAAGGTCATCCCACATGTACACACACAGACACATGCTCCTGCAACACTCACATGCACACGTGTGCACATACAGAGACACATACACACAAAGACACATGTGTGCGCACTGACACACCATACAGACTCCCCCATGCACATGCACACATGTGCCCACAGAGAGGCACATGTGTGCACACAGGCACCTGCATGCATATGCACACAGAAGCATGAATACACAGACGCACATGCAGACACACAGAGAGACGCACTCTTGTGCACTCACACACAGACCCACACGCACATAAAGGCAAACACGCACACATGCACACACATACACACCCACATGTACACACATGCACACTCACGCACGCCCGTGGCATGGCTGGCTCCTTGTCCCCTTCCAGGTTGCCGCTGACTATTCTTGTGATTGCGTCATCTACTCGTGTCATTAACCTGCCCCACTAGGCTGTGAGCTTCCTGAGTCAGTGCTTGGCTGTTCTTGGCTTCATTCCCAGGGCCTAGCACCGATGCTCAGTGAATGAATGAATGAGCGGATGAATGGATGAATGAATGAATGGCTGCATGGAGGGTCAATGGCTCTGAATCCCGGCCCTCCCCTCTCACTCTGACCCTTGGCCAGTCTGCCGCCCTCTCTGCGCCACTGCTTCCCCCCCCAGCAGACATGTGAGGGCGGCGCGGCCCGTCTCCAGGCTTCTGTTCATTCTCCGCCGTTCCCACTGGGCCCGTGTCTCCCATCCTGTTCATCGTGCATCCGGCTGAGTTTCGTGCCCCTAGCACAGAGCCCAGCACGCAGTATGTGCTCAATACGTGTTTTGTTGAAAGGCTGACCTCAGAGCACGACTGACCTGCGGGCCCAGCTCTCACTCCCTGTCCCCAGCGCAGCCTCCCTCCCCACCTAACGGGCTTAACCCTCTCCAGAGGGTCCCGGCCCGGGGCCCCAGGGAATGGAGCTGTGTCCTGTCCTGCTGAGGAACTGGAAGGAGGCCGTGGCGTGAGAGTGACTTGGGGCTTCCGAGCTTGTCCCCCGCTCACTGCTGGTAGCTGGGAAACTGTGAGCCCCTGAGGGGCCCTTGCTTTATAGAAATGCTGCTTCATTTGAAGGCCGTCCCCTGGAGACAGGCTGGTCCCCAGGAAAAATGGGGGTGGGGAAGGAAGGCCCAGGCTTGGGAGCTATTGGAGAACAAAGTGCATCAACCGGGGGCTTAAAGTAACAACGTATTGTCTCACAGTTCTGGAAGCCACAAGTCCAAAGTCAAGGTGTCGGGGGGCCCACCTGATCCAGGTTGGCTCCATCTTGACTGATCACATCTTTCAAAGCCTGATTTCCAGATAAGGTCCCACTGGCGGGACAGGGAGGCAGGACTTGGACATGCCTTTTTGGGGGAGTCGCAGTTCACTCCATGACCGCCTGGCTCTGCCGCTCACAGCTGGGCACTTGGTGCCTCGATTTCCCTACCTGTCAAGGGGAGACCAGGCCACACCTGTGGTGTCAGGTGAGTGCAAAGGCAGCCCTTTGACTGTGCCCCACAAACAGGTGAAGGACAGGCAGATACAGCCCGAGATCGGAGCATCTGTACCCCTAGCTGCTCGCAAATGCTCCCACACAGAGGCCCCTTTGTGGGGCATGGGGTGGCTCGGCTTTCCACTCTGCTTCTATGTGTGGTTCCCACGACTGCTTCCCTCCCCTCCCAAGGGACCTGGCTTCCCCCTGGGGACAAAAGGTCCTGGCACCCAGGGAGCAACTTGTGGCTCCATCCTGGGGGATTCCTGTCTCCAGTCTTGGCTCATGTCCCTCAAGTCTCGCTGTGCTAGGCCCCCAGGCCAGGTCCCTTCCCAGACCAGAGAAGGCAGGCTGCCTGGTGAGGGGGCAATGGGGTCTCAGGGTTTGCAGGTGAATTCCTGGTGGTGGAGACAGAAGGGCAGAAGCAAAGAGAGCAGAGATGTTTCTGGATCAACCAAGTGGAGGAATTGTGGTAGGACTGGCTGAGATGGGGAAGGCGAGGGTGGGGGTGGTTGGGAAGGGACTGGGGAGAAAAACCAAGAATTCCCTCTGGACATGATGTGTTTGACATGCCTGGGAGACCCCAAAGGGAGATGTCAAGTGGACGGCCGGATATGCGGGACCGGGGCTCAGAGGAGAGGTCACGGCCAGACACACAAATTTGGAAGTCATCAGCTGAAGGATATTTAAATCCATGGGAACTGAGGAAGTCACGGGGGGAGAAGTGCGGAGACCTCCAAGGAGCCCCAATAATCCTGGGAGAGCAGAAGCCCCAGGAGGCCCGTGGTTTTGTCCTTTGAGGCACGGCTGTGCCCCCAGCCCCCTCCAGGGTCCTTATCGACAGGATGGAGGCTGCCAGGGCAGTGTGGGGCCTGAGAAGCCCAGCGAGGAAAGCGCTGGAAGGAGGGGGTGGCCTCCAGATCCGACTTCCTCTGTCCAGGAAGGCCGACACAGAGAAGGGGCCCTTGGCTTTGGCAGTGGGGAGACGGCTGCCGCCCTTGACAGGGGACGCGCTGGGGGCGCAGAGGGGGTGGGGCTGAGGAGGTGAAGCCTGGGGTGCCCGGCCTTGGGCAGTGGCTGGAGGGGGCATGGAGCTGAGGAGCTGCTGTAGCATGGCCTCAGACCGGGGGCCTTCAACCGCAGGCGTGTCCTCACACTCGGCCAGGCGCTAGGAGGCTGGTGCCCAGCTGTGGACAGGGCCTCCCCGCCGCAGGCGCTGGGGGAGGAGCCTTCCTCGGCTCCTGGCTGTACCCTCCCTCCTCTGCCTCCATCCCCACGTGGCTGCCTGTCCTCTGTGTGTCCGTGAGTCCTCTCCTCTTCCTCTAAGGGCCAACTTAGTCCAACATGATCTCGTCTTAACTTGATTACATCTGCAAAGAACCCCACTTCTAATAAGGTCACATGTCACATTCACGGGGGGGGTGACTTAAAATAGATCCATATGGCTTTTAGGGGGTCACAATTCAACCCACAGTGGGAGCAGGGGATGGGTTTGTAGGCCAAGGGGACTGATTCAGCAGAAGGAGAGTTGAAGGGCAGGGGGTGGGGGGAGAAGGGAGTCCTTGGGAAAGGGGGGAGAGGTGGGGGGCTGGGCACACAGGAGAGTCAGGGAGACAAGAGGAGGCTGGACTTGCCTCCATGACCCCGTTTGACAAACGGAGAGCCTGGGGCTTGGGGGGGGAGGGGTGCCAGGCCCTAGGCAGGCAGCAAAGGGGGCTGAGATTTGCAAGGCCAGTAGCTCGTCGCCCTCCAGGACATAGCGGGACTGGGAGGCAGATGGGCCTTGACCTCCCTTCTCTTTCCTTTCCTCTATTTTCTAAATTTCCGACAGCAAAACCTTTGGCCTCTGGCTTTCTGATTGAAACCTGAAGGCCGGCCTCCTCCCATCCTCTGGGCCCCCCACCCCCAGCCCCGGCAGGGCCTCTGGGCTCCTGGCCATTCTCCCAGCTCCTGCTTCCACGCCCCTGGGACCCGACTGAGCAGGGTGGGAACCCCCCTCCTGGGAGGTCACCGGTTCAGGAATTCCAAGGGTCCTCCCGGCAAGGGGTGAAACCTGAGCCCTTCAAGAAAAGTGGCCAGACAAAGGCAGCCAGTGGGAGGCCATGGCTCAGGAATGGGGCGAAGCTGGGGGTCTCTGGGAGGGTGGGCAGGCCGAGGGGGAGGACCCCGAGACAGCCCATGTGCTTCCAGATTGCGGGCGCCAGCCTCCTCGTGGGACCCAGGACCCCCGGGCACCACTCCCCAGCAGAAGAGAGCGAGAAGGAGGGGCCAGACGCCACCCGAAAAAGTCGGGGCACTTGAAGCTGGCCAGGATGGCCGCACCCCAGAGGCTTTCAAGTGGGTACCACTGAGGCTGCAGAGCCGTCCCCAGGCAGGGGCCTCCCTTTCCACTCACTCCCCTGGTGAAGATCTGACCGGGAGGTGGGGACCCCGCAAGGCTTCCGAGCCAACTGAGCCCGGTGCTGTGTGCTTCTGGGCTACTCACTCCCCCTCTCTGAACCTCAGTGTCGACGAGGCCTCGACCGCCGAGACGCCTGGAGCAAGTCCTCGAGAGATCCGCATCTAGCAGGGTTGTGCTCCAGAAATAGTTGCCGATAGCCTTATCCGAGGCCAGATGTCAGGAATGTGCGCTGCGGCCACAGGTCAGGGCCCAGCTCCCGCCCCGCCCCTGCAGAATTCCGCTGGGGTGGGCAGGGGGACAGGAGGGTCCACCGGGGAGCAAATTGCATTCTTGAGGGATTTTTTTCTTTTACAATCTGCCCTCTTGTCCTTCCCCTTTTGTGTCTGTCCCCTCTTTTCTTCAGCTTGCTCTCTTCCGAGGCTTTCGGGTCTTCAGATGAACTAAACACTGGGGCAGCGACAGGGTTTGGAAACTCACAAGCCAACTTTAATTTAATCCTCCACATTTGGATGAAGAGACAAGGCCTTTGTCCTGCAGGCAGCCGGCTGGGTTCAGAAGTCTTCAAACAGCCCCAGATTCTCTCTCTCGGGCAAGCCCCTTTTGCATAATCCACGGGAATCTGCCAAACAATAGCCGCTCTGAAGTTAATTTGGGAAATAGGTAACATGCGAAAGAAGGTGTCCCGGTGAGAAGGCTGGACGCTCACACGTTATCCCAGGGGTCACTCCATGCCAGGCGGCACATGGGCTCAGGAATCTTGCTTCTTGACCCTGAAGCCAAGGAGACATTAAAGGGAAGGCGGGGCTGGCTCCCCCATCCCCCCACGGCCTTTGGAGTCTTCTAGGTGTGGGTTTTGGGGTCTCCCAAGCAGCCCTCCATCGGCTCAGAGAGTTGGGAAACACGAACAACTTGCTAAATCCAATCCATAGACTAGAAGGGGTGGGCTGGGCTTAGAAAAAGTGCCGAGGCCTGTTGATGGGGGCTGCCGAGAGGGACCCCCGCAAGTCGCAGATGTGACCCCGCATTACCGGAGGACAGCGGCCCTGCCCCAGCCCTCCGACCAGCAGGGACAGCCGTCCTGCCCGGCCTGCAGCCTCTATCCACAGCCTTCCAGGATCCCTTTGCTGAAGGACCAGTGCCAGCGGGCACTCCAGAAACAGCGGAGCTGGCAGCCAACAGGGCAAAGAGCCTGCAGAGATGGGGCTTACGTTCTCTAATCATCTATAATCCAGACAGGCTCTGAGAAAATGATGCGAGGGTGTGCAGCGCAGTGCGGTGGGGAGGGGTGCTATTTTAGCAGGGTGGTCTGGGGTGGCCCCTCTAACGAGACCCAAACCGTCAGAAAGGGTCTGACAGGCAGCACAGAGGAGCCCGGGAGCTCCTGAAGTGGGAAGGAGCTTGGCATGTCCCAAAAACAAACAGAAGGCCAGTGACGACGGAGCAGAGTGGGAAGGGATGAGAGAAGGGGGGGGGGTCAGCCAGGGGGCGGGGCCAGTGCACCCTCATCCCCTCTCCCTGGACGGGGGCCCCCACCCTCTTCTATGAGCCGTCCCAGGGCCAAGCGCAGAGCTCGGTGCAGGCTGAGCTGGGGAAAGGGGGTGGCACTGGGCAAACGGGTGCCAGTCCCTGCAACCTCAAGCTGTGGGACTCTGAGAACCCCCCCCCATCTAGCCCTCCCTTTGCTCAAATTACAGGTGCAAAAGGGGGTCAGATGCTGACACGGATGGCGGAGCCTAAGCCCCCCTGGCATGGGGCTGGGGAGGGGAGGGGGCGCTCGTCGAAGGCAGTGGCGTCCTTATCCTTAGACTGGACGCCTGGTGACCTCGAGCTCTGTCAGCACATGGGGTGGCCAGCATCTTGCCTGGGGCCTTATGGTAACTTGCAGGGAGCCCCTTGAGTCCGTTTTGGGGGGACCCATGGTTTGCTATCGGTCTGTCTGACCGATACTGTGTTACTGAAGTGGCTGGCATTTGTCACCTGTCCTAGGGTTGTTTGTCTTTTTTGTGGCACAAAAGAGCTTGAGTTTGAAATCCCAAGCCCACGTGTTCAATGCTTGAAACTCGCTCACAATTGTGCTGCCCAAAAGTGCCCCTGACAACTGCACTTTTCCGCCCAGAGGAGGGGATGGCCATTTGTTAATTGCCTGCACATGCCGACTTCCCCTGTCCTCACCGCAGCCAGAAGGGGGAAGTCACCCATTCTGCAGATGGGGAGAAATGAGGCTCAGAGCCGTGAAGCAGCCTCCTGGCCGTGAGGGCCTGGCTGCCGCGGCCGCCCCACTCCTCCAGAGACCCTGGCTCTGCTGCGTGGAGCAGACACCCCGGCGCGAGGATCGGTGCAAAGCACGATGGGGCTTTATCACAAAGCAGCGCCCTGACGTTCTGAGAGGTCACGCCTGCTATGCTAATGAGGCACACGGGGGAGATTTGGGCTCCTTAGTCCTCAGAGCAATCTCCTCCCCTCCCAGCACCACCCTTGCCCACGTGGACTCTGGCCTCTGGATGGTCGGGGTGCAGAGAGGAAGGACAGTTGATCCGACAAGTCCTTCCAGCATCCCCCAGACTGACCCTCGTGTCACCACAGGGTCGGGGCCGCAGGGACCTCTCTTTGGATTTTGAGTTACATTTGAACCCAGACCCTCGCCCCTGCACCCCACTGCCCTCCAACCACCACCGCGCCCCTGTCTGGTTCTTCGGCCTCGTCCCAGTAGCCTCAGCCTTAGGCACTAATGGCATTTTTGTTTGCCATTTTCCTTTCTGTGCTGAGGCAAGTCTCCCAGCTCAGCCACCTCTTGCGTGCTCTTGCGGCCGTACTGGTTTGATGTGGGTCGGAGACCACGGCCCAGGGTTCAAGCAGCCTTGGCAGCCGGGCCGGGCCGGGCCGTGTTCTCCCTGACAACTGACTGGAGCTGTGTCCACCAAGCCTCTGTGCCCGGCAGCCCACACGCGCCCTCCCAGGAAATCTTCCAGCATTTACCGTCTGGGCCCAGGTGGGGAAATGGAGGCTGGCAGAGGTGAGGCAGCTCTGCTGTGCTGGAGACACGGCTCTCCTGTCCCTGCCGGCCTCACAGGGTGCCATGGCTCCGGTGGCGTTCTCACGGCCAAGGGGGGGCTGGCAGGTGTAGACAGCGGCCCCCCCCCGCGCCTGGCATCCCAGGAATGTGCTAAGCCACCCAGGCGGCTGACCCCCACCCCAGCCCCCGGCCTTCCTGCCCTTTCCTGGAGCCCTTCAGCCGCTGGGTTCCCAGGGCGGCAGCATTCTGCTAATTAGCCGGGGGGATAAAGCCTGGACCAGGGGCAGGGATGGCCGTGCCTCCCTCCCTCCCTGCCTCCCTCCCTGCCTCCCTCCCTCGCCTGCTTCCCCAGGCCTCCATTCAAAGGCCCCTGGTGGCTGTTTCTCAGCTCTTTGAGGAAAGGCACCTTTTGGAGAGACAGATGCAAAAGAAGGAGAGGCGGGGGGGGGGTGGCGATGGGGACTGGGAGAGGGTGGAAGGGGGTGGGAGGGAGACCCTCCCTCCCAGACATCCTTCTGTTCCAGTCACAACCCAGGCTTGGAGGTCCCCCTGGGCAGGGGGAGGGGCATCCAGCTCCAGACACATCCGTTTCTTTAGTGAATAACCCCCCAAAGCCTTCCAGAGACTTGTGGATGCTTCCACACTGGCTCCAGCTTGGCAAGATCTCTGCTGATAAAATACCTGACTTCCCAGAATACCTCTGAACAGGGAAGAGGGACGGAAACAGAAGGAAGCAGGCAAAGAGTGAGCAAGCTCCGAGGCTCCAGGCTTTGAGGCCACAGAGGAACCCCAGAGGGGGGTGCAGGCAGAAAGGAAGGTCACACCCTTCCTTTGAAGGCAGGGTCCAAAGGGGGATTCTCCAACGCAACCTCCTGTCCCCTCTCCCGCTTCCCCCAACAGGCCAGATTAACTAGCGAGAGACTGGGGTGGGGGCTGAGGTGGGGTAGAGGAGAAGATGGGGAGCTCTGCCGAGGGGTTCCAGACCCTGGAACTCGGGCCCTACCCCCCCCCTCCCAAGGGCTTATACTCACCTCCCTGCAGACATGGTGGAAGCCCAGAGCCCGCGGTCTGGCCCCATGTGTCAGGGTGACCAGTGTGCTCCAGGATGCAGGCTAGCCTGCTGGGACAAGAGACCCCGAAATAAGCAGCTGAGACCAGGGAGTTTGTTCCTCTTTCCCGTCGGCGCCCAGGTGGGCAGTCCAGGCTGAATATGACGGTGTGACGGAGTTGAGACTCGGGCTGTGCCAGCCCTTGAGGTCAGTTGACTTGCCCCCTCGTGGGTCCCCCGGTCTGTGAAAGGGAGAGGAAGGGGAGAGCACCTCTTTCCTTTGAGAGCCCACGTTTGGCCCCTGAGGCCATCACGTCGTGCGGGTCATGTGTACTCCCACCAGTGGTGCCCCCGAAGCGCCACCCGGTCTGCTCACATCCCACCAGCCAGAGGGGCCAGGTGGCGAGACCCAGCGGGCTGGGAAACGCCGCCTTCCGTCGGCGGCAGGACCCGGCTATGGCTTCTTTCTACAGCCCAGCAGAGCAGGTAGTCTCAGGGGTCAACATTGCCTGTACAGCGACACTAAGACCGTCGTCCCTTCTTGCGCTCTCATTCTCTCGTGGGCATTGCTGGGGTTTGAACTGCATCCCTCCAAAAGTTACGTTCACGTGCTGGCCCCCCGGGACCTGCGAGTGTGGCCTTATTTGGAAAATGGATCTTTGAGATGGAATTAGTTAAAAGGAAGCCAAACTGCATTGGGGGGGCCCTACTCCACGATGACCGGGGTCCTTAGAAGAAGAGGGACACAGACACAGAGAGAGAAGGCCGGGCGATGACGGAGACAGGGACTGGAGTGCTGCACCTGCGAGGGGCGTGAAGGACGGCCAGAAAACACCGGGAGCTGGAAGCAGCAAAAGGACCTTCCCCAGAGTTTCAAAGGCGGCGCAGTCCTGCCGCCACCTCCATTTCAGGCTTCCGGCCTCCAGAACTGAGGGGACACACCTCTGTTGTTTGAAGCCCCCTAGTTTATGAAAGTCTGTGAGGGCAGCCCTGGAAAGGAAGGCAGAGGAACGGGGACCTTCTCCCGAGGCTGTGTGACATCAGGTGGCAGCATCGTTCCGACGGCCACCGGAAGGTGTGTGCTTGGATGTGTCTGTGTTTAAAGTTTTTCTGTTTTAATTTCTAATGCAGAACATGTCAACAGATAAAAATGTGTTTAGAATAATTTTTAAGATGCAAAAAGTTTAGGAGCTGCTGGACTAGACGATGGAAACAGATGTTGGGTAGACAACTAGCAGAAATAAATGCTACAACTGGAAACCTGTCAGAATCCCTCAGACCTGCCCTTGCTGGATGCTCATGGCCTCATGCAACTGCCTGGGAGGCCAAGTCTGGCTTTTAGAAATTTGGAAGCAGACACGTCCCCCACCTGCCTATAACCCTAATCACTGTGCTGGCCGGGTGCTCCCGGGGCCTGCGGCTGGCTAAGCCTCTAGTCGGCCCCTGGGGGTACTGCAGAGCAGATGAGCAGAAGACAGAGCTGGGCTTGAGCATGGGGGACTCTTTGCAAGTTACTCTGAACCTCATTCTCCTCATCTTTAAAACAGGGGTGATACCTCGGGGGCTTATCCTGCGGGGTAACCAGCATGGGTCACGGGAAGCAGGAAGCACAGGGTCTAAGGCTCAGATTCCCTAAACGGTCAGCCCGAGCCAGGCTCAGGGAGCCAGATGGGAGGGGGTTCAGGTAGAGGGGTGGCTGAGCCTCCAGAATGCTCTAGAACGTTCCTCCTGGGCTCACCACCCAGCGCAGGTTCCTCAGTCATGCCTCTTGGCTTTAGCATTCAAGGCCCTTCCCCCTCTGGCCTCAGCACAGCTTGTAAGAGCTTTCTGGACAACTTTTGGATTCTGGAGAGTCTAATTCTCCTGAGCAAGGGGGTCTTCCTTGCTCAGACCCTGGCTGTCAGCTACACAATCGGTGACCGCTCGGGCTGGCGCGGGGAGGCCGGAAGAGGGCTCATTAACGGCCTCCTCCCGGCGAGCATTTGTAAACACAGGCCTGCTTTATAACATCAGCAAACAGAGCATGTTTCCCCACTTCGCAGGAAACGCAGCCGAATGGCTGGGTTCCCCCAAGGCGCCCCGTGCACGCGGCATCTACAGCTAGGACAAGGCCGGCCACCGAGGGCGGCAAGCAAGCCCCCCTGGCGAGGGAGCAGGCGCCCCCAGCCCTGCAGGAGCCCCCCTTACAGGCCCCTCCTCTTTCCATCTCCAGCTTTTGTCCCCCCAGGCAGTGCAGCGCTGCCTGCTCATGCTGGGCGGGCTGCAGTTCTTTCCCTGGAACTGGAGCCAGCTGGGGTCATAAGCAAAGAAATGCATTTCTAACCAAGCAAGCCTCTTGATGGTCACAAGATCTTGAAAGTCAACACTGCCTGAGCAGGGGAGCCCAAGGGCTGCTGTCAGGAGCAGCAGCCAAGCCTCAGAATGACACGATTGTACCAGAACCCAACAACGGTCTGCGGAATTAGAGAAAAAAAATCCCCTCCTCCTCCTCCTCCTCCTTGTCCTCCTCTTCCACCTCTTCCTCCTCCTTCTCCTCCACCTCCTCCTCCTCCTCCAACTCCTCCTCCTCCACCTCCTCGTCCTCCTCCACCTCCTCCTCCCCCTCTCCCTCCTCCTCCTCCACCTCCTCCTCCACCTCCCCCTCCTCCTCCCCCTCCTCCTCCTCCCCCTCCTCCTCCTCCACCTCCTCGTCCTCCTCTTCCACCTCTTCCTCCTCCTTCTCCTCCTCCTCCTCCACCTCCTCCTCCCCCTCTCCCTCCTCCTCCT
>JAKSZT010053989.1:96053-158011 GCA_026826555.1 Tolypeutes matacus
CCTCTTCCTCCCCCCCTCCCTCCTCCTCTTCCTCCCCCTCTCCCTCCTCCTCCTCCTCCTCTTCCTCCCCCTCCTCCACCTCCTCCTCCTCCCCCTCTCCTCCTCCTCCTCCCCCTCTCCCTCCTCCCCCTCCTCCTCCCCCTCTCGGGGTGGGAGGGGGCTGGCGAGGTAGGCTGTGCCATTCATGGCTGTGGAGCCGGGCGCCCCGTGGCCTCTGATTGGGCTTCGCGGCCGGGGCTCAGCCAATGGGCTGCCTGGGAAGCCGGGCCATTCATGAGCGCGGGAGGCCAGCTCCGGGCGGTGGGGAGCGTGGGGCGGTGGCCCGGGCCTCTCCGTCCCCCTTGGGGCCCCAGGGCCGGGCGGCCCCGGCCGTCCCGCCTCCCTGGCCCCTCGTAGGATGGCCCTGCCAGCGCCGCCTGACAGGCCCGGCTTTCTGGAAGTGCCTCCCAGGCAGGGCCCGGAAGCCAGAGGCGGGGCTGGAGGTCATTTCTGAGCTGATTGAAAGAACCTGTCTCCACTTCCCCGGCCCGTTCACCGCGTTCCCTCTGAGGCAGGGGCCCCTCGCCCCTGCAGTCTGGCAGCCGCGGGCGGACCCACGCACCTCATCTTGGATCTGCGTGGGCGCCCGATTCCAGGGGCCCAGTGAGAGGCACACTCGTGCCACTCGTGGCTGAGGGGCTGCAGCACACGTGGCCTGGTGACGCCACCTCTAAAATGGCTGTTCGTGGGCCACTGGTCCCCGAGTCCTGGCCCTCGGACGGTTCCTGAGGCCCCAGAGGACAGTGTGGCTGAGGAAGGGCTCCGGGCCCCCCACGTGCTGCCCGGAGTGCTGGCCGCATCCTCCCGCGTTCGCACAGCGGGCTTAGGGGTGCGCTGGCAGGGCCCGTGCTGAGTTAGCTTTTGAGAGCCTGGAGGGCGTTGGGGGTGGGGCAGGTGTCTGCTTTTGCGCTCGCCCCGGGGTGGCACAGGAGCCGGGTCCGCCAGCTCCTGACCTCTTCACGCCACCCCCCCCTCGCTGTGCCTCCACGTCCTCCCTAAGAGGGGACAAGAGCACCTGGCCCTGGCCACTGTGGGCATCCGGTGAAGCAGCAGCTGCAGGAGCCTAGCAGGGTGCCTGCCCCTGGGGGGGACACGGTAATCGGCATGGGTTATCGTTGAAGTCAACAGTGAAGAGAGGACAAAAGAGAAGGTCAAGGTCCATTTCCAGGTGCCAGGGGCAGACACGGAGGGCTGGAGCCCCCTTCTCAGGCCCATGGCACCCCAACAACACGCCAGAGCCCCTGGAGCACAGGTTCCGGGGGGGACTTTTCTTAATGGGAAGATTTCTTCACAGCAAAGGTTTTGCAAACTCCTCCTGAGCTGTTGATAATGAATCTTGGTTTCTTGACTTCCAAGTGTGCTATATAAGCCTAAGAGATTGGTAAAAGATGATAGATAGATAGATAGATAGATAGATAGATAGATAGATAGATAGATAGATAGATAGATAGATAGATAGATAGATGGATGAGAGATGGCTTGAGATCTCAAACGGGCCAGCTCTGCAGCTGTTCACTTTCAGCCACCTTCCCGAGCCACGAAGTCTCCCTGCCTTTGGGCCTGTCAGAACCAGGTTGGGGAACGGGAGGTACGCAGTCCAGAGGGAATGCAAGGGATCCAGGGCTGCGGCGTGGGCAGCGGGCAGGTCTAAAGGCCTTCCTCCCCTGGGCAGGACCCCTGGTTCTACTCCAGCAGCCTCCGTGTTTGGGGTGGGCAGAGAAGGGGGCATCTCCGCCCCCGGGCTCATCACAGCTGGTTCTGCACCCCCTATGCACAGCCAACCGGCTCATGGAGCAATGGGGAAACCGAGGTCCAGGATGGGCGGGGTGATGGTTTCCCCCTGACTGGTCCCTCCAGCATCACAGGAGCCGGGAAGGTAGGGGCCTCTGAGAGCAAATAGAGGCAAAGCAGGAGGAGCTGGGCTGCTCGGCGCTCTTTGGGTGCTTGTCTTTCCATCTCTCTTCTTTTTTTTTTTTTTTTTTTTTTTTACCAGGAGGTCCCAGGGATCGAACCCGGGTTCCTCCATATGGGAGACGGACGCCCAAGCATTTGAGCCACATCCGTCCCCCTCCATCTATCTTCTTAAACTAAAGGTGTTAGGGTAACAGGCCAGTGGCTCTCTTAATCCAACTCTGCATTCTGGCTTCTGCAATGTAAATAAGGCTCCAAAATACTCAGGGACCCCTGTTAATGTGGGGTCACGAGGCTGGATGAGCCCCAGGTGACTTCGGTCCAGGCACTTGCCTCCATGTGCCTTCCTTTCCTCGTATCTAAGTGGTGACTCTAGCAGATGCTCAGCAACCAGCCAGCGGAGACACATTGGAAAAGCTGCAGATGCCATGCAAGCACAGGGAATTTTTATTTTTCATTTTATTCCATTTTTTGTAAAGAAGCTTTACATACCTCACCTCCTCTCCCTCCCCCTCCCACACTTTTCCCCATTAACAGCGTCTTTAACAGATCTGTCAAAATGGACTAGATCATGCTGCAGTAACAAAGAGCCCCTCTTCTATTTGTCCAGAAAGCAGAAAGCTGGGGAGATGTGTAAATAGTCTTTAGTCTTTGGCCTCCCAAGTTAGGAGGCCTCAGCTCTGGTCCCCTCCTCTGCCACCAGCTGACTCTGTGACTGGTGGCAAGTCCCCTCTCTTCCCTGGCCTGTAGCTCCCCATCTATACAAAGAAGGTCTTGAGGAACATGTCCTCTGGGTCCTTCCAGGCCTGGGACAGCACTGCTGTCCTGGACCCCGCTTTTCCTAGCAGGGGACGATGACTTAGTTCCCCATGCCCCCACGGAGCAAGAACAATGGGCCATTTGGGCCAGGACAGGCGGCAGAAGGACTGGGACTTGGAGGCTTGACCGCCCGCATTCAGCCGGCACACTGGGGGTGGCTGGGTGGGACAGCTACGGCTTCTGCCAGCAAAGTGTGACTTCAGGAAACTGGGCCCAAGTGTGCTTAGGGCTGGAGCCGGGTGTGGCTTCTGGTAGGTGAGGATGGAGGGAAGTTCGGCTTAGAATGGACAAAGCCAATGGGGAAAATGGAGTTTGGCTGGGCTGATCACTTGGCGAGTTCAGCTCTGGTCACTTGTCCAGGCCCACTCAGACCCGCGGGGAGTGGCGGCGAGGGGGAAGTCCTACGAGACGGGTTCAGGCCTCCTTGCTCTTCCTGATACTCAGACATCTTGCTGCCACAGGCCTCTTGCACGTCCTGCTCCTACTGCCGAGGCTGTTACTCTCCCAGGTGGAATCCATGTACCTCGCTTCCTCACCTCCAAAAAAATGGGGTTAACTGCCACCTTCTCAGTGACCCCTTCCTTGAAGTTCAGCCCCTCCCTCCCTGCTGACACCTCCTCTGTGCATTCTCTTTCCCCAGCGCTTTTGTCTCCTACCACAGGCTTTTCTCACTTCTTATATCTCTACTCTCGAGCACCATCAGGGCTGGAATCTGTGTCCTTTCTGTCCTCTGCACCACCCCCGCCCCCCGCCCACTTGAACGCATGCCTGGCATATAGTAAGTGCTCAGTAAACGTTTGTCAAGTGAAGGAATTTGTCACTGAAGATCAAAGCAAGGCAGCCACAGGTTATTCCAAATTGACGTTTAAAGGGGAAAATAAGAAACAAATCCCAGATACTAACACCTTGGAAGCATCGTGGCGTCTCAGAGAGCCAGCGGCAGCCTGCTCCGACGTTCAGGGGCTTTTCATGCCGGAGACAAGTCTCCTTGCAGCCCACCCTGATTGTCCACGATAGAGCGACCCTCGGGAGCCGAAGGCACGCTGGCCTAGCTTAGGGGCGGCCTCCTGGCCTTTGCCTCCAGCTTTGCACATCCGCAGGCTCCTCCGGCATTGCCACCCTGCAGGAAACTGCCAAAGAGCTCTCCAGTCTCCGGATCTGTGGAATCACAGAAAATTGACTTATAATTCAAGATGGAAGAGAATGGTAAGGAAAGCATCCCTTTTGGGGTTTGAAGAGATTTCTCTTTTAAGGGAGAAGTTTAGATTTGGAAGGTAGGTTGTGGGGGGAACGACAGAACTCTGTTTCTGATGGGCTTGCAAAGGAGCATTCTCGTCGAGAGAACTCTGCTATAAAAAAAGAAAGTCTTTGCGAGTGAAAAGTGGAAATTCTAAACTTGGAACCCAGAAGGTGGGGAAGTGAGAAAGCCTTCCTCATTTCCCCCCAGCCCTTGTGGTTTCCACTCCCCATCTCAGCTCCATGGCTTTTGCCCCCGACTTCTGGGAAGCAGGGGGAAGGGGGAAGAGTGCATGGGAGGTGAGAGGGTGGCGAGAAGGTAGGCGCTGCCTCCTCTTTGGAATGGCAGCTGGGCCCCTGGGCGGCAGAGCTGCGCTGGTGTGTGCAGCTGTCCCTGCAAGAGAGGGTGGGCCGGGCCGGCTCCCACGTGCACAGCAGCCGCCGCCCTCTGCCGTCCTTTTGTGTGACTCTGAAATGCCTGGGCCGCTGGTCCCAAGCCCCACATCACTCTGGACATTGAGAGATGGACTGTCCCCAGCCCAAACCAGGCCCGTGGCTTTCTGGCAGCCCAGGGCCTGTCATGTGGTGCCTCGGCCCGCACAGAGGTCTGGGCCACAATGGGGCCCTCTCGGCGGCGCCTTCCTTGCGGGCAGCGGAGGAAATGCCTCTGAACTTGGCACTGGTGCCCAGGCCAGGCTCCTCGGCCGTTCGCAGTATCATCTGGGAGGCCCCCCAACCCAGGCGGCTGGCCGGCCTGGCCCTTGTCACCACAGAGTCTGCATCGCCGCTCCCAGCGCCGCCTGTGGACTGGAGTGGCATCTCTGAGCGCCTCCGAGTCAGGCGTTTCCGGTGGCTTTTCCTGCCCGGGCAGAGGGCAGGATGGGCTGGGGTCATGAAGCCTCCTAACACTTGCCTCTAAAAATAGGCTTTTCCTCCGTGTCCACGGGCCCTGCAGGGAAATGCACGGTTCCAAGGTGGCCGGAGCATCTGGACCCTCCCATCAGGCCGGGCCGCAGCAAAGTGTCACTGGCCAGGGGCCCGGGGATGACATCTGGCCCCCACTTCCCTTCTTCCAGTGAGTCATGCACATTTTTGCAGCCTGAGTCACTTGTGGCCGAAGTGGTGGGTGTGTTGGGGGCCCATGGGGGCTGCACCCCAGGGGTGCACTCCTGCTGTAGCCCACCGGGACTTTCTCTTTCTGCCACCCTGAGAGCCTGTGACCCCCAGCCCAGCCGTGGCAGCCCGGGGCCACCGCCTGGGGCAGGCGTCCCCCGCTAGCCAGGCTTGCTCTGCCACGGGCGTGAGTCACAGCAGCGCCCTGCGGATTCAGAAGCTCAGGCCCGTTTCCTGCAGATAAGCCACCCGCGGAGGGGAGAGCCGGCAGGGAGGGGGCCCGCCGTGCAGGCAGAGGAGCTGCCTTCAAAGTCCCCGAGTGCTAATTAGCAATTCCAAGCATATTTTCAACAGCAGTTAGGGATTTCCTCATAGAAATAAACTTCCTCCAGCATTATCTTCAGTTTTTGGCATCGGATGGGATCCTTTTTTTTTTTTTTTTCTTGTAATTTTATTTATTTGTTTTTGTTCTCTCCACGTCTCCAGGTGGGCACTGCTCAGCCCTGCTGTGCACGGATGGGCAGGTGAGGACACAGGGGTGTTTGAAGGTGGCCAGTGGGTTCTAGAAACCTGCTTCCCCACCTCTGCCTCACTTCTGCTCTCTGGGCACTTATGGGGGTGGCCTGGGGTGGAGGTGAGCATGGGGTGGCCCGCAGAGTCCTGGGCTCAACCCTTAACTCCCCCGGCCCAGGGCCCAGGCTCACCCCTCAAGCCTGGGGTGCCCCATCCACGCTGGGAGTCCCCAGCCTTGGGGCCCACAGGGTGAGTCAGGTGGAAGGGTCGAGAGGCCACTGAAGACACAGAAGCCCAGGTAGCCGTCCCGGCAAACTCGGGGACCAGGGGGGCGAGGGGACTTCTGAGCAGTTCAGAGCCACGAGATGAAAACTGGAACTGGGTGGAACGGCAGTTCATCTGCAGCTTCCTTGCCTCGGACGTTTGCCTTCGGGCTGGAGCGGTGGGCGCTGGCCTTGTGAGCTCGCGGGTCTCCAGGCGTTCTGGCCTGTGCTTCCTGTGGTTCTGCAGATGCCTCCGAGAGCAAATTTTAGCCACAATAGGTGATTTCCTAAAGCATCTGCTGATGCCAGGAGTTTGACAAGCCTTTCTGGGTCTGAGATGAAATGAGATAAGACAAGTTTTGTTTGGGGCTGGACACTTTGTCAGGAAATGAGGTAGGGGCTGATAATGGAACTAGCATCCCTGCGAGTTATGTTCGGGGAAGCAGCGTCCCTGGAAGACCCCCACCAGCCCTTCTGGAGACAGCCAAGCAGGGGCGCGCGAGGGCCAGGCAGCCTTGGCGCTGGGAGGAAGGGCAGCCGTGCTCCTGATGCCAGCAGTGGGGCGCAGGGACCCCTCCGGTGCCCAGGCCGGGGCCCCGCAGCAGCCGTGGAGTGAGGCTGGCCAGGTGGAACCCACAGTTCCAGAGCTGAGAGTCCAGCAAAGGGCTGGGTCCAACAGGAGCTGGAGGGTGGGGAAAGTGAGGTTAGATGTGGTTTAAGGAGCAAAAGAAGGAAGAAAGGGAGGAAGGAGAGAGGGAGGGAGGTAGAATGGTGGATTGATGGATGGATGAATGATGGGTAATGATGGATGATGGACAGATGGACAGATGGATGGTTGATAAACGGATGGGTGGATGGCAGGTAGCACCAAATTGGAAGAAACAAACTGGAAAACCGGCTGGAGAGCCCGTGTGATTGCTGCAGCTCAGCCAGCAGCATGGAAGGCCTGTTTCTCGAGGAGATGGGGGCTGGCCCGTCCTGAAGGGCACTGGGCCTGCCCAGACTGTAACCACCACGTGGCTACGTGGAGAAGCCCACCCAGCCGTCCTCTGCCTCCCCCTCCTGGATGACCTCTCCCACCGTGGCCCAGCCCCAGGCCCCTTCGCTGACCACCTCAGCTCCTCCCAACAGAGTGACCACCCTAACAACTCCGCCGGCCTTCCAGGAGCCGAAGGCGTGCCATGTCACATGTGGTGTCTCAGGTAGGCCTGGAACTCCAGCGGGGGCAGCTGGGAGCCACTTGAGCCGTCCCACTCAAGGCTGTGAGAATGACAGCATCTGGGAGAGCGGAAACTGAGGATGCTGCAGAAGCCATGCAGTCCGCAGGCCAACCCAGAGGTCACCAGCCCGAGGGGAACACGAGGCCCCCAGAGCCCCCGCACTCCACCCAGGAGACCCGTTGGTGAGGCTTGCCTCTCTGAGTGATGGCCAGCGGCATTCACGCCACCACAGATTTTTGGGTCAAGACAAACAGGAATGGCAAGGACAACTTGGTCCCACCAACTGTCAGGAGAAGCAGGCTTTGGCTCAGGGTCCTTGGTTTTGAAAGCGAGAAGGCAACCTCTGAGGTGCATGGGGCTTGGGAAGGCGGACAGCACAGCAGATTCTTGGAGATACCTCCACAGCACACAGCTGACTTGTCCAGAATGGCACCCCCTTCTAGAAAATTCCCCTTCCCCTGTTCTGTCGGCATGGCTTCAACAAAAGCACTGTCGTTTTATTTTATTTTAATAGACTTTAATTTTTAGGCTAGTTTTAAACATACAGAAAAATTGAGAAAATAGCACAGAGTTCTCCTAGACCCCACAACCAGTTTCCTCTATTATTAAAATCTTACATCGATATGTTACACTTGTCACAACTAATGAATCAATATTGACACATTATTAACCGAAGTCCATATTTTATTCAGATTTCCTTCGCTTCATTTAATATCCTCTCTCTGTCCCAGGATCCCACATGACACTTTGTGGTCACATCTCCTGTGACGGTTGCTCGGTTCCTTGCTTTCGATGACCTTGACAGTTTGGAGGAGGGCTGGTCAGCTCTACGGTAGGGCAGCCTCCTGTTGGAGTCCATGACTGGACTGGGGTTATGGGTTTGGGGGAGGAAGTCCTCAGAGATCCGCTGTCGCCCTCATCACATCACAAGGAGCTTCATGTACATGCCTTGTCGCTGGCATGTTGGCCCACCTGGCTGAGGCAGTTTGTCGGATTTCCCCACTGTGAGATTCTTCTGCTTTTCCCTCCTTTCTATGCACACTGCAGGGAAGGACGTAGAAGTCACCTGGCACAGCAGACAGGTGAGGAATAGGGAGCTACACTCCGCCTCCTTGCGGGTGGAGTGTCCACATAAATATTTGGAATTCTTCTGCAGGGGAGACTCCCCATTCATTAATTTATCCAGTGATTTACTTATATCAGTGTGGCCCGTGGATAGTTGTGTGAAGCTCCATCTTTTACAAGCCCCACACCACTGGCCCTCTTGCTTGGTGTAACGTTGGCCCACCCAACCTGGACTAATCAGAGCTCATCCCCAAAAGGTTTGGAGTGTCGGCAAAGATGGAAAAAACGGCCACAGAGGGGACACTGGCGGGAGAGAAGGAAGCCACTAGCAGAGAGAAGCAGAGAGGCAGGGAACGCGAGGCAGCGGGGATCCCACCCCTGGCCTGGTTTTCCTTGAGGCCTAACCCTACACTTGCCTTTGTGGTTTGACTATGAGTCTATCATGTCCCTTTGGCCCAAACTTGCTCAAGTTGGATTTCTGCCTCTGCAACAAAAAGGTCCCAATAAACGCAACAGTCTCCTCAATTGCCACAGCGTGTACTGCTGTTGATCACTTATCAGTCATGCCCATGGGGCCCCTGCAGAGCCTGCTGTGGCACAGACATCCTTTCAAAGAATCCCATCTCCTTCAGGATGCTTTCAGCTGGAAAAGACAGGGAAACCAATTCCAAGCAGCTTCAACCATGAAGAAAACAAAATAATTAAGTGACGGTTTCAGGGTCGATTTAGCATCACCCGGGACTCAAGTTCTTTCGATTTTCTACTTTGCCTTTCTTAGTGTGCCAGTTCTTGACCCACTTGCAGTCCCAAAGTGGCTGCAACAACTCCAAACATCACATCTCTCCACAGCGTCCAAAAGCAACAAAGGAAACTTCTCTGTTCTGTGACCCTTTTAAAGACTGAAGAAAGATTTTCCCAGAAAGCTGCTCACGTAGAAATTAAAAAACAGGCGAGGGGATTGAGAACTTGGGATTGATTGAGACTCGTCAAGCCCATGCCTGCTGTCATGAGCACTCAAGAGATAGTGGCCCGTCAGGGTCTGTTAATGAGGGAGAGAGGCCGCCAGTCGGTCGGCAGTGTCTGCCAGAGACTGTCCCTGTATCAGAGACGCGACCCTAAAGTAGGACTTCTCACTAAAGGGACAGGAGGGGCTCACCCAGAGGCACTGGACCGCTAGGGCTGGAGAACACCCCTCCACTTGCTTTCTCCCTCCTCACTGCCCGCTTCCCTCCCACACGCAAGCACACACCCTAGATGGCTTTCCTCCTGGAGCAATTGCCTGCAAGTCACAATGAGGAAATGGAAATCACAAACCCACAGTGTCCCAAACCGATAAAATTTGGGAGAAAGCTTAACCCGGAGGCTCCTTACAGCCTCGAGGACAGGTCCCGGTGTGAATCTACGGTTGCCTGGTAGGAGTGTTTGCACAGCTGATACGACTCTGGCCTGAGCTCTGCCTTCGTTCTTACTTCTCCTTTCTCAGGCTCTGGCCCTTTGTCTTCCACATGGAGCCCTCAGTTGTCCTCTCTCTGCAAATGAACCCCTCCCTTCTTCGACCTCTGCCCGAAAACTTCTTCTTGTCCTTCCACATCCATCCTTAGCGGCCTAGCCTCGTCATGCCTCCCCTGAGCCAACTTCTTGATTCCTGCCAGCGAGAGGCCGGCTCTGGCTCTCCCCCAGCCTCCCTCCTCTGGGGTGGGTGGCATTACTGTTGGCAGCTCTTCCTGAAGGCGGCACATTCCCTGCCCACGTGACTCTGGACAAGGCCCTGTGTCTTGCTTTGGCCATTGGAGTTTGAATGGGTGTGACATCTGCCGTGTAAACACAGAAAGCTTTAGGGACATGGTACGTTCCCAACACCCCTCTGTGCTCTCTGCCAGAGAAAGCCTACACTTCAGGCTTGCTTCCAGAAGGAAAAGCCACGTGGTATCCAGCAGAGTCCAGCAGGGCTGCCGCTGGTAGGGGACTCATAGAAAGTGAGCAAGAAATAAATGTTGTAAGTCTCATCCTTGTTTGTTACTACAGCAAAAGCTGACCAATACATTCTCAAAGAGAACTCAATCCTTAATTCTCTGTATTCCAGCTATTTTTGGAATTACTTTAGTTTCCTCCTTAATAAGTGTGTTCTTTGATGGAAGCCTTGCTATCACTTCCTCCAGGAAGCCTTCACAAAAGACCCACATCTGGGTTTGACGCCTTCTCATCTGGGCTTGGGAATCACCAGTAATTACCCCATCTCACTGGATAGCGATTGCCAGATTCCTTGCCTAGCTCTCCTCCTACAATGAAAGCCTTTTGGGGTCACGGGAATTTTGGGGACGCCCTTAACCAACCGTCCAAAGGAAGGGTAGAGCTTGACCTTCCAACTAGCTTGGCAGAGCACAAAGTCAAACGAGATGCCAGGGCTTCTGAGGGCAAGTGGCTTCCCGGAGAGTCTTCTATTCCAGGAGGCAAGGGCCTGGGGTCTCCTTCCCAGTGGGCCTGGAGAATGGCCCAACGTCCTCAGCACATCCACTCTTACAAGGAAATAAAGGCAGGTGAGCTTCAGGCCGTTCCAAGGGTGCAGTGCTGAGAAAAGGAGTGGGACGTCAGGTGGACCTTGTTCTAAAACCTGGTTCTGTCACTCCCAGCTGCGTGGCCTCGAGCCCATGCTGGACCCTCTGCCACCGAGTATTGTCCTTGGAGCAGCAATATTCCCATCGCTGGAGCTAATTAGAAACACAGGATCCCAGGGACCACCCCAGACCTATTTAATCAGCATCTTAGGATTCTGTGCACTGGAAAGTTTAAGAAGCATTGTCTGCAGCTCTCTGAGCCTCAGTAGCCCCAGCTGCAGAATGGGAAAATACTTTAGCCAATAAGAATAGCTCCGAGGAACATAAAACCTGGTTCAAACCAGCGGAAACAATAAAGAAATGTACTGGCTGCTGTACCTGGCAGTCCAGGGCCCACAGTGTGGCCCAGGAAGCCACTCCTGCTTCCCTGGAGGTGGCTGGCTCTGCCCTCTCCGCTGTTGACTCTGTGAGGCTGGTAGTGCTACGGCTACAGCTCGGTCCCCACCTCACATCTTCAGAGTCAGCGCCCAAAAGGAGAGAGGGGCCTGTCTCCTTCTGAGGCTCTCTTCAAAGAGATCGGGAGCCCACTCTCATCGGAGGTGGAGTGGACATCACCTCCAGAATGGGGGAGGAGCTGTGGATAGAGTGGACTTACTGGTGTTCTACTATAGACTTACTGTGATTCAAGCAATGGAAGAAATTACGACATTGATGTGGGCCACTGGAGGCTCTGGGGACAGGGAGAGGGAAAAGCAGGTGTAATACAGGGGCTTTTTCAGGACTTGGGAATTGTCCTGAGTGACACTGCAACGACAGATATAGGCCATTTTACATCCGCATATACCATGCAGAACTGAGTGGGAGAGAGTGGGGTCTACAGTGTGAACTATGGTCCATGCTCAGTGGCAAAGCCCCAGGATGTGTTTATCAATTGCAATGAATGTGCCACACTAATGAAGGATGTTTATGTGGGAGGGTGTGGGAGGTGTGGGAGTGGGGCGTGTGGGAATCCCTATATTTTTTGTGTAACATTTATGTAATTTAAGTATCTTTAAAAAAAAACAAAAACTTTTTAATTAAAAATAAATAAAGAGATAGGGAAGTTTTCCCCCAGAAACGTCCAGGTAGCTTCCTCTTGCTTCCATTTGGCCTGTGCCCCAATTCGTGGCCAGGAAGGCGGTGCCACACACTGTCTGACTTAGGGGAGGGTTCTGGAACCAGGCACTAGCAAAAGGGGTGGTGCTGAGCTCAGGGCCAGCTGTGAAGCTGAGGATGGGGTTACCTGCCACGCCTCACATGGACCAACATCAGGACAGTGTACGGGAAGAGGGTAACGGAGGCTGGGTAGATACCCTTCGTTGCTCACTATAAGAAGCCGCTTGATGACATGATCCTGTACTTAGAAAATCCTGAAGTATCCACGACAAAGCTACTCGAGCTAATAAATGAGTTCAGCAAAGTGGCAGGATACAAGATCAACACGCAAAAATCAGTAATGTTTTTGTACACTAGTACTGAACAATCTGAGGAGGAAATCAGGAAGAAAATTCCATTTTCAATAGCAACAAAAAGACTCAAATACCTAGGAGTTAATTTAACCAAGGAAGTACAGGACCTATATGCAGAAAACTACAAAACAATGCTAAAAGAAACTTAAAAAGACCTAAACAAATGGAAAGACATTCTGTGTTCATGGATTGGAAGAACAAATATCGTGAAGATGTCAATCTTACCCAAACTGATTTATAGATTCAATGCAATACCAATCAAAATCCCAACAGCTTATTTTACAGAATTAGAGACGGCGATTACCAAATTCATCCGGAAGGGTAAGTGCACCCGAATAGCCAAAAGCATTCTAAAAAAGAAGAGCAATGTGGGAGGAATTTCACTGCCTGACCTTGAAACATATTACAAAGCTACAGTGGTCAAAACAGCATGGTACTGGCATAAAGATAGACACATCAATCAGTGGAATAGAATTGAGAACCCAGAAATAAACCCTCACCTATACAGTCAACTGGTTTTTGACAAACCTACCAAGTCCATGCTAACAGGAAAAAACAGTCTCTTCAACAAATGGTGTTGGGAGAACTGGATATCTATAACCAAAAGAATGAAAGAGGACTCCTATCTCACCCCCTATACAAGAATCAACTCAAAATGGATCAAAGATCTAAATAAAAAGGCCAAGACCATAAAACTACTAGAAGAAAATGTAGGGAAACATCTTCAAGACCTTGTAGTAGGTGGTGGTTTCTTGGACTTCACACCCAAAGCACGTGCAACAAAAAAAATAGATAAATGGGACCTCCTCAAAATTAAACACTTTTGCACCTTATAGGACTTTGTCAAAAGGGTGAAAAGGCAGCCAACTCAATGGGAAAAAATATTTGGAAATCACATATCTGATAAGGGTTTAATATCCAGGATATGTAAAGAGATGTTACAGCTCAACAATAAAAAGACAAATGACCCAATTAAAAAATGGGCAAAAGACCTGAATAGACATTTCTCCAAAGAAGAAACACAAATGGCAAAAAAACACATGAAGAAATGCTCAACATCACTCATGATTAGGGAAATGCTAATCAAAACTACAATGAGATATCATTTCACGCCTATCAGAATGGCCACTATGAAAAAGACAGAGAACTACAAGTGTTGGAGAGGATATGGAGAGATAGGAACACTTCTTCACTGTTGGTGGGAATGCAGGATGGTACAGCCACTATGGAGGACTGTTTGGCAGTTCCTAAAGAAGTTGAATATAGACTTGCCACGTGACCCTGCAATACCACTACTGGGTATATACCCAGAAGAACTGAGAGCAGTGACACGAACAGACATCCAAAGTGTACACTCAGTGGTATTTTGTATAATCACGTAGTTGTGCACTCACCACTTCAATCAGTATTAGAGTATTTTTATTATTTCAATAATAATAATAAGCAAAAAACAAACAAATGAACATTCTTCACCTCTCAATCTCTCCAGGCTTTCCCTGCCATATATAGCTGCTACTTCTGACTATTCTTGCACATTTATTTATTTATTTTTAAGCAGTTGTATTGAGATATATTCATACACCATACACTCTATCTAAAGTGTATAAGCAATGGCTTTTAGTATAATCACAATGCTGTGCATTCATTACCACAAAAAGTTTTAGAACAATGTCATTACTCCAAATAGAAAACCTCTGCACCACTTAGATAAGCCCTGCCTTTTAATCAAAATGTGTATACCATTAATATGTAGTGTAACTATCGATATAGTTGGAGTTAGGTCTCCTATGCTCTCATGTTTTCTGCTTGTCGCTCTAGTTTTTATTCTTCCATTTCCCCTTATCTGCCTTTTTCTGGACTCTTCGAATATTTTTTAGTATTCTATTTTTAAATATCTATTTATTTTTCAACTGTAACTCTTTGAAAAATAATATGCATCCCTAAGCTTTCACAGTCATATTTAATAGTGTACCCCTCAGTGTCAGATCTATAAAATCGGCAACCTCAAAGATTCCTTTATTCCCAGCACACCATCCTTTGTGTTATAGTTTTATTATTTATTATTTGTTACATAATCATACATTGAAAAATCCCACTAGATAATATTATAAGTTTTGCTTTAAACTTTCATATACTTTTAAACTTAAGAGAAAAAAACTAGTCTTTTATATTTGCCCAGATATTGCCCATTTCTGATGCTCTTCCTTCATTTTTGAAAAATCCAAGTTTCCCTCTGGTATCATTTATCTTCAACCTAAATAACTTCCTTTACTATATCTTGTGCAAATAACAAATCTGCTAGTAAAAGCTCTCTTAGCTTCTTCTATGTGGAAGTGTTTTAATTTAGCCTTCATCCCTGAATTACGCTGTCATTGCATACATACACGTATGTGATTCCAGGTGGGCCTGAGACTTGCATGCTGTTGACCCCCTTCTCGGCCTCTCTCTTCTCTGGGATTCCCGGCTCACTCTCCAGTGGCAGTCATGGCTTCCTGCTTCCTCTAGTCGGAAGGACGGTGGGGATTCTACTGCCATCTTAGCCATTTGTCCCATGTCACACGACTCTGAAACCTCACCCCATTCTGGAGGCAAAGCCGTAAGAAATGGGGAACTCACCTCCATGCCAGTCGCTACCACAAGTTTTGACTCCCTTCCACAACCTTACTGCTTTTGTTCTCTTTTCAAAACCCTCAGCTTGCTTTATCTCTGTACTTGAGGGGGGGGTATCTGAAATTCATAATTGTCATCCATTATGCCATCATAATTCTTGAGAGAGTGCGTCTCTACAGGAGTGCAGCCGGCACATCAGAACCGGGCTCCCCGCGATGGCAGCGCTGCCCAGTTCGTGCTGCTTGTAGTAAAAGTGAGAGGAGAGAGAGAAGCTGAAGAAAGCCCTGTTCAATATAGAGCCAAGACTTGCTGGATTGAATAATCAGACTGATTCTCCAAAATTCTCAGATTAAGAAAAAGCTTCAGAGGAAAGGTTCGGGCTGGAATTATAAGAGCCTTTGTTGAGCTCTCGGAAGGACCCAAGGTGGTGTCTCTGAGAACTGTTCAGCGGACAAAAGGCCCTCTAAGGATCCGAGTGTATGCCTCAGACCCCCTCCCTTAAACAAAAGGCTTTCCGTAAATCTAAAGTGTGATTCCTCACAGGAAGGCTAAAGCAGAGAAAGGCTTATCTTGAAGAGACTGGCGGGTGGAGCTCTTGCCTGGAGGAGTGGATTATAACTTGGTTCATTAAAAACCCACAACGTTTTTAAAGAATTGTATCAGTTTGGACTAAAAGAAAGAGAGACAGTACAAAATAAAAAGCAACCTTTGGACCCCAAAGCATACATGGGCAAGAATCAGGCTGAGAAACTACTGGACGGCAAACATGGGCTACTGTTTATGAAAAAGGGAGAATGACTCAGAGGGTGGAACCAAAAGCCCAGAGGACAGGGCCAAGAGCCCCGGTGACTCATTCCCAGGTCACAGGGCTGAACCCCAAACAAGGAACTGGGAGCATGTGACCGGCTAGATTTCAGAATCGCTATGGACTGGTACCTCCTGTGAGCTTACCACATCTACAAATTTCTGAACTGGAGTTTCCATAGTGACTATCCTCTGTACCATGACTGTATTTGGGTGTGAGTTGCAGATCTCAGTTGTTGATTTACAGATGTTCAGACCAGGAGTAGCTGTGCTCAGGAACCCACATCCGAAAAGCATCATCCACCTGGGACTACTCGAGATGATGAGCTCCTGGGCTTTGAGTCTGATATGGTAATGGTTTCAAAGTTGGGGAAGGAGAATCTTCAGTGAAAGGAGGAGTCTGGTTTGCATGTGGGAGGGATGTGAATTCTTGAGGCCAGAGGGCAGCCTGTGGCATATTATGGTTTCCAGAATGACCGCGGTGATATTTCTGGGCCCGTATGCTCTGCCAGGACCTTGCCACTCCCCATCAGGAAGTAGGGTCTACTTCTGCTCCCCTTGAACCTGGGCAGGATTTCACAACTGCCTTGATAAATAGATTGTGGCAGAAGTGAAGCTTGTGACTTCCAAGACTAGGTCATAGAAACTGCTACAGCTTCCACCTCTCTCCCTCTCTCAGTTCTCACCCATGAAATGCAGCTGCCATACTGTGAGGAAGCCCAAGCCACCTGGAGGCTCCCAGCCAACACCCCCAGTGGAGAGCTCAGCGAGAGCTAGTGCTAACTACCAGGTATGTGAGTAAGCAGTCATTCCCTGATCCACGGAATCGTGAGCATAATAAATTACAGTGGTGTAAAATAGCAAATGGAACAACAGTTTTGCAATAGATTCCCAGAGGTAGCATCCACAATCCGAGCCACATTCCTTGCATTGGAAAAGGGAACATGATCTCAGAATAAAGAGCCTTGTGTAGCCATAGGAGAAGGCTGACTCATGCCCAGAGCAGAAGGCAAACCATGAGAAGCACCTGGAACTTTAGGCCTAGCCCCTCAGCTGCCCCATGCACCCCGAGTCAGTGGGAGGGAACAAAGGCTTTCAGGGGAACAAACTTCACCCTCCATCCTTCTATCTCATGCCAACCGGAGTCTGAAAATGCAGGGAAGGATCAAAGTTCCTTTGGAAACTGGAAAGATGGAGGAGAACTGGGCTGCGTTTCTCTGTAGGCCCCTCTTTCTTCAACAGAGAAAGTAAAATGTCTCCCACATGCTCCTATCAAAAAAAAAAAAGAGAGAGAGAGAGAGAGAGGGAGAATTAATGGGAAGATGGCAGAGTAGGAAGCTCCAGGAACCAGTTCCTCCTCCAAACCAACTATTGCCTGACAAGAGCCGTCTGAATCAACTATTTTGAAACTCTGGAGTCTCATGGAACACTGTGCAGCATCCAGGGAAGAGCTGGAGGAAGAGGCTGGTAAATTGGAATAAGTGTGAGTGAATCGTGCAGTGGCTGCCATGCCCCACCCCCAGCCCCGTGGCAGCAGCCCTGGGCACTGCAGCCTGGGCTCGTAGTGCAGCCTGCTGGTCCCAGGGTGGGGTATAAGGACCTGGGCCTCCAAACCCCCAGGGAGTGTGGTCTGACCACTGATCACTGCTGTTGAGCAGCTACTTCAGATTGCTGGGGGGCTGGCACTAGAGACAGCCATTGAGCCAACCCTCCTCAGGGAAATGCAGCAGAAGGGTCTTAAAGAGGCAGTACCTTTTTTTTTCTTTTTTTCTCTTTCCATTCCCTGTTTTGGAGCAAAAAATAGCTTGGAAAAGTCATAAATTAATAGTTGCAGCTCTCAACAACAATAAAAGCTTAGCAATCCCAGAGAAGTGGGAGAAGTAGATTTCCAGTGTTATAACAACCTAATACTCAGAATGTCCAGTTATCAACAAAAAATTATAAAGCACACAAAGAAACAGGAAAGTATGACCCATTCAACAAGGAAAAAAAAAAAAAAGAATTTGCCAGAAACCATCCCTGAGGAAGCTTATATACTGAAACTATTAATCAAAGACTATAAATAAATTGTCTTAAATATGTTCTGTGGCCTAAAAGAATCCACACACAAAGAAATAAAGGAAATCAGAAAAACATTGTCTGAACAAAATAAAGAGACGGAAATTATTAAAAGAACCAAACAGAAATTTTGGAGCTGCAAAGTAGAGTAACTGAAATGAAAATTTCACTAGATGGATTCAATAGCAGATTTGAACAGGCAGAAGAAAGACTCAGTGAATTTGAAGACGAGAGGATTGAAATTATCCATTGTGATGAGGAGAAAGAAAAAATAATGAAGGAAAATGAACAGAGCCTGAGGGACCTGTGGGACACCATCAAATGTACCAATACGTCATCATCTCAGTCTTAGAAGGACAAGCAACAGAGAAAGGGGTAGAAAAGGTATTTGAAGAAATGATGATCTCACTGATTTGGAATAATCAGAATAAGCAAACTCATAGAGTCAGAATCTAGAATATAGGTTTCCAGGGGATAGGGTAGGGCTAGTCTAACAGTTTGAAATTGTTTATGAACTCCAAAAATAGATATTGGATTGTGTCTGTAAACCGGTCTGTTCCTCTGGCATATTAGATTGTATTAACCTCAGAGGTTTTACTTTTACTTGATTAAAGTATGATTAGGGCTGTGATTGGGCCACATAGGTAGGACGTTGTGCCCCTGCCCCCTTGGTAGGCAGAGACTCAGAGAAAATCACACCGCAGAGGAGAGAGTTGGAGTTTTGATGTTGGAGCTCCGGGAAGTAAAAACACACAGAAGAAGAACATAGAGTAGCAGACACGTGAGGAAAGAGAGAAGACATGGCAGAGGCCCCGGGAAGAGAGAGGAGCCGTTCGCCTGAGAGTTTACGGCTGGTCTTGTTGAGAGAGCAGAGCAGCTGAGCCCAGAGAGAAAAGAGCCCCTGGAGAGAGACGAGCCCTCTAACCTGCAGGTGAGGATGGAAGCAGTGGGGCCACGGCACCTTGGGAGGAAGAGGGAGCCTGAACCCTTGCAGAGACCGGCAGCCAGCTTGCTCCAACACGTGGCAACAGGCTTTGGTGGGGGAAGTAACTTATGCTTTATGGCCTTGTGACTGTGAGCTTCTACCCGAAATGTATACTCTTTATAAAAGCCAACAGATTTCTGGTGCTTTGCATCAGCACCCCTTTAACTGACTAATACAGATAGGGAATGGGAAGTTAAGGCTTAAAATGTACAGGGTTCCTATTTGAATGATAGTAATTTTTTGGAAATAGACGGTGGTGATGAGAACACATTATTGTGAATGTAATTAACAGCACTGAGATATATATATATATATCTGAATGTGATCAGAAGGAGAAATGTTAGATCGTATATATGGTAACAGAATAAAAATTTTGAAAAATCCATAGAACTATGTGACATAAGCAGTGAACCCTCAGTTAAACCATGGAGTATAGTTAATGGTACAATGATAAAAATATGCTATCATCAATTATAACAAACGTTCCACACTAATGCAAATTGTTAATAATAAGGTGGTGTTTTAGTCTGCTAGGCTGCCAAAATGCAATATACCAGGAATGGGTTGACTTTTACAATGAGGATTTATTAGCTTACAAGCTTGCAGTTCTGAGGCTGGGAAATTGTTCAATTCAAGGCATCATCAGGCAATGCTCTCTCCCTGAAGGCCGGCTGCTGGCGATCCTGGTCTCCTCTGTCACACGGCAAGGCACACGGCAGTGTCTGCTGGCCTCTCCCTTCTCTTCCGGGTTTCAATGCTTTCAGCTGCTGGCTTCCATGACTTTCTCCCTGTTTCTGTGGCTTTCTCTCTCTCTGTCTCTCTCTCTCTCCATATTCATCCCATTTATAAAGGACTCCAGTAAGAGGATTAAGACCCAGCCTAGGCCATGTCTTAATTGAAGTAATCAAAAGGCCCTTAACTGAAGTAACCTAATCAAAAGCCCCACCCCCCACAGTAGGCTCACACCCACAGGAATGGACCAGCTTTAAGAACATGATTTTCTGGGGTACAAACGGTCTCAAACTACCACAAGCGGTATATGGGAATCCTGTATTTTATGCATGTTTATTCTGTAAGCCAATAGAAAAAATGCAGGTTAATGGGCATGCAATATATAAAAATGTAATCTGAGACAATGTTTTAGTTTGCCAAAGGGCTGCCAATGCAAAGTACCAGAAATGTGTTGGTTTTTATAAAGGGTATTTATTTTATTTAAAAGCTTACAGTTCCAAGACCATGGAAAGTCCAAATCAGGGCACCATAAGAGATGCTTCCTCACCAAAGTCAGCTACTGTTGATTCTGTTTTCTGAGCATGTGGCAAAGCATCATGGCTGCCCATCTCCACGAGGTCTCAGCCTTCCCCTCTGGGCTCACCCTTTCCTCTTGAGCTGCTCTGTGGGCCCAGGCTCTTGGGGTTGCGTGCTTAAGTGAGCCTCTCTCTTACACAGCAGGATCAAACATGGCAGCTAACCTTACCTGTGTCTGTCTGAGTCAGTGGCTCTCTGTGTTTTTGTTAATATTAGACCCAGCAAGGGGGCAGAGACTCAACCTGAGTCTCACTGACATAATCCAATCAAAAACCCTAAAATTATCATATCAAGTAATCTAATCAAAGGCCCCTCAACTGAATTTAATGCACTCAAATGGTATCACATTCAGAAGAATAAATTAGTTTACAAACATAATATTTTCTTTTGGGGATTCATAAAATAATTCCAAATTGCCATAGACAATAACAATATAAAGGGGGATGGATGGAAATATATAGGTTTAGGTAGTTTGTGTACTACTGAAACTATATTGATTGCCATCAAACTAGTTGTGACTAGTTTAAGATAGTCATTGTAATTAAAAAGGTAACTACTAAGAAAATAACTGAAAAATATAGAGAAAGGGGGAGGGAAAAGGGATTCAAAATGGTACACTACTAAAAAGCAACTAATTAAAACAAAGAAAAGAAAAGCTCTAATGGAGTAATTGAGGAACAAAAAACATACAAGGCATGCAGAAAACAAATATCTAAATGCAGAAGTAAATCCTTCCCTCTCAATTATTACTTTAAATGTCAATGGATTAAATTCCTATTAAAGGCAGAGATTGGTAGAGTGGATGGAAAAGCATGAGCCATCTATAAGTTGTTTACAAAAAACTCATGTTAGGTACAAAGACACAAAGAGATTGAAAGCAAAAAGCTGGAAGGAGAGATGCTGTGCAAGCAGTAATCAAAAGAGAACCAGGATGGCTATATTATGTCAAACAAAATAAATTCCAAGTCAAAAAAGATTATGAGACAAAGAAGGATATTATATGTTGATTAAATACCTTAAAATATAACAATCATAAACATATATGCACCTAAAACAGAACACCAAAATATACTAAGCAAAATTGATAGAATTGAAGGAAGAAATAGATAGTTCTACAATAATAGTTGGAGATCTCAATACACCATTTTCAATACCTGATAGAACATCTAAACAGAAGATCAATACAGAAATAGAAGACTTGAACAACGCTAGTAACCACTTAGACTCAGTGGACATATATAGAGCACTCCACCCAACAACAAAAAATTACACATTCTTCTCAAGTGCACAAGTTGCATTTTCCAGGACAGACCATATGTTAGGTCACAAATAAAATCTCCGTAAATTTAGAAACATTGAAATCATAGAAAATATCTTCTCAGATCATATTAGAATAAAGCTAGAAATCAAGAATAGGAGTGAAACCGGAAAATTTACAAATATATGGAAATTAAATAGCACACTATTAAATAACCAATTGGTCAAAGAAGAAATCACAAAGGAAACAAGGAAATATATTGAGATGACTGAAAGTGGGAAAAAAAAAAAATGCAACATACCAAAACTTATGGGATGCAGCAAGGCAGTACTCAGAGGGAAATCTATAATTTTAAATGACTATAATAAAAAAGAGAAAGATCACAAATCAATAACGTAACTTCATACCCAAAGAAACTAGAACAGGAAGAGCAAACTAAAGCTATAGTTAGTAGAAGGAAAGAAATAGTAAAGACCAGAGCAGAGAGAAATAAATAGAGACTAGAAAAACAATAGAGAGAATCAATAAAACCAAAAGATGGTTTTCAAAAAGATCAATAAAATCAACAAAGCTTTAGCAAAAATGACAAATAATAAAGAGAGAGAGGACATAAATAATTAAAATCAGGAATGGAAGTGGGGACATCATTACCACCTTTTCAGAAATAAAAAGGATTATAAAAGGGTACTATGAAAAATTATGTGCTAACAACCGAGAAAACTTGGATGAAATAGACAAATTCCTTGAAATTTACAAATTACCTAATCTGACACAAGGAAAAATAGAAATTTTCAACAGACCTATAATAAGTAAAGAGATTGAATCAGTAATTAAAAACCTCCAACATAGAAAAGTTCTGGACTGAATGGTTTTACTGCTGAGTTCTACCAAACATTTAAAGAATATTTAATATAAATACTTCTCAAACTCATTGAAGAAATAGAAAAGGAGGGAATTTGTCCTAACTCATTATGAGGCCAACATTACCCTGATACAAAAGCCAAACAAAGACAGCACAAGAAAAAAAATTACAGAAAAACATCCCTTATGAATATAGATGCAAACATCCTTAACAAAATACTGGCAAACCGAATTCAACAGTATTTTAAAAGGATTATACACCATGTGGCAGTTTGATATTATTTATGAATCCCCAAAAAGAAAAAGATTATGTTTGTAAATCTTTGTAAGTCTGTTCCTCTGGGTATGTTACCCTTTGAATGCATTAGATTCAGCTGACACATCTTGATTAAATTACCTGTTAAGATTAGGGCTTTGATTCAACCAAATCAGTAGGGTGTGACTCAGGGTTGAGTCCCCACCCCCTTGGTGGCCTGATATAAATGGATACTCACTCAAGAAGACACGTGGAAGAGGAGAGACCTTGGTCATTTCTGTCCTGCCATGTGACAGAAAGGAGAAGCCTCAAACAGCTAAAGCCCCAGGGAGAGAGATGAGCCATTTGCCTGATGGTTTGCCGCCGAGGAGAACAGAGCAGCTGAGCAGCTGGTAAGGCCTGGAAAGAAATGAGCCCTATGCTAGCCTACGGCTGAGATCGGAAGCTGGGGCCCATGGAGCCTTATGAGGAAGAAGGAAGGAGAGACCAGGCAGAGATCGCCCACCATCTCGCTTCAACATGTGGCAACAGACTGTGGTGAGAAAGCAGCCTTGAGCTGGACTCTTTAGGGCCTTGTACCTGTAAGATTTTATGCCAGACAAATACCCTTTTATAAAAGCCAGTAGAGCTCTGGTGCTTAGCATCAGCGCCCCTTTGGCTAATACAGACTATGATCTAGTGAATTTTATTCCAGGAATGCAAGGATGGTTCAACATAAGAAAATCAATCGATGCAATACGCCACATTAATAGAATGAAGGATGAAAACCACATAATCATCTCAATTGTTGCAGAAAAGGCATTTGACAAACTCATACATCTTCTCCTGATTGAAAAAAAAAAAACAACACTCAGAAAACTAGAAATAGAAGGAAACTTTCTCAAGAAGATAAAGGGCATTAAGAAAAACTCACAGCATATATCATACTCGATGTTGAGAGACTGCAAGCTTTCCTCCTAAAATCAAGAGCAAGACAAGGATGCCTGCTTTCAACACAGTTATTCAACACTGTACTGAAAGCTCTAGCTAGAGCAATCAGGCAAGAGAAATAAAGGGCATATAAATTGGAAAGGAAGAAGTCGAATTACCTCTATTAACAGATGACGTGATCCTAAAAATATAAAACTAAGAAGGTGAAATATTTGTACACTGAAAACGACAAAACATTGCTAAAGCAATCTACCAGTTCAAAGCAAATCCTGTCAAAATTCCAGCAGCCTTTTTTGCAGAAATGGAAAAGCTGATCTTCAAATTCATAACTAATTGCCAGGGGCCCAAAATAGCCAAAACAACATTGAAAAAGAAGAATAAAGCTGGCAGACTCTCATTTTCTGATTTTAAAACTTATTACAAAGCTGCAGTAGTTAAACCAGTGTGGTCTTGGTATGTGTATAAACATGCAGGCCAATGGAATAAAATTGAGAACCCAGAGACGCATCTATACACCTATGGCCAGTTGGTTTTGCCTACAGTGCCAAGTGCATTCAATGGGGAAAATAATATTCTCTTCAACAAATGGTGCAAGGGACAAGTGGAAACAAACAAAAATTAATTCAAAAATTAATTTGAAAATGAAGTAAAAATGGATCAATTACCTAAATATAAGAACTAATATTATAACTTTTAGAAGAAAACATAAGGAAATATCTTCTGGACATTTTAGTAGGCAATGGGTTTTTACATTTAACACCAAAGCACAAGCAATAAAAGAAAAAGAGGAAGCAGCTGTGGCTCAACTGGTTAGGCTCCCGTTTACCACATGGGAGGCCCTGGGCTCAATTCTTGGGGTCTCCTGGTGAAGGTGAGCCGGCCTGTGCGGCGCGGTGAGCTGACGCAGCAAGACGACCCAACAAAGAGAGACAAGCAGACACAGAAAAACACAAAGCAAATGGACACAGCGAGCACAAGCAGCAAGGGGGAGATAAATAAATAAATTAAAAAATAAATAAATTTTAAAAAAAAGAAAACAGATAAAATGGACTTCAGCAAAATTAAAACTTTTGTGCATCAAAAGACGTGATCAAGAAATTGATGGGAAGCGGCTGTGGCTCAATCAGTGGGGCTCCCGTTTGCCATATGGGAGGCCCCGGGTTCGGTTCCCGGGGCCTCCTGGTGAAGTCGGGTCCGCCCGCGCGGCGTGGTTGGCTGACCCAGTGAACACAAGCAGCAAGGGGGGGATAAATGAATAATTAAATAAAATCTTTAAAAAAAAAAAAAAGAAAAAGAAATTGAAAAGATAGCCTACAGATTGGAAGAAAATATCTGGAAACCACACATCTGGTAAGAGTTTAATATACTTAGAATAAGCACATTTGTAGGGACAGAAAGCAGAAGAGAGGTTACCCCAGGTAGGGGATGAGGGGGTGGGGGGTTATTGCTGAATGAGTGTGATTTGGGGTTTGGAATGATAATAGTCTGAAATAGACAGTGGTGAAAATTCCACAGTATTTTCAATGTATTTAATGTTAAAGAACTGTCCAGTTAAAATGGTTAAAATGATTTTTATGCTATGTATATTTTACCAGGATTAAAACTAAATATATATTTATATATATTTAAATAAATATACATATATTTAAAATTAGAGCCTTGGATCCAGCTCTCCGTTTTCTTGCCCTCTTTCTCTTCCGTGCCCTTTCTGCTGATGGTAGGGCCACCCTTGCACCTCCGAGCGTGGCCCTCCGATCAGTGGCTCCAGTACCGCCTGGAGAGCGGTTAGAAGAGTGGAATCCCGTACGAGTCCTTGACCTGCTGAGGCAGAATCTGCAGGACCCGCCTTGGTGATTCACAGCCCAAGAGAGCTTGAGAACTGCTGCTCCACCGTGACTCTGGGAGAGCAGAGGGTCGCGCCCCCATGGGGAAGTCAGAGCACCCAATAACTGTACAACCAGGCTCTGCCGGCTGGGGTGGGCTCGTGCCAGCAGGTACCAGCTCCACACTCACCTGGAAGCCGGGCACCGTTTCTGGACAGGGAGGCTGAGGGCCACTTCTCACAGCATCAGCTCAGGGAGGACAAATGGGTTTCATCTCAGATGCACACCCAATGGGTGACTAGGGTTGGCTGAGGTGTGCTGGGTTGAGAGTTTGGGAGGTGCCTTAGACTCTGCAGGAAAGAGTGCTGTGATTGATGAGCGATGTCTGCCCGGGCATGGCAGGCGCTGGTGATGCATGCATGCTATTTACTCTCCCTGCCTAGGATGTGCAGAGTTAATGTCATGCCATTTACAGTCTCTTTCCCTCCCTCCTTGCTAGAAGATCTTGCAGGAGCCCTTTAGCTCTGAATCTGCCAGTCAACCACCAGCACTCCCAGACCTATTTGGAGGGGATTATGGGGGATCCGTGAGCCTGACTGGGGCCTGGCTTCCATCCCTCCATGGCCACCCTAGGAGCTCAGGGGCCAAAGAATCTTCCAAGCTGGCTGTGTGGGGGCACCCAGTCCCTTAGATTCACCATTTTCTCACTCCCAAAGAACCTGCCTTTGGCATATCCATCTTAACTGTCCCTGCAGCAAGAGTCCAAGTCTGGATAAGGCTGGCTCCTGTCTACTTTCCCTCCTGAAGACAGAGCACCCTTGTGTCTTGGGAATACCGGAGGCCCTGCGTGATTCCCCTTATCCCCAGGGGACAATCCTTTTCCCTCCAGAGGAGCTGTTTTTCTAGGTTTCGGAGCCCTCCAGCTCAGACTCTCCCACCTGACCCCACGCTGGGCAGGGCACGTCGTCTCCCTTTGACAGATAAGCAAGCACTGGGAGCCCTGGGTGGCTCGGCAGTTGTGGGCAGAGCTGGGATGAGCTGCTGCAAGCAATCACGGCTTGGTCTCGCGCAGGTGGAGGGCTCCCGTGGGACACCTGCCCCCCTCACACACCCAGATGCCAGCGGGCCCGGCTGCGAGCCTCCCAGCTCCTTCTAAGGTGCGCTGGCCACGGACCCTCCCACAGAAGCTCCTTGGAAAGCCAACCTGATGACCTCAGCACATAGTTTCCAAACACACCCTTCCTCCCTCTCCCAAAATCTGGGAGCCTTTGGGCCATTTCCCTGAGGATGGTCCAAGGAAGGCCCCTGGGCCTGAGAAGGGGGCTTGCTCGGTCAGGCTGCTCTCCACCCCCAGGCACCCGCCAACCTGCTCTGCTGAGACCTCGACAGAGACACCACAAATAGCAAAGCTGTGGAGAAGGACATCAGGCAGGGTTTCCATGGCAACAGCCTCTGCAGCCAGCCCCCAGCTCCCATCTGAGCAGAGGAAGTGGGTCTATTCGGATTTCTGAGACTGAGCTGGGAACGTAGGGCCTCCATAATGCAGAGGCCAGGCTCGGGGGCAGGGAGGGGAAAGCTGGGAGGGGGGAGCCAGACTCCTCAGGTCAGGCCCCGAATCGTCACACATTGTCGCTGCCAGCCAGAGGCCCCTGGAGCTTCAAGTACCCCCCACTGCCGTGGGGACAGAGGCTCGCCCAGGCACAGGGTAGTGCCAGGGTATGCTGAGGAGCAGAGGGGCTTCTGCCCCCCAGGGGGGGGACTCCTCGGAATAACAAAGGCTTATGTCTCCTGAACACTCGCTGCCTGGAGGCACCGTCTGTCTGCCACACCGCAGTCCTTCCTCTCAGGAGGGCGCTTCCGTGACCCCATTTTGCTGATGGAAAGGGGAGCTCCAGGGAGGATCTGGAAGTTTCTCAGACTCATGCACCTCATAAGTGGTGGGGCCTCGGTAGGAGATAGGCTGACCCTGTGCCAAAAATGCTGCACCGGGGAGTCCCAGACCCTGTCGTGTGCCTCCTGGAGCTCCTCCGGTCCCACCATGCCGTGTTGCCCAGCCGATGTCGGACCTTCAAGCACAGACGCTGCCCAGCCCCTCCTCCCAGGACAGAGCAGACTTTGGGGGATACAGCCTTTCAGAGACCCCAGGAAGTAAGAGCTGAGTGGGCAAACAGCCGCAAAGCAGCCAGATATCATCTGCATGGCTCTGAAAATGGATACCTGGCAGCCAGGGGCGTGAGGGAAAGTTCTAGGGGAGGGAGCCTGTGCCGAGTAGAAGGCTGGGGGTAGAGCAGGGCACGGAGTCAGCAGAGAGCTGAGGCTAAGCAGCCCGGAGAACCAGGAGGCCAGACAGGTGGCAGCCGGAAACAGAGTTCTGCTGACATTGTGCAGGGAAGTGGCTGCCCCGCCAGCAGGTGCCACGTCAGGACAGGTGGCTGGGATCGGTTGAGGAGCAGGCGCAGTGTTCAGACAGAGAAGGTCAGCCAGAAGAAAAGGAACCTATGCCTTCCATTTGTTTATTTGTGGCTTTGTGTCCCTGCTTTGATACAAAAAAAAGGATTTGAGATGGCTTACAAAAAATACACACAATACGTGGTTTTTAGTAGGTGAGAAAACAAGGGGAAGAAACATAAGATGAAGCAGAGGTAAAGTTAGGGGCCAAAATATGTGCCGCCAGGTCTTATATACACATGCTATTTGATTACCAGCAAATCTGACTCTGAGTTCCCTGGTAGCCAATGCAAAAAAAGAAAACGCACCCTGCCATTCAATTTTTAAAACCTGCAGGATAAAACACAACAGGCTGCTGGGAGACAGCAAAAAGCCGAGGATTTAATAGTTAACACTGGTGCGTTTTAATAAAGTTTTTAACACTCTAGAGAACTCTTCAAAGTTTGACTGGGCTTCAACTGGTTCTGAAAAGGAAGAGGAATTTCTTTCCAGATTGTCTTGACACTGCCCATGAACAGTAGCTAGACAGCATTCCTTTGCAAACACAGTGATGCTTCTGGCTGACCCTTCCTCACGGCGTCCCTTGTGACAGGAGTGCCACTCGAGCCCCCTGCTCGAGGGGACTGGCACGCAGCAGTCTGGCAGCCAGACTTGGAGGCGCCTGAGCACAACTTCTTACCAAGGGAGGAGGCAGAATCCAAACCTCGCAACCGCCCACAATGACAAGCTTCTGCAAAGTCCCGGTCCCCCTTACAGATGGGACCAAGTCACAGCACTGGGGTGGGCTGTGAGTGGGCGGGAGGTGGGAAACCCACCTTGGAGCCTGGTTCTCAATCTTGGATGCACACTGGAACCACCTGGGGTATTATTTTAAAAGCCTGGTATCTCGGTCCCACCCCAGCTCTGATTTAATCTATCTGGGGTGTGGTATGGGCATGAGAAAGTTTTAAAGCTCCCCAGGTGATTCTCGTGCACAGCCAAGTTTGAGAACCTGGGAAAATAGAGCTGGATTATTACCTGTCCTTCGTGCAAAGCTCAGGACAGGGAAGTTGGCAAGTTTCTATCAGCAGAGAAGTCTGGGGATATGCTGAGCCCAGCTCATGGTGATATGGGGGAGGTGGGGGTAAGGGGGGCCCTGACAAAGCACCCACCTTAACTTTAGGGGTAACCAATGGCCCTGGGAGGCCTCAGAAAATAATTTGGGATCTGCTGGGTGATTAGGACCCCAAATTTTAGGCCTCACATAAGATTTTCAAAGGTGTTCCATGGTTCACTTATTTCATGACAGGTTACAGGGGAAAGTGTTTCTTGGCCAAAGAGTTTGGGAAACTCGTATTACCCAGAGTTAAGGAGGTCTCTTCAGACAGGGCTCGCTACTACCCCTCGATGCGACCAGCACAGGGGTTTTTCTCAAAGTTTTCCCCAAACTATCAGAGCAAGAAACCCGATTTTTAAGAACTTGTGCTTTTCAGGCTCTGAGCTCGTGGAGCTGTCTTCCACAGCACATTCTTGGAGAAAAAACTCGCTGTACTAATTTCAGCCAAACCTAGTTGTTATTTTTTAAAGTCATTTTTAAAAGAAATCTCAGGGCCAGCCCTGAGTAGAACATCAAGCTTGAACACTGAAATTTCCTAGAGAACCCTCCAAAATAATGTAGTTGAAACACGTATCCACAGCTAATGGAGCAAGTTGAATCAGGCTTGGTAGCACTTGGCCAGTTAAATGTTGGAAGACAATTCCAGTTTGGGAACAATTAAATCAATGCCATTCTTTCTAACGGTAGTTAAATACTAGGGTCAATTGCCTTTTAAGGACAGTGCCAGCAGGCAACAAAATGATTGCATCATTAGAAGGCCTAAAATCTTTAACCTATCATTAGCTCTTACACGTGAATAAGAAAAAAAATACTACAAATCAATGGGAAAAGGACCAACAACAAGAAAAAAGCAATAAGATAAGAAATACAGGTCGCTAACAGATGCGTGATGAATAATGTGGGTTATGCCGAAGTAACAAACAGCCCCCGAATGTCCATAGCTTAAAATGACAGAAGTCAATTTCTTGCTTACAGGACATGCCAAGTGAGCTCAGCAGGGGTCTCTGCTCATTAGTTAGTCAGGAGCCCAGGCTCTTGGAAGCCCCATCTCAACACATGCATCTAAGCTAGGTGGGGGAGCAGAGGAAGAGGGAATCGCCTCCACTCACACTCCACTGGCCAGGAGTAGCCACGCGGTCACACCTCTTTTCAAAGGAGCAGAAGCCCAGTGACCACCAACCTCACTGTCACCTACAAAAATGCTGGTCAGAACATCAGGAGATGTTAAGCAATCATTGCCATAGATTCCAAAATTAAAAGCCGGTGAAACTTGCCATCTGCCTTTAGGTAAGTGCAGTCTTTCAGCTGGGGGAAGGGAGGGGTGGGAGTGGCATGCATCCAGCTCAGCTCGATGGAGAGCCAGGTCAAGCTCTGAGGCTACAGCCTACGCCTTAGAGGGGAGGGCAGACGCCTCTTGCTGGCTCCCAATCCTCGCTCCTCACCAGTGGATTAGGTTGCAGGTTCTTTGGAGGCCCCTTGGCCTCGCAGATCAGCCTATGACCGGCCCCCAAGCAAGGTCAAGAAAAGCAACAGCCTCCTGGGGATCTCATCTATAAGACGGGGGACATGGTCAATATCAGGGAAGGGGACCAAAGACCCCCCCCCCTTGCTGGGCACTGGCCCGAGAAGAAGGAACTTGCTTTGCACCTGGCGGCCATCAGACGGACACCCGGAAAGCCAGTTGACTGCCCGTGAGTGGGAGGTGGAGGTGGAGTTGGGGGGGGGACTTGCACGTGGAGAAAATGAGATCGATAATCCTCCAGGCCAGTGGGGCCCTGTCTGTAAAGCTGACAAGACAAGGCTCAGAGCCCACCCTGAATTCAGGGAGGTGCCGGAGGGGGCTCGGAAGCCGGGCCGTGCACGCCCCTCGAAGAGAACGCAGCCAGGCCCCAGGCAGGAGGAGCTCTGGGCCGTGCCAGGCTGGCCCGGGGCCAGGGGACGCGGCTCGCAGTCTTGGGGAAAGTCATCAGCTGGTGACCTTGCCCAGATCAACACTCAGCCAGATTCGAGAAGAAAGAGACGGAGAAGAAACAGCCCGGGCAGCCAGAGGCAGGAGGAGAAGGGGGCGGGGGCGTCCCCCCAAAAAATGAGGGAGGAAAGGGTTTTTGAGAAGGTGGCAGCCGTCTGTGGGTTAGAGGCGGCTGAGACAAGTGAAAAATGGACCAAACTGGGGGGCGCTGGTGACCCCGCCGCTGGCGACCTCGCCGAGAGGGGTTTCACGGAGCAGCCAGGGAGAAGGGCGCGGAACTCCTTCCGGCTAGTGCATTTCCCGTATTTATCAATATTTATCAATAAGCATTGACCGGCCTTTGTCACATGCCATGCACTGGGCTGGGTATTGGGGAAATGGTTGGAATAGTCATTCATTCATTCATTCATTCATTCATTCATCAGCCGTTTCCTGGGTGTCCACTGAGGACCAGGCACTGTTTAGCAGAGAGAGACAGATGCAGCATCTACTCTTGAGGCTCTTGTCCCTCCAGGGAAGCAGAGAAGCAGCACACACAGGGGCCAGGGCTGTGGAGAACCCGGCGATGGGGCCGAGGTGACGGGGTGGGAGGGGGGCAATGGCAGCCAGCGTTTACTGAGCACGCCCTCAGCATCCCACGCGCGGGAACACCATTTCAGTCCTCACAGTAGAAGGAAGTACTGCTGTTACTCCTGTTCTCCAGAGGAAGGACCCGAGGCCACAGTGCCGAGCCCGAGGCCCGGTGACGGGCAGAGCTGGCATTTGAAACAAGGCGAGCTGGTCCCAGAACCGCTGCTGGAACCTCAGAACGAGGCTGCACTGGTGGGACGGAGACGCAGGCATCACGCGAGGTCCTGGGTGGCCAGGCCCAGAGGGACACAAGCTTGACCTGGTCAAGGCCAGGGAAGGCCAGAGTGGCCGGAGCCCAGTGGGGAAGGGGAGGGGGCAGCTGGCAGGGGGTAGGTCAGGTCAGGCACTGTAGACCACAAAATGAGATGCCGCTGACAAGTTGTAAGCCGAGGAGTGTGTGGTCTGCCGTATGCCATAGGAAGGTGGGTCTGGCTGCTATGGGGAGAGCTGGCTGCAGCTCTTTTTTCCCCCAAAAAAGGAAGTGGGGAAGCCATTTAGTTAGGAGGCTGTCGCATCATCCAGGCAAGAGGTGATGGCCGTGGGACCAGAGCTTCAGGAATGGACGTGGCCAGGGGTGGTGGATTCCAGACACAGCTCAAAGGTAGCATCAGCAGGATTTACTGATGGACTGGAAGTGAAATAAATAAAGGAAGGAAAAGAGTTCAGGATGACTCCTGGATTGGGCCATGCTGTGTCTAGTGGAACCGTGTATGAGATGGGAAAACTTGGGAAGGTAGTGGAATCAAAAGTTCTGCTTTGAGCATGCTGTGGTTCAAATAACCATATATCTGTCAGGAGGGGCAAGTTATACTGCAGTAACAAACATTCCCCAAAAGCTCGGTGACCTTCAACAACAGAGGTCCGTTTCTTGTTCACAGTTTGTGTGTCCTCGGTCAGCTGCAGTCCAGCTCCATAGCATCGCCACTGCCACAGCAGAGGGGACAAGAGAATGTGGAAAGCTGCCTGCTGACTCTTAACGCTTTGGCTTCTGCTCGTGTTTCACAGGCCGAAGCAAGCCACATGGCTGGTCCTGACTCGACAGCTAGGAAGGGGCTGACATGGGACCAGGGCTCTTCCCACGGGGAGGGCACTGCAGGGGGGACCCCCCCGATGTTTTGCAGCCACCATAAACTGAGAGACAACTACTAGGGGAGGCTGCGCAGGTGGCTGGCGCCCTGGGGATGCACTCAGGGGTGGGTCGGAGCTAGAGATGGGGATTTAGGGGCCACGACGCATGGGCGGGATTCAGAGGCAGTCCTGGCAATAATGATGAAACAACGATGACAATAATCACTATTTGTCGAGCACTTGTGCCCGGCACTCGCCAGGCGTCAGCGCTGAGTCTTCGTCCCCTCGACAGCCATCGTCCCGCTTTGTGGCCGAAGGGCCCAAGCACGCAGCGGTTGCAGCGAATCGCTCGCAGCCTCTCGCTAAGGGCCGGAGCAGGATCGAAACGCAGCGCCCTGGGCCTGCAGAGCAGACTGAGGAGGGGGCCGCACGGCGGGAGGGAACCCCGAAGCTTGGAGGAGAGTCAGTAACGAATGCTGCCATGGGCTCAGGCAGGACGAGGGTCCATATGTGACCAGCGGCTGTGACGAGATGGCGAGTTCAGGCAGACTTAAGGGGGGGGGTTCCTTAGAGTGAGGAGTGAGCCCCCAGAACCCCCTAGGAGAGAGACTGGGAGGGAGGCAGGGAGGGGGAGACACCCCTTCTCTCCGTGGTGGAAGCAGAGAAAGGGAGGCGGGAGGCCCGGGGTCACAGTCCAGTTCAGGGCGGCGGTGGGCTCCGAGGCTGGGGGTGCAGAGAGGAACTGGGCACACTCCCTGCCTCTGGGACACCCGGTGGAGCAAGGAGCCCGATCCTCACGGAGGGGGCGCACCCTGATGGAAGAAAGAAAGTTCTGGAACATGTGAGCATGGGGGAAAGGATTTCAAGCCGAGGGGAGGAACACGAGCAAAGGCCTGGAGGCAGAAACCACAGAACAGGGCTGAGAACGGGGAAGACTTTAGGGTGACTGGAGGACAGAGCTAAAGGGGGGAAGTGGGAGATAAAGCCAGGGCATACATCAGGGCCACAGAGCAGCCACGACCCACGAGGAGGGGCTGCAAGCCCGGTTAAGGCGTTAGATGACCCTGCGGCAATAACAGCTACAGTCACATCCGACATTTGCTGAGCGTGTACCAGGCCGCGTCCTAAACTAACTCCAAGCACTGGCTGCATTTATTCCTTCTAACGACCCCGGGAGACAGGGGCAATTATCACACCAGTAGAGGGAGAGTCACCTGGGCCCAAGCAAGACCACAGACTCGGAGGTAGTCAGCAGAGGCTTCGTGCTAACCAAGCACAAGGCTGGGGAAAGAGTCGTCCCGGGTGTCATTGAGCGACTCGGGGTGGGAGGGCCCAGAAGAGTGACAGAGACGTGGCATTGGGGGCTGAGTTCAGATGACGACAACACAAACCCGCAAGCCCTTATCCACGTTCTGAAATCCAAAAAGCTCTGCAACTCAGAATTTTCACCTAATGTTACCAGCATCAAAACTTGACCTGACCTGAAATTTTGGGTGGCAAACTTTACCTGAACTGTCGGATCTGTATTTGCCTCTCCTTGGCATGGCCTTCGTCTGTTTCATGGATTTGAAGATGGGGTGCACCCCCAGACCTCACGGGGAGGGCTGCATCACACACGGCAGACACACACCAAGAGTCTGGCCTCACGGCCAGCGGGTGGTCTTCGGCCCTGCCGGCAAGGCCCTGTGGTCAGGCTGGGGCTCACGGCCCCCCAGTTCTCAATGGAGTCTCCAGCGGCTGAATGAAACTGTGTGAACCACTCCCCAGGCAGGGAGACAAGACCGGAGGCACTTTCCCTGCTCACCACACAAGGCTATACGGGGGGAGGCTGTGAGGAGCCCCATTTTGGGATCCCTGACCCTGAGCACGGGTCCATCTCAGCAACCAGTGGGACGTGAGCTCGGATCCTGGGACCTTGTAAGTGCTGTGTGACCCCGAGCAGGTCTCTGCCCCTCTCTGGGCCACATTCTTCTCCTTTGTAAAGTGTGGGGCCGGGGCAAACCCAGCAGGCCTTGTAGCTGGCTCTACCTGGGACGCGCTGAACCCGGACGCTTGGCAGTTTATCAGACTCCCAAAGACCCCCCCAGGCCCCAGGGCGGGGTACAAGCCCCCTGGTGTCTCTGCTCCTGCCTCTTTCCCAGATGGGCTGGGAATGCCCTGCTGTTCTCATTTTCCGTGATACGGTCCTGCTTTTCGGGGTGGGCAGCATGGGCCCCCCACCCAGTGTCTGCCCACTCGAACCCCGGGGTGGGGAGGGATCTCCATGGAGCTGGTGGTGATTTATAACGGGAAGCCTCGGCTCTCCCGGGACATTGTTCCCCTGACAGAGTACAGACAGCTGGCACTAAATCTCCTCCCGTCACAAGTGATGATGACGCCCGCCCGGCCCAGCGCCCCGCTGTGATCGGCGGCGTTGTTCCCCCAAAATCGGCACCCGCGCGAGGCCCACACTGCGTCCTGAACGGGGCCTCCCTTGGCGCCCGTGCCCGGGGGACGTGGGGTCTGCCAGGCTGAGCGATGTCCCTTCAGCGCTTCTCGGGAGCCTGCGCAGGGCTGGGGCCCAGATAGAGCCCCCCAGGCTTTCTCAGGCCCCTCCAGCCCCACGCGGCCGCCACTGCCGCCCGGCCCACGGGGACCACGGGGACCGTGCCACCACGTCGGCCCGGGGTTACAGTGGGGGCGGAATCGCTTTGGGGGGTTCCGTAAAGTGAAGGGGGGCAGGGAGAGGCGGGTGACCGCGCCAGCCAGGGCCGCCGAGCAGCAGCTCCTTCTCGTCCGAGGGCCCTGCAGCCTCGGCCGCGGCCACAGCCGTCGCCACTCAAGGCCAGGTCGGGCTGGTTACCTCCTGCTTAAACGCTGGTTCATCTCCTCACGCATTCCTTCACCCCCACTTTGTCCAACACTTTAAAGAGCATGAAAAAGGGGGTGCTGCTACCTGGGCAGGGGACGAGGCTGATGGTGGGGAGTGGGGAGGACACTTTGCTCACAGACAAGGCAGTGTAGGGCCTTGTTCAAGAAGGAAGAAGAATTGGTAGGAAGCGGATGTAGCTCGGTGGTTGAGCGCCTGCCTCCCACATACAAGGTCCTGGGTTCAATTCCTGGAACCTCCTAAAAAAAGCTGAATTGGTAGCTGGTGACAGCAGAGCATTCAGCCAGCATAAGCCTTCTGGGAGGGGCCTTCTGGGCAGGGGCCTCACACCTGTACTGACCCGTCCACCCCTAGCTTCTGTGAAGCCGGTTACCCACAGTCCTCCCGGGGTCACGCAAGTCCCATACTAGAGTCTAACCCCCCTCTCACTTGCCAGGGAAGGCTGGACTCATGCTCCACCCCCTGGGAAACTGGGGGGCTCAAAGCTTGCCCAGCCTGCCTCATGGGCGCACTATTTGTGCCCTATAACCGCTGCTGGCTCTTCCATCGTGGCCTCTGCGTTGACAGCTCACTCTGGGAAGGGCCTAGCCATCAGCTCGTGCAGCCACTTTAGGGTGTGGGTGGGGAAACTGAGGCCCGACGAGAGCCAGCAGCTTCTCTGGTCTCTCAGCGCCCCCTCGTCTCCCGGGAAGCCTGGCTGGGTGGGCAGAGCCAGCTCAGCAGCTCCGGGTCTGCCTCCCTTGGCAACCAGCCGGAGCTGAAGTGATCCTGGAGCAGGCCTGGGCCACGGAGCTGCCACCCCCAGAGGAGGAGCCGGTGAGGGAGTCAAGGACGGTTTGCTGGTCGCCTGGCCCTGGTGGGTCCCATGAGAACAGGCCCGGCTGTGGGGGCCTGTCCCCCCGAGCCCAGGGCTCCGTGTCGGTGCCTCGTGGGGCCTAAGCTCGGCCTCAGGCCACCCCGTCCCCGTGGGCCTTGTGCCCTGCCGCGTGGGTCTGGGTGTGGCCAGGCACTGGCAAGGCGGGCTCACGGGGGTGGCGTGTGAGCACCCAGGCAGGCGGAGGCCTCTGCGCCCCCCAAGCTGGTCCCTTCTCTGCCGGTTCTTTCGGGCCCTTTGGTGGACTGGGCGCAGACGTTCCTCGTGTCAGGCCCCTTGCAGCTCCTGCCATCAGGAAGGGGTGCCTACTCCCTGCCGCTGGAAGCTAGACAGGCCCCGTGACTCGCTTTGACCTACGGGCTGTGGTGGAAGCGGGAGGGTGTCTCGTTTGCCTTGTTTCCTGAGTTTGGCCAAAACAAAGTGCCTCAGACAGGCTGACTTCAAACCACAGAAATGGACGCCCTCCCAGTTCTGGAAGTCAGAAGCCCCAGATCCAGCTGCGGGCGGGGCCTGCCGGCCACCCTTGGCGCTCCTGGGCTCTGTCGCCACGGGCCCCCCTCCCCTGCGTCTGTCTGTCCCTTCTTATAAGGACAGCAGGCATACTGGACGAAGGGCCCATCCTGACCCCAGACCAGCCTTGCCTTAACTAATCCCATCTGCAGCAGCCCTATTTCCAAATAAGGTCACACTCACCAGGCTGGGGGCTCAGGGCTTGGACATATATTTGTGGGGACCCTGTGCAACCCCCGGGCGACAGAGTGCTCTTTCCGAGTCGTCTGGGGACTCACGTGCTGCCCCGTGCTGCCTCGCTCCTCCGGCACCACCTGCCTGCCCCGCAGCCACCGGGGGACACGTGAGGGAGCCTGGGCAAAACTTCCAAGCCACAGACTCGGTCTTTGGTTTAAGCCCTGTGTTTTGGGGTGGCTTGTTACACAGCAATTGCTTACGGCCACAATGCCGGGCAGCAAAAGGCGCCACTGCTCACAGGTGCCACCTCTCCCTCTTTTCTCCAGAGTCAGTTCTGCCCACTCTGGAAGCTCAGTTCAAGTGCCCTGGTCCAGGAGCCTGTCCCGGCTTTACCAGCCTGCAGAGCTGAGGCAGTGGGATGCTCTGGAAAGAGGCAGCCGTGCAGGCAGAGGATGCACATCCCTGCCCCACTGTACCATTCGCTTGTCCATTCATTCATTCCTAAAGATTTGCACAGGAAAGAACCAGGCGGCTGAGCAGGGATCTTGCCATTGTGCAGCTTCTAGCCTAACGGTGGAGACAGACAAGAGCTATGCAGCATGGTCCCTGCTGCGACCAGGTAAACAGACGAGACTGCCGGGCAGGGCAGAGAGAGCCCCTCCGGGAAGAGGTGGTGCCGTGTCCCTGGCGGCCCCTCCCCTGCACCAGCTGCTAGCCAGGAAACGTCCCCCAGGAGGTCCCCCATTTACCTATTTCCTGCTGACTTCAGTCCCAGGAGATTGGAAGTGCCTGGAAGGCTACCTAGGGAGCTGCATGTCCTCTAGATCCCACAATGCAGACATGGCCCAGGCTAGCCCCGGGATGCAGGCTAGCCCACTGCCACGCAGGTGCTCAGAAATGCTGAGTTGGACTGGATGAGACTGAGTTGGGTTGAACGGAACTGAAATGAGCTAAGTTAATCAAATAACCCCTGGCTGCCTCAGCTCCAGGATGAAGACCTTGTTTTACTCCCTCTGAGTCTCCTGAGAGCAGCAGGCAAGGTTTGGCTGACGTGAGTTCAGTCAGCACATTCACATTTAAAAGGTAGATGTATGCAGAGAAAAGAGCAGCGGTTATGATAAAGTTACAAAAAGTGGGTCAGGAACATAAAGGGGAGTCCCAGATGGGGACGTGGGGCCCAGGAAGGTTCAGAGTGAGGGGACCCTTGGGCAGGGAGGGAAGCCGTGCTGGAGGGCGTGGACCTGCACTGAGAAGATACGCTGAGAAGGCAGGAGATGGCAGAGCTGCAAGTCACGTCCAGACCCCAGGAGGCCTCTGAGCCACACTGAGGAGTTTGTCCTGGAAGCAAACAGGAAAGCCTGAAGGCTATGGTGGCAGAAGGTGCCGCGTGATTCTGCAGCTCCTTCCTCGCCCCACTGAGGTGGGGGGTGGCCATGTGATTGGCTTTGGCCAATGGGATGTGGGGAGAAGTGAAAGGAGCAGAGGTTTCAAATGTCATACTCTGCCGACAGCATGAGAACGTGCCCTGAGAGCCGCCTGGTCCGAGGAAGACGAGGGACCTCAAGCAGACCTGGCTCTAACCCGCCTGAAGCCAAGGCCAGCTGAGCCCAGCCTGGAGCCCAGCCTGTCCACAGATGCAGGAATGAGAAAGTCTCCTTTTCCATGCCAGTGCAGTCGGGGTGTTTTGTTACACAGTGTGATTGTGGCAGCAGCTGACAGATACAGATGTTATGCCAGAAAGTGACAGGATCAGATACTCTGCCAGCAGAGTGGAGCAGGGACTGAAGGGAGAGGGAGCAAAGAGACCAGGTGAGGTTTCCAGGTGAGGGTGTAGTGCAAGAACCCAGGTGAAAGATGCAGGTGGCTTGGACCAAGGGGGTCAAAAGTATGGAGAAAAGAAAATAAATTTCAAAGATATTCAAAAGACAGCTGATGGGTCCTAAAGGCTGGATGTGGAGGGAGAGAGAAAGAGGTCCTTGATTTGGGCTGGCAGATGGAGAGTGGCATCGCCCACAGAGGTGAGGCCACTGCATGGGACTTGGGTGTACTGTCCCAGGAGGAGGACAGCTCAGGCAGGTTGATCCTGGGGAATGCCGGAGACAGAGGCCTGTCAGTCAGGGGAAAGGGTGCCCTCGGCGTGGGGACGGCAGGTGCATCTGGTTGCCCGGTGCAGATGCTGAACAGTGATGGGGAGGGGAGGGGATTGGATCTGAAGCCGCAAGCTGATGGCAGAGCTGGCAGTGGAGACAGAGCCTGGAAGCCTGCAGCTGCAGAGCCTCTGGGGATTCAGAGGGGAGGGGTGGGGTTCAGGACAGGCAGGACCCAGGTGTGAAGGGCAGCGAGACCACCGTGCCCCAGCTGAGCCCAGGGAAGCCACAAGACTGGTCCATCATTTTTATCGAGGAGGGGCGGGAAACCCTGGCACTCTGTAGCTGGTACCTGCCCACAGCCCCTGGGCCTCCCCACCGAAAGCACCTGCCACTCTGCCTGAGGCATCCCCTGGCTGATTTGCTGGGTGGGCCAGATGTGGCAGAGCACAGGTACTGGTCCAGGCAGCCCTCCACTGGTGACGGATTCTTACCTGCCGCCCCAGGCATGCTCCGCAGTGTCCCTGAGGTCCTCAGTGGGTTGCCCTGAGTGCCAACTGCTCAGAGACACTCTTCTTCTTCCCCATCTCCAACCCCCCGCCACTCCCACGGGGTGTGGAATCCCCTCTCAGATCCAACCAGACACAGAAGCCGCAGGCAGCAAAGAAGCGGACTCCTGGGTTGGTGAGGGCAGACTTGGGAGCTGGGGAACTGGCCCTGCGAGCCAGGCAACTGTCCCGATGGAGAATCTGGAGGTCATGGCGAGGATTCTGGGAGGTGACACTTGTCCCCAGGCCTGGCCCCTTAGGTGTTCATGGCATGATGGCCACAGCCCAGACCTGCAAACGCTCTTCTCTAGGTGATTCCAGAGCCGAGTGGGCCAAGCTGCTTGGCCCCTTCCCAGGGGAGGTTGGGGTTGCCAGTGGTCAGAGTCCCCAGAGCCAGGTCCTGCAGCCCCTCCTGCCTGCCCGGCCCTCGGCTCCTGCTTGGCCCTTCCTGGGCTGCCAGCCCGGCCCAGAGTCCCCACCCAGCCCCTGGCGCTGGCAGGCAGTGGGTGCCGGCGGGTGGGTGGCCCGAGGGAACCCGCCTCCACTGCCCCTCACGGATCTCATCAACGGCCGTGCTCCTTCGGAGACCCCGACGGCAGGCCCCACTGAGCGGGGGCCGGCGCGGGCCCGACCGCAGCCCACGCGTCCCCCGCCGCCGCCCCTCCCCGCTCCACCTTCCCCAGGCCTCCAGGGTGGGCCTCTTGGGGAGCGGTCTGTCTGGGACGCGATACTCCCTGCAGAGGGTCACGGGCCTGTCAGATTGGGTCACCCAAATCAAGGGTGATGATAAAACCTGTCCCTCCAAATTAGGCCAGCGCCCCAGGGAGCCGCTGATTGCGGATCAGCAGACAAAGGCTCCAAACAGGTCCCCTCCGGGTCGTTAATATGGTTTGAGGCCATTGTTTTCTCAAATTAGGCCAGGACCTCTCCTTGGGGAAGCACAGAGCCGGCCTCGGACCCAGCGAGGCCATGGGGCTGGCAAAGAAGCCAGGCCCTTCCCAAGCTTGAGGCACAGGCGACAGGCAGAGCCAGGGCTGCCTGGGGCTGGGTGGCCTTCCCCGGCTCATCTGGAGAACGTTCTGGAGAAGTGAAAACACTCCGCCGAGTAGCCGTGTGGATCAGGTAAGAATTCTGGACTCCGGTGGAGGGTTTTGCTCTCTGCAGAGCGATTTAGATTCGCAATGCCTTTTGAGCACACACACCCCGGGAGGTGGGTCCAGTGGGCACACTCACTCTCAATTTTCCGAGGTTCCAGAAGGCTCCATGGACAAGGCCATCCACCTGGTTTGTGAGCCCAGAACCCAGGAGCCCTCGCCCAGGTCAGTGTTCCCTCAGTTTACACCGTGCCCATGCCACTGTGGGACCCACTGCCAACGTCCAAAAACAAACACGACTCCAGGATGTCACACGAGTGTGTACCCATGACAACAGTAATGGGATAAACACGCGCAGGCTTTGGGATTTTACAAAACATCATCGCCTGCATCATCCCAGAGCTTGGCCAGGAGCAGCTCAGGGGTAGCTTCCCCAGGAGACCAGCCCTGCTCTGGGTGCTGGATCCTGCTCGGGTGGTGACAGCACTTTACAGTTTACACTGCATCTTCCTATCCGTTATTTCACTGGAGCTTTCAAACGAAGTTAAATGAGCTGTGCTCAGTCCCCAGACATATTAGAGGCCCCTGGCACCTGGAAGCTGGTGTCTGAGCACCTCCCTTGCCCACCTCCTCAGGCTGCCATCTGTGTCCCAGGGGAGGGGAAGCCGCACGTAGAAGCAGCAGGGACACCGTGCCCGAGCGCCCGCGCCTTGGGGAGGGCACTCTAACTCCACAGCATGCTGGCGTGGCAAGTCGGGGTTGAAAGGAAGAAGATTCCAACCTGCCCTTCTCTGGCTCGTGTAGCCAGGCACCCACAAACCCAGTGGAATGAAGCGGGGCCTCAGCCAGGAGCCTGTGAGCTGCCCAGAATGAGGCAGGATGTGGGGATGGCAGGGCCAACCATGGGGTGTGCCGTGGAGCCCCTTGTTCAAAAATGGTGGAGAATTGCGTTCCCATCGCCCCTCATCACGCAGTGCCCCTGAGGGGACAGTGAAGCGGCTCTCAACACTGGAGGGCCCGGACTCATCACAGGAAAAGAGCAGCTGCCCTGGAGGAATGGGGGTCCCTCGGGAAAACCCCTGTGACTAAGGTGGTGGATAAACTGAGGCTCTTAAGAATAACCAGATCTGCTGCAGGAGGGTGTAAAGGGAAGCGGGCACAGTCTGTGCAAAGGCCCTGAGGCCAGAAAGTTGCAGTGGGTTGCAGGGCATTGCCTCAGGCTTGTTTCTCCAGACACCTTGCCCTGCCCTGGGGCTCACTGCACGTTCCCTTGGGGTGTCTCTACACACCCCAAATCCCCTTGACGAAAGCTGAGCCTCTGTGGGGATCTCTTTCACCCCCCGAGGCCTCCTCCTCCCTTATCTCACCCCTCTGGTTTGGGCCGGGCCAGGATTTTTCCTTCCCAAATGGATACGTTTTAATATCTCAAAAAGAAATTTCAAAAGCAATCCGATAGAAAGGTATCACCAGACATTACGTGAAAAATATGAAGTCACGAAACAGGATAGAGCTATGATTTGAAAAACCAGGTGGGAGAAGAGAAAAACAACTGGAAGAGATTCTGGCAGAACCTTAACAGGCGCCACCGCTGTGTGGGACTGGCTGGGAGTGTTATTCTCCTCTTTTAGTGTTCGGTATTTTCTGATTTCGGCTGTAAACGGGTGTTACTTTTAAAGCCACAGTGCCCTCGTGCTCACCAATGGATAAGGCTTCTCTGCCCAGCCTGGCCGCCCCTGCGCCGATGGCGAGGCCGCTTGGCCGTGCGGCGTGCACGCACCCCCTCCACCGGCACCCTCCAGGGCTGTGCTTTGCCCAGCTGCCCCCTCCACCGGGGCCGCCCGTGGAAGCCCCTCTGCAGAACCTCATCCTCTCAGCCTATAGGTGCTGTTCAGGAGCCACGTGTTCCAGAAAGTTCCCTCGGGTCCCCTGGCTGGGTGACCCCAGGTTCCCACACAGCCTTCTCTGGCCCTCGCGTGAGTTGCTGTCTCCGTGTCAGGGCTCCGGGGGCATCTGTCTCGGCTTGGAGAGCAGAGCCTGTGGCTGTCCCCTCTCCCCGATTGCTGGCCCAGCACCCAGTAGGAGCTTTGTTAATCCCCGCTAGGCAAGTGAGGCAACGGCCGCACAGAACAGTTTGGAGGGCCCATCTGCGATACAACCAGGGGTCCGCCCGGCGTTCCCTCCCTCCCACTCTCCCAGGAGTCCGGTATGCAGGGGAGGGGGTGGGCAGGCGGGGGTTGTCCCACCAGACCAGTCAGGCGACTGGAGGAGGGGGGAGAGGCATGGCTGGTGGGCCCAGGGCCACACAGCGGTTCCAGGCTGGAGCCCAGCAGCCGATTCCCATCGCAGCTCCAGCCCTTCCGCAGGCCTGACCCCAAGCGTGTCCCAGGACCCCGCCAGCTTCCCAGGGAGAGTTCCCAGGAGTCTGCACTGGACTGGAGAGAGCACAGGGCCCCTGGATGTGCAGCTGCAGCTCCCATGGGCACCTTGAGCCCTGGCTGGGGCCAGGATCGTTGCCTTGGCACACCAGTAGAATGTTCCTTGGACAGATCTGCAGGGCTCATCTCTGACCCTGTTTCTTCTTCTCTGAATCTCAGGAAAATTGAGATGAGCTCTGAAAGTCTCCAGTGATGCTCCCACCCTCAGGCATCGAGATGAGGCTGCATCTCCACCCTCAACCCTGCCAGAGAGCCCCTCTGACTCAATTTCTTGTCCCCACCATGAGTCATTTACCAGTGTCTGGGTCATGACACTGATGGCTCCTGTTTCTGAGATCCGATCAGAGCCCTGACCTGAGGGAGGGGGCACCTCAGAGGTGACCCCTGATGTGGGTGGGAGGTCCCCTGCATGGCCAGGGACTGTCTCCCAGGCAGGCAGCCTGCAGGCTCCCACCCCGCGCTGCACATCCTCGAGGTTGGGTTCATGAGGGTGCCCCCTGCTCAGCTGGAGGACGTTGGGGAGCTGAAGGGTCCCAGGCCAGGCCAGCAAGGGGGCATGGCGGGAGCCTGGTGCCTCGCCAGCTCTCCTGCCCACCCCCTGTGGACCCGGCAGTCACCCTGAGAGGCTGCTCCGACAGTCCAGGCCCATGCCACTCACTCTGCCCAAGTCCCTTCTCTGAGCCAGCCTGCGTGGGTCATCAGGGAATGGCCTGGTGGCCGTGACGGGCTCTCAGGGCCCCAGTCCTGTGCCGAGCCCCAGTGGGCATGCCAGGGCAAGAGAAAAGAACCCTGCACAGACTGGGGGGACAGGGAGGCCCTGGGCACCTGTCAGCAGCGGGGCTCAGATGCAGGTCAAGGGCCCACCTGTGGAGACTCCTATAGTGGGAGGGGCTGGACCACGCACTGTCCAGACCGGTGAGGTCTCATCCAGTTCTGAGATGCTGAGGTCTTTAGATGGGGGCAGGAGGGGGCAGGTGGGTAGAAGGGAAGGTGGTGGATGAATAGGATAGATGAATGGATGATATAGATGGATGGATGGATGGATATAGACAGAAGGATGGATGGATGATAGATGGAGAGAGAGAAGGATGGAAGGATGGATGGATGATTGATAGACATATGGAAGGATGGATGCAAGGGAGGGAAGGAGGGGGGAAGGGCGTGAAAAGAACGGATGGATGGATAGACAGCTAGGTTAGATAGACAGACAGACATATGGAAGGATAGAAAGAGAGAGACACTGATGAATGTATAGAGTTTGTTTCCAACACTGTCAAAAGAGGCAAATCGGTTGGTGCTGGATACATGGAACATACTCAGTGAACTTGGTTGGGTGAATAAACCCATCTGCCAAACTGAGCCTGCAGGACGCTTGACGTTGGCCCTTTCGACAAGGCGCCAGGCCGCTTCTAGAGAAACGCTGTAACCCAAAGCCTGCTCTGGCTGCCGTCGGAACAGGCCTGAGGACACATCCTACCTGGGCCTCTGCCTTTCCCCGCCTCGGAGCACCCCGCTCAATCCGATGTTCCTGGAGAGAGGGCATCACCATGCAGTCACAACCCCCCCTGGGACCCACGGACACAGAAAACTAGGCTACTGACTGAGCCCAGGGGCCCCACACGGACACGCCCAGCCTTCGGATTGTCTGAAGGGCACTTTCTCTGATGGTCAGTTGCTTGGCCCTGATTTGGAAGCCCCTTCGGCCCCAGCATCCTTCTGGCAGGCCAACAGCCTGGGGCAGGGACTCCTCGGCTCAGTAGCTGTGTCCTTGGGCCCCTTACTTAAAGGTAAGCCTCAGTTTCCTTCTCTAGGTTTTTGTGAGAATGAAATGCACGGGGACAGCAAGCCCTGGCCAGTTTTGTTAAATAAACAAAGACTCCATCTCCAGGGGAAGGTCCCCCAGCTCTCACTTTCCAGGAACAATTGGGGAGGCTGAAGGCAGAGCAGCCTTGGGACTTCTCTGCCAAGGGGCCCAGAGGCCTGGGGGCTGCTGAGGCTGGAGGAGCCATCCAGAGGAGCTGGAGCCCTGTGGGCAAGCCCGCCGCACCCCATTTTATGGGTATTAGTGATGGTCTGCAATTGTTCACTTGTTTACAGTATTTGTTCGAGCATATTTCTGGCAAGGAAGCTGACAATAAACCGAGGTGCAGGCCTGGGGCTGGCCGGGCAGCAAATGGAGACAGCTGCTGTGGCGGTGCCTCCCGGGGGGCCCCACAGGAAACCTCTGTCTGAGGCACTTCAAAGCGGAGCTGTCTGGGATGGCCGCAAAAAGGGCCCCATGGGCCTGGGCACGTCCGACTCCCTGGGCGACCCCACACCCGTGGCTCCCTGTCTCTGGGCCTCAGTTTCCCAACTGTGCAGTGAGGGGGGCTCTAGAGACCCACGTGCATGCTGCAGCTGATCCCCCATTTGGGCTCTGAGGAAGCGGGGACCTCTCGGGGTGCAGCCTAACTCCCTGTCATGGGTTCAAGTCCTGCCCCAGGCGTTTGAACAGGGCCTTATTTGGACATAGGGTTAGAAGATGGGAACCATTAAGATGAGGCCAGACTGGAGGAGGGTGGGCCTTGCTCCGATAGGGCGGGGTCTTTATAAGAAGGAAACATGGACACAGAGACAGACAGACGTGGGAAAGACGGCCATGTGACCACAGAAGCAGAATGTGGAGCCAAGTGTCTGCAAGCCAAGGAATGCAGGGATGGCTGGAGATGACAAAGGACCCGCCCTACAGTTCCAGAAGGCACACGGCCAACACCTTGGGTTGGGACCTCGGGCCTCGCACTGGTTGACGATAATTTCTGTCGTTTTCAGGCCCCCAGCTTGGGCAAAGTCACTATGGCGGCCTAGGACCCGGGACCCTCCCCCTGGCCTTGGAGAGGGAGAGCAAATGTGCAAAACAAAGTGTCCCCAGCAGGCCTCCTAGCTCCTGTGTGTCAGCTCCAAGAGGGAGGGGCTTGGCCCCACGGCAACATTGGCAGAGTCCAGACCTCTGACCGCCGCCAGCACCTGCGCTTCCACACTCAGACCAGAACCCCTACTTCCTGCTCAGTTCCAAAGGGCTCTGGTCTTGACACAAACTGTGGAGTGAATGAATGAACCAATCAATTAAGCAATATATTAAAGAGCCGACCGACCCAAGGAGGATCTGTCCCCTTGTACCGCCTCATGGACAAGTTGCTGGCCCTGTCTGTCTGGCCTCTACCCTCCCTCCCAAGGCTCTGACAGAGGTGGCAGAGTTGGGAAGGAAGAAGGGGATTTCTGTAAAGAGAAGGGGGTCTTCTCTGCACCTGTGGATCCCACCTTGGAGGCCAAGCCTATATGGTATGGTCCATGTGGCACTGGCCCAGTGACCATTGGTGCTCCAGCAGCCTGGGCAGTGCTGGGAGGTGATTGGTCAGGAGCAGGCTCCCTGGGACCTGCTCCATCTTTGCTTTACATTGTGGGGTCAACCCCTCCTAGACTAAAGGTCCACCTCAAATATGCACTGAGTGGTTTAGAATCATGTGTACCTGAGCAGGAGCTCTTTAAGAAAAGGGAATTGTGCCCAAATCCCTGGTTTCCCTCCCCCACCCTGGGCCAAGGTGCAGGGGCAGGCACAGAGGGGCAAAGGAGCCTTCATGGGCATCCTCAGAGTCTCACTTTACCCCCACAGCAGGAGGGGGTATGGTACCCAATTCACTGATGAAGATACAGAGGGTCAGAGAGGTAAAGAACCTCTCCCAAGGGCACACAGGCTCTGATGGAGCCAGGAATCAGACCCAGATCCATAAGGTCCCAAGGTCTTCCTAGGCCCTCTCCGTCATGGTCAGGCAGATGAAAGAATGGATGAGTTACGGGGTTCATGAATTCTCAGACTTGGGGCTGGTGATGCCGTGACCTGGCCGAACTGAACATTCGTTCCGCAAATATTTATTCCGGACACCAGAGCCAGGAAGGCACAGCCCCGCCCCAGGTCCCTGACAGAGGCAGGCGACATTGAGGGGGACCCCTCGGAGGGGACCGCGGGCTGGAGGGGCAGGGAGATGCAGGGAACATCTGCCACGGACTCTGCCCAGCTGTCCATGATTATACCAGGGAGGATGGGGGCAGAGCCGGGGCTGGCCCAGGCAGGCACCTTGCCCTGGGTGACACAGCAGCTATTTATCAGACCGGCTGACGCCAACTGCCAGGCCCTCACCGCTGACCCCCCTGCAGCCAGGGCCGGTGTTTGAGGTCAGGAGGCAGCACTGCCTCTGAGAGCAGGCCACGGGGCAGGCAGGCTGCCCTCTGATAGCCGTCTGCTGCCACCCTGCTTGCCAGAGCAGGGGACGGCGTGGTGGGCAGGGGCGGCTTTCTCTGGCCTCTGCCTGGGGCCTCCGTGGCAGCTGGGAGCTCCCCAGACGTGTGGGGACCCCTGCATCAGGGAGACGTGGTCTGTGGTCCTCGAGGCCTCAGGGCCATACAGGCAGGCTGGACAGCGGTGGCCCTCCCCATGACAGATGGGGAAACTGAGGCTCAGAAGCAGGGCACAGGCCATGCTCTGGCCTCAAGCAGATGTCCCTGAGGCCCACGAGCACCACAGGGACTCTTCGGTCGCTCCACCAGGGGTCTGGGGGTCAGGTGATCCTGGTGATGGCACAGATTTGGGAAGAAATCCAGTGCCCAGGGCCCCACCCCACTCCCATCTCTGACCAGGTGCTCCGAGAGCGCCTCTGTCCCTGGCCTCGAGGTGGCCGAGTGCGGCCAGGGCCACCACGTGCACCTCCCCACCAGGGCCCAGGTTCTTGGCGCTGCACCCCCTCCTGTCCCGCTTGAGATTGTCCTACCAGTTCTGGAACCAGGTGATCCCATGAGGAAGTTGCACTTCGGCCTGGAGGGGGCTCAGGGTCCAATGACCACGTGCAGCCCCCGCTGGGGACACACAAACGTGGGACGCCAGAGCAGCCACCTGGGGCAGTCTGGGAGGGCTTCCCAAGGGAGGTGCCCTCTGCGCTGAGATGAGGGGAGGCAGAGGGGAGAGCCAGCAGCCTGCAGGGGTGGGGGACAGAGGGGCTGCCCACCGGCCCGTCCGAGGAAGCCCACAGCCCCCTCGGGTCACGACAGCAGGCCGGGCTAACTTGCAGCCGCCCAAGTCCCAGCCAGTGGCAGGACCCCTGCCGGCAGCGCGCCCTGGCCCTGCCCTGCTGTCTGTCCCCTGCGAGCCGGGCGCCAGGCAGGCAGGAAAGCGCGAGAGTCACCACATTCCTGAGGGCCCTTCCTGGCCCCGGTGGTGGCCCTCTCCCCCTTCCCGCTAGCCCGGGAAGCCGCACTCCTGGTTCCAGCTCTCCTGCCGCCTGCGCTCTCCCTGCCGCTTTCGTCCCTCGAAGTGCCCGCATGCCAGCCGCCGGGCCAACGCTTTCAAGTGCGCTCCCAGGGGGCCCTGAGGCTGCCGCCGCCTCCAGCGAGCTGGGTATTTTGGAGGCCGCCCCCTAAATGAAAACAGGGCAGGAATGCTGGAGGCCTTGTCCCTGAGGCTTGGGTGCGGCTCTCGGGAGTTGGGCAGAGAGGGAAAGGAGTGGGGGGGCAGGGGACGGGGGAGGGGACGGAGCCCCCCAGCTGCGGGAGGTGACCAGGTCAGGGATGGGGTGAAGGCACGGGGCCCCGTCGGGGCTCCTGAAGAACCAGCAAGCCTTTCGTCCCTCGTGCCACTGACTTCAGTCTGTGCAACGCAGAGAGGGGGCTTCGAGCCCACGTGGAGGGCCGGGAGGACTGGCTGGGCAGCCCGGGCCCGAAGGGGGCTTCGGCCTGGCCCTGGCGGAGACGCCGCGAGGGCGCCATGGTGGTCCCGCCGCTGCTCACTGCTCGAGACACCCGTCATCAGGACGTCATCACAGCTCCCTGAGGGGCCCACACAGCTCAGGAGGGGCTAGGGGAGTCTCGTCAGAGCCCCTCCCATCCCCAGGAACAAGGACCCCCACCCCTTCCCGGTGCCTCCTGGCCAGGACTCAGCCTCCGCCTGGGGTCTCTGGCGTTCCGGCCGCCCCGCCTGCTCGTGATGGCTAGCCTGGTGGCAGCACCCCACTGCCTGGCCTGGACCCCACCCTCAGGGCAGGAGGCAGGGGCTTCGTTTCCGCCGTGCTGCCATGCTGGGGGCGTCCACTTCTGCTGTCATTAGCCACTGCGGCGTCGCGATGCAGTAGAGCCCGGGTGCCCTCCAGGCCAGAGGCTCATGCCACCCCGGGGACTCGCGGGAGCCCAGGAAGGCGGCCTGGGCCCCTGCGCAGGGTCGGGCAGAGATGCACACTGGGGCGCTTCACCCACAGGCCCGAGGCCTCCCTCCGCACCCTGGGGCTGCAGCAGCCACCTCCAGCCCCGAGGGGACACCACACCCCCGGCCACTCCTGGGACCCAGGAGGCTGCAGGTTAGGGGCCTTTGTCCAGCACGCCCCAGGGCCGCCAGGAGGGAGTGCAGGGAGGGGGCAGTGGGCTTTCCAGGAGACAGGAGCTATCCCCAGGACGCCCCATTAGCACCCGTCCCCAGGAACACTCGCTGGCAGCTGTGAGCAGGTGCTGCCCCCCGTCACAGGCCGTCCCCTGGGGCATGGCCACCTCCCCTCTGAGCACAAAACATGCAGCAGCTACAGCACGGGGCTGTGAGAGATGAGCAGGCGGCGGATGGGGGCGCGGGGAGTGACACCCCAAACCATGGCGGCAAGGTGGAGTTGGAGAGGGGTCAGGGGTCCATCGTCAACCCCTCGTTCCTCCAGTCCCCCGACTTCACACCGCCACAGTGGTCCCCAAGCCCACCCAAGGGACTAGGGACGCAGCTGCCCACGGTGGGAAGAGGAGGCCTATCTAAGAAGCCTGCTGAGAGCCCCACCCCACAGCCATGAGCTCCAAGCGGTCAGCGTGGGAACAGGCCCCCCAGAGAGAGGGGCGCCCCCAGGGCTCCCGCCGCACGCTGGGCCGGGGCCCTGGGGAACTCGCTTCTCCTCCTGGAGCCCCCCTCCTCAGCAGCAAGACGAGGGTAAAAGCCTCCAAGTCTCTGCTGAGCAACCGGATCTTGGAGGCGCTGCAGGGCCCCGGGCGGGAGGGGCGGGTGCCAAGGTGGGCAGGGAGGCTGGGGGCCGCCCCCTTGGGCCGCAGAGGCCCCCTCCCTGCCCCGCAGCACGCATTCAGCAGGACCCGAAATAGCCCGGGGCGCTTTCCCACAGGCCCTTGGGGCGGTATTTTTAGCCCTGGAGCCCCAAGCTCAGCGGGGGTTAAGAATAGCCCTCGGGCAGTGGGAAAGTGCCGGCGGCGTCCAGGCCCCCAGGGGCCTCGGCAGATGGGCGCTTCCAGGAGGGCAGGGGAGAAGCAGGCGGGCAAAGCTGCAAAATCGAAATTGTCTGTGGGGTGTCCGTGGCCCCCCTCGGCAGGAGGAACCAGAGAGTGGGTGTCCTCGTTAAGACCTCGGGGGGCCCAGCAACCCGGCGGGAGGGAGGCGGGCGGCGTGGCTGAGCCGGCGAAGGGCGTGTGTCCAGGGCAGAGCTGGGCCAGCACGAGTGCGTTACATCATGATCCCGCCGCGGCCCAGGGAATGGGTGTGCCGCTCCCAAGGTCACCCGTTCCCAAGGTCACCCGGCAGGGCTGATGGGCCTTCCCAGGACCCGTGGCCACACAGGCCAGCTCCTGCTCCCTGGGAGGGTCGCACTACTTCTGCCCCCGAGAAGATGCCCCGTCCCAGCAAAGGGCCTGGAGTTTTTGTCTGCGGATCCCCTTTAGCAGCACACCCTGCACTCTGGGGATTTGGTCTCGTCCCTGGCCCCGTTCCAGCACATGTTGCCCTTGGCCTGTTCCCACTGACAGCCCTGTTCAGCTGTCTTTTGCCCTCGAGTTGAAACCTCTAGCAGGCAGGGGTCCAAGGCAGCCAGGCCTGCCAAGGCGTGGAACATGGGATGTTCAGAGCGGATGGTCAGCTGTCAGCAAAGACAAAGTCAAGGCTATGTCCAGATTCACAGGGACAGCCTTTTTTCCAGCTCCTCCTTGCCTTTAAAACCTTCCAGGGCTCCCCAGTACCCGGGAGCAGCTGGAAATGCTTTTAGCTGATGGAGCCTTATTTCCTCCCAGATGAGAGCTCACCTGGAAGTGGATCATACAGAGATCCTGAAATGTGGGTATGGTGGGGCCCTGGGGCCAGCTCCAAAGCTGCCTCCCCAGCTGGGCAGCACCTGTGGACTCTCGGAGAACACATCCTGCAGAAGAGTCCTGATGCCTGGGCCAGGCATTCGAGGCTCAAGGTGGTTGAAAGCCTGAGCTCCGGAGCCAGGCCACCCACGTTCTTGAAGCCAGATTCTTCCACTTACTTGCACTGTGTCCTCTGCCCAGCGGGCCTCAGTTGCTGCATCTGGAAAATGGGGGGAGGAGTGGGGCACCCACCTAGCAGGTCAGTGGGAGGGTGGGATGTTGGCAGCCTGCACAGGTGCCCTGTACCCCTCCCCTTCCAGGCTGGCACTGGAGACTTTGCAGCTCACGGGGGCTTGAGCAGAGCCCTCCCCTGTACCTCAACCCCACCTCCTCACTCACCCCTGCAGCTGGCCCAAGCTGGGCCTCCCCCGGAATCCGCTCATTTACCAAGGCGGCGCCTTCAGAGCACCTACTGGGAGCCAGCTGCTTGGGAACCCCAGGCCTTGCCCTCAAGGAGCCCACGGTGTGGGGGGAGAGATGGAGAAATGCCCCCTGCCCCGGCAAGAGTTTATATGAAAGCAGGTAGAGAAGAGTTGGCAGGGCCCAGAAATCTCCGTCAATTGCTGGAGATTGGCGCGGGGGGCCGGGGCACCTCACCAAGGGGTGACATATAAGTGGACAAAATTGCAGGACCCAGGTGGGTTCGTCAGGGAGGGGATGACACCCGACAGCCTCCAAGAGTGTGTGGCCAGGAAAGGGAGTGACAGCAAGACTGGGGTATGTGCTCATTATATACATGTGACTCCTGGAAGTTTGCACTAGCACATGCCCCTGGGCACACGCGTGTGCTCATACACACAGTACGTGAATACCACTGAAAAGGGGGTAGAAGGCAACAAGAATCTGGGGTGGGGGGGGACTCTCACCATAAGAAGAAACTTTGAAACAGTTTCCATTTTTCAGTTTTTCAACCAAAAATTAGTTTTCAAAGCTATCATCGAAAAGATGGACAATAACAAGTAGTGGTGAGGACAGGGGGGAGACTGGAACCGTCATACCTGCTGGTGAGGATGTGAAATGGTGCAGCTGCTTTAGAAAACAGTCGAAAGGTGCCTCAAAAGGTGAAGCATAGACTTACCCTGTGACCTGGTGATTCCACTGCTAGGTACATACCTGGGAGAACTGAAAACACAAATGTTCACAGCAGCTTTATTCGTCGTAGCCCGAAAGTAGCACAACCCACGTTCAACAGCTGGAGACTGGATGAACAAACCTTACAGAGGGGTGTGATCCAGACATTAAAAGGAATGAAAGGGGAAACGGATGTGGCTCAAGAGGTTCGGCGTCCGTCTACCATATGGAGAGACCGGGGTTCGATCCCCGGTACCTCCCGGTAAAAAATAAATAAATAAATAAATAAATAAATAAATAAATAAATAAATAAATAAATAAATAAATAAAAGGAATGAAGGGGGAGCGGATATGGCTCAAGGGCTTGAGCACCTGCTTCCCACATGGGAGGTCCCAGGTTTGGTCCCAGATGCCTCCTTAGAAACAAACAAGCAAACGAATGGAAAACACCAACTCAGGGGAGCTGATGTGGCCCAGTGGTTGAGCACCGGCTTCCTACATACGAGGCCCCAGGTTCAATCCCCAGGTCCGATACCTCAAAAAAAAAAAAAAAAAGGAATGAAGCACTGATATATGGGAAACATAGATGAGCCTTGAAGACATCCTGCTAGGGGAAAGAAACCAGCGACCAAAGATCACATATTTGGCTTTCCATTTACATAAAATGCACAGAAACAGAAAGTAGGCCTGTGGTTGCTGGGGGAGGGCAGGAGGGAGAAGTGACTGCTGAAGGGTACAAGGTTTCTTTTTGGGGTGATGAAAAATGTTCTAAAATTAAATGTGGTGATGGTTGCACAACTCTGCGAACATACTAAAATCCACCGAATCCTACTCTAAGTGGGTGATGGTATGGCATGCAAACTACACATCAATAAACACGTTGAGCGAAGCAAGCCAGACACAAGAGGGCAAATACGGTATGACTGTGCTTCTATGGACTAAATATATTGTGTGGCATATTGTATGACCTCATTTATATCAAATGTAAATATGAATCGATTTATAAAGATGAAATTAGATTAGTGGGTATGTAGGGCTAGGGAAGGCTTGCTAAGGGGTGTGGAGTTTTTCTTTTTGGAATAATAAATGGTTCTAAAATGTTTTGTGATGATGACTGCACAACATTGTGATTATACTAAAAGCCACTGATTGTACACTTTGGATAGATCGTATGGTATGTGAATGTATCTCAATAAAACTGCTTGATTAATAAATAAATAATTGTGCAATAGCCAGAAAGAACAGCTATGTACAGCAGGAGAAACAGAGCGCGACTGGGAGGTGAGGAATTTTCTTGTTTGTCTCCTTTTTGTTTATTATTATCAAAATAATGAAAATGCTCTAATAACGATTAAAGTGATAAATGCACAGCTATGGGAATACCACTGATTGCACACTTTGGATGAATTGTATGCCTTGTTAATATGCATCAATAAAAGAGATTAGTTTTAAAAAACGTAATTATCTAAACAAAGATCAAGGAAAGGCTTTTAGAGCACACAGGAAAGGACAGGAGGGAAGGAGGTCCCTGCCCAGGAGACCCCACACAGCTCCCAATGAAGAACCTGAGACTCCCCTGGTTGTCAGGGGATTTAAATGGTTAGCATGCAGCCAGCCAGGACCAATCCCTCCTGAGGTTCTGCATTGGTCCTGGGCTCTCTAGGTGTATCTTATTCCTCTCAGCTCCTGCACACCTCAGGAAACACTTGCTGAAGGGAGAGGAGGGAGGGAGGGAAAAAGGTGGATGGATGGATGAGTGGGCAGGTGGGTAGATGGATGGATGGATGGGTGGGTGGATGGATGGATGGGTGCATGGATCCAAAAGGCTCCTTTCTGGTGGAGCTGGCTCAGGGAATGTTATGTAGAAAGAGGGGAAGAGGGCTTTCTGACCACCTGTGAGTTGGAGGTGGCCCCCAGAGATGCCCCAGTTCCATGTTCCATCGCTTCCCCTCCCCTGTGCCCCAGCTCTGCCTCTGCTCACTCACTCATGCACACACAAATGTTCTTGGCCAGACTAGGGCCACATCAGTAAAATAAACAGATAGACTCCCTGCCCTTGTGGCACCCCTCAAGTTGGGGAGGGAGAGAGACAGACTCAAAAGTAAGAAATTAGTAAATGATGGAGGGGCTGGAAAGTGATGAGTGATAAGGGGTCTTAAGACATCTTCAGGCAGATGTCGGGAGAGGATGCCCAAGCAGCGGGAGCAGCCAGTGCAAAGGCCCTGAGGCAGGACCGTGTCTGCTGTGTTCAAGGACCAGTGAGGAGGCCCCTGGGGCAGGGACAGATGGGCCAGGGAAGTAGGGGCAGATGATATTGGGCCTCACCGGCTGGTGGAAGGACTTTGGTTTTACCCCAAGTGAGACAGTAAAGCATCGGAGGCTTGTCTCACTTTTGTTCACCCTGGCTGCTGGCTGAGAACAGACTGGAAAGGGACAGGCTGGAGGTGGGAGACCAAGGCAGAGGCCCGTGCAGTCCCTCAGGTGAAAAGGGAAGGCGTCTTGGTCCACGGGGGTGACTGCAGAGAGGTGGGAAACACTCAGAGTCAAGCTCTGCTTTAAAGGTGGGGCTGGCGGGATTTCCAGACGGAGTGAACGTGGGAGTAGGGGTTGGGAGAAGGAGGGGTGCTGTGGCCAGCAGGATATGCTCCCGGTAGATCCTAACCCCGAGAACCTGTGACCACGGGACCTTCGTGGCAAAAGACACCTGGCCAGTTAGGATCCCGAGATGGGAAGATACCCTGGGTAATCTGGAATCTGCTGCAATCCCATTGGCCCCTACAAGAAGGAGGCAGAGGGTCAGGGGCAGAGAAGGGGATGTGACCGAAGCAGAGGTCGAGGGAGGCGACTACTGGCTTTGAGGATGAAGGCAGGGGCCGCAAGCCAAGCACTGGAGAAGGCCAGGAAATGGGTTCTCCACTGGGGCTGCCTTCAGCCCTCCCACACCTTGATTTTAGCCCAGAGAGACCCGAGTCCGACTTCCGACCTCCAGGAGGGAAAGACTATGTGTGGCTTGAAGCCACTGAGTTTGTGATCATTTGTCACAGCAGCCACGTCGGCACCACGACGGCTTCTTTCAGCCCCTGAATGCTGCGTCCACATCCAGGGAGGCCAGGTGTGACGCTGCAGGCACTCAGGTGCAGGCCACCCCCCTACCCGCCGCCCGCCATAAAACAGAGAGAAACGGCAAGTGGGGCACAGAAGGGCCTGGCTTCAAAGGACCCACACCCCAAGCCACCAGTCAGCACCCCGTGCAAAAAGCAGCGTGTTTTGGGCAAAACATCGCTCGCCACGCCGATGCTTTCAGCGTGAAGCGCGTTTCTGTCGAAGGCTCTGTGTGTGACTGGGTTGCTTTGGTTTGGGGGCTGGCAGTGCCTTAAGACAGGAGCGCATCCTAGTTGCGTGTTTGGGGTATTTCTGCGGCATTAGCATAAAGGGGATTGGGGCCAGCACTGGGAGCCCACGGGAATCCGCCCCTTTTAAGAGCTTCTGTGCAGCTGTCACCTTAAGGAACACTTTGGAATCCACGTGGCACGGACTCGGGTTTACTTTTCAAACACTGTCTTGGGGGCGGATGAGGATGTTTTTAACCTTCAAAGGAAGAGGAATTGGATGGGGAGAGCTGCCTAAGAAGGCCAGGGGTCCAGCAGCGAGGGACTGGCCAGCTCGGGACATCTCAAGGAGCCTCTCCCTGCCACCCCTCAGGCCCACGCAGAAGCCAGGGAAACCTGTCCGAGGGCATCAGCTCAGGGAGACCCTAAGAGCGCCAGGATGCTGGGACACAGCTGCCCTTCTCCTTCCATCAAGAGAAGGCCCCTTCTCCAGCTGGAGCTTCTCCCTGCCCGGGTCACGCCGGCGGGCAGCCGGAGGGCAGGAGAGGACACGCTTATCCCCATGCCCGCTTCCGAGCCTGGTGCCGATGGAGGGCTACCTGGAGCAGCAGACCCCCAGCCCCCAGCCCCGTCCTGCTTTGCCCTCTGACCCTGTGGAGTCTGAGACGGTGCAGCCCAGGACGGAGCCGAGGCCACACCGGGCCCTGGCCGCCACCTCGCAGACGGAAGGACCATCCCTCGGGGGTTTCAGTGCCCATCTGAGGCAGCCGAGCAGGAAAACAGGAAGTGCCGGGACAAGATCTTTCACCTTCCTTCCATTGTCATCATCCAATTGTTCTCCAGGCGGTGACGCCATCCGGCAGCTTCACCGATGTTCCTCTCCGGCCTGGGCCGGGACAGACCCATCCCCCACAGGGGAGGCCAGGGGTCCGGGGGGGTCGGGCGACCCGGCCTTCCTGCAGGGTCCAGGGCCTGGCCTTGTCCATGGGCTGGCGGGGGCCAGAGACACAGGAAACTTGAGGCTCCCTGGATTGTCAGGGCAAATTCGAGGGGCTTCCCAGGGCGCTGATGTGGAAATGGTCCCCTTGACGGCCCCACCTGCAGGGTGACAGGGGCCAAAGTCCTGGGCTCAGGTCCCCAACCTGCCACTCAATGCCTGGATGACCCTTGGCAGCAGGGGGCCCTTGCTTGGAGCCCCGGCTTCTCGCGGGTAAAATAGGGGTCCCCAGTGTGGGTAGGATAACACCAGGCAAAGACTGCACACGGCACACGGCAGCATCTGTGAGCGTGTCCCACGTGCACCAGCCGGGCTTGCCCGGGGGAGCCCGCCTCCGGCAGGACACGATGAAGGGAACACACAAGGCTGAAGCCTCGGGTGGCTCGGTCGGCGGAGCTTACCCGAGCCCGGTCCTCTCTGTGAAGGCTTTGCATCGTTTACTGGACCCCACAGCAGTTACTGCGGCCTCTGGGGCTGCACCCTCAGACCGGGGGTAAGGGGTGAGGAGCAGAGCGGAGGCACCCCGGGAGGGGGAAGGGCCGCCTCTCACTTCACTGGCCCTCACTGGACACACACACGTGCACACGGCAAATGCACAAGTGCAGGCTCACACGCAGGCATGCACAAACCTGCACACACACGGGCTGCACTGGACCGTCGTCTCTGGGAAGTGGGCATGTCCTTGCCTTCTGCAGAGTTTGCTGGACCAGCTCTGCTCCTCCTTCCCACCTGCACAGGCTGCCCTCCGAGGTTCTGGTGACACCTGGATGCTTCCAAAGTCCATCGAGCCAGGGGCTGTGCCTCCATCTGAGTGCTGTCCCCTGGGGCCTCACCGCCTGCACCTGCTGTGGACCACCAGGGCTCCAAGACCCCCCAGTGTGAACGCACAGCTGGGAAGACTGAGCTTGCTGATCCCAGAACCCAAAGGTCCACCAAGGAAAGGGGGGGGGCAGCACTCCTGTCCTGGCTTATCTGCACCTGCCACAGGTTGAAGAAGCCCTGTCCTCCGCACCTCCTGGGGATGATGTGGACGTGGGGGAGGAAAGAGACTGGACAGGGCTTGGTGGCAGGAGTGCCTGAAGCAGACCTCCGGGCTGGCTTACAACGCTCATTGCATGCAAACCTCAGAGGGTGGCGGGAGACCTTGCTCCCACCGCTTGGGGCTCTGCCACTACACAGCAAACAGATGGACTTTGGGTGCCCAGGACATCCCAAGCCCCAGCAGCCAGCTGGCTTTCCCCTGAGGGGCCGCGGGGACCTGGGAGCAGCAGCCGTGCTGTGTTGCTGGATGTGGTGAGCTGGTCCAGGATCTTTCAGCTGCCAGTGGCAGAAAGCTGAGGCCAAAAGGAGAGAGTCAGTTGGCTCACATAAACCAAAAGTCAGGAGGGTGGACAGCTTCAGGTCTAGCTGGATCCAGGAGCCACCACTGGAACTCGGTGCCTGTCTCCCTCCGTCACCCAGCTCTGCTCTCCTCTGTGCTGGCATCATCCTCAGGCAGCCTCACTGCTCTCTCGGCTTCTCTGGTTCAGGCAGCAGGGTCTTGTCTCCAGGGAGTTTGAACCTAAGCCCTGAGGCTGCCACTCTCTGCCCTGGCTGGGGTCAGGTGTCCACCTCTGGACCTACGAGCGGAATCAACACTGGGACTGGGACCGGGTGGTGTGTGCTAGAAAATTGGTGCTGTGGCCCGAAGAAGCTGGATCAGAGTCAGCCAGCATCACAGATGTCCCTGACCTCAGGCACGCCTGGAGGGACAGCCAGCCGGTCACAGAGCATCCCGGCAGCAAGGTGGAAGAGGACTCGAGGCCTGGCTCTGTCTCTTCATGGGACAAGGTCCAGTCCTGGAGTCCCTCTGAAAAGCGAGACCACGGAGCCCGTCCCCAGCACCCCTGGGCTTCCTGCGAGCCTCCTTCCAAAGGCCTATGTAACTGGCCTCGCCAGCCGTGGCAGCAGAAACAACGGGACTCCGTTACCATTTTGGATTTTGTGGACAGGAACAGCAGCGGGACATTGACTCTGCTCTGCGGTGCTCGGGCCGCAGCTGAGCTGACCTCAAAGGCTGGGTGTCGGAATCCTCTGGAGCCTTTCTGTTCACATGCCCAGTACCCAGATTGGGGTGACCTCCAGGCGGGGCTCGGCTGGGACCGTAGACCTGAGCGTCCGCAAGTGGCCCGGCCCAGCTTGGCCACTCGGGGCACGAGAGCGCGCAGAGCGGAGGCTGCACAGCTGCTGCTGGCCCAGCTCTGGGAACCGGCTCAGAGCCAAGAAGAGAGGGCGTGGCCCTCCCTGCTGGACAGGTGACATCTCAAAGAATGGGGAACTATGATATAAATCCATCGTGGGGTTCACATAGGAGAATCCAGGGGTTCTCAGCTGGAGGAGCTTGTGTCTCCCAGGGGACACTTTCCAATGCCTGGAGGCATTTTCTATTGTCATGACCAGGTGAGGGAGGGTGCTGATGGCACCTGGAAGGCGGAGACTGTTAAACATCCTCAACGAGCAGGACGAGCCAACCCCAGAGGTCAGTCGTGGAGAAGTCCTGGGATAACAGGTGCACACCTGCCAGGTGTGCTGATGGGCTTCGGGCTTTCTGAGGCTGTGCAGAAGGACAGCTGTCCAGAGGAGCAGGGCGTCCCCACCTGGACTGAGGACCGGGAGGCAGCGGTGGCCGGAGCCCTGGACGGAGAGGCAGGACCCGGGTCCCATCTCACTCTGCTCCTGGAGAGCCGCGTGACCTCGCATGAGTCACTTCCTCACTCATGGCCTGTTTCCTTGTCTGAGTCGGGGGATGACATCTGAAGTCCCCCAGCTCTGCCAGTCTCGGAGCCGTGAAATCACTCAAAGGCCTCGGACGGTGTCCAGCGCCCCCGGGCGCGGCGCCCTCACCGCGGGCACCGCCTGGCCGGAGGAGCCCTGCCTTGTTTTCAGGGGGCTTTGGGCTCTCCTCACTTCCTCTCTCCTCCCCGCCCCCGTGCCCGGGTCTCCACTGAAACGCCAACCGAATGCACGGCCGCCAGGCAGCCCAGACCACGGCCTCCCGGGGCCCGCGCGCCGAGCAGCCGCCTGGCAGGCGCAGGCCGGGTGGGCATTGTTCCATTTTTGAAATTCTTCGGGAGTGAGTGCAGCTTCAGTTGTCAACAGAGCTCCGTTCACAAGAGGCTGCCCGGGCATAGAAGGCGAGCCATTGTCCAGGGCTGGGCTGGGGCCGCAGGAATGTGCCGGAATGCAGACCAGCGTGGCACAGAGCGGGGCCTTTGTGTGCAAACACTGGGCGGCCGGGCCCCCCATAAATAACGATGGCCTCACTCCTGGGGGCGGCAGCCCGCTCTGGATCTCTGGATTCGGTCGTGTGACCAGGTGGGGGCCGGCGACTTGTCCCCAAGGGGGGTCCCGGGTGGGCTTCCATGAAAAGGGGGACGTCTGTCAGTGTGGGGAGTTTATTGGCAGGTTGGTTCGACCATTTGGGGTCAACCGACATCCCGTCTGTCCTCAGCTGGCGTCACGGCACCTGACGCCTTAGGGCGCGAGACGGAAGTCCTACTGGGCTGTGCTGAAAACTCAAAAGCAGGTTCAGGGCAGGAGCGGAAGGCACTGGGCAGGATGCCCCAGGACAGCGATGCCCAGGCTGCACGCCACCCCCCCTCTGGGACACAGGGTAAAATCCCTGCGCCCGGAAGGCCACGTTGCCTCTGGGGACTTCCCCCGCTCCCCGAGCCTGTCACCCCAGTCTAAAGGTGACAAACCCCAGTGGAAGGCCTGAGAAAGCGTCACCGCCCAGTGGGGCAGAAGGACGCAACAGCACTGTGTGGGATTCCCGGTGCCATCCTGGAACTGACAAAGAACATCAGGGAAGGACCGAGAAAATCCGAATCCTAGTTAAGAATAGCTACTAATGTTGGTTCATGAACTGTGACAAATGCGCCCTCCTGACGAGAGCGGCTGGAAACAGGGAAGCTGGGTGGAGGCAGTGTGGGAGCACTGTGCCCTAGCTCTTCTTTTCTGTAAATCTAAAACTCTTCTAAGATTGCTATTTTAACATCTTAAAATTTTTAAAAATTAAATTTTTATTTTTAAAAAATTGATAGATGTTCAGGATTCGACGCATTCACAGACCCTCAGCAGCTCCGCAATGAACAGGAGCTCGACCCGCGGGGGCAGCCAGCCCCCCTTTTAGGGGCCAGCCTCCTCACCGACGCTGGGCTGTGGGTGGGCTTGAAACTGCCTCTTTACCGCGGACGAGACAACGGCTTCGGAGTCCGCCAGCCAGCGACAAGTCCCTCATCTGTCACCTCCTGGCAAGCAGAAACCTCCTCTCCAACAGGGGCGAGTCCTCGGGGGGCTGCTGTGGGGTGACGGGAAGGCCCTTGGGGCCCGCGACCCACGCACACCCTCCGTCCCTGCGACCAGATATGATGCTCACTCAGGCGAATCCAGAAGCTTCTCTGAACCCACCAGCAGCCCACCTGCCAGCCCCTGCCCCTTCCCGGGTTTGCCACAGAGAAGCTCATGGAAACTGCTTCCCACCAGGCCACGTTTTGCGACAAGTGTAGCAGTCCACTTCCCCACTCGCGCCCCACGACAGCCTGTGCTGAGGAGTGGGGCAGAGCGAACGCGCTGGTTCTCAGGAAGTTCATGGTGAGGAGCATCCGGAGGGCCCCAGGTGGGTGCCGGCTGCCAGGACCAGTGCTGCTCGCGGCATCTCATGTAACTTTCACCCGCTTGCCGGGGAGGGGCTCTTAAACCCCATTTTACAGGGAGGGGCTGAGGACCCAGGGTCACCACCCCCAAAGGCAGGGGGCTTGAAACCCTCACGTCTAGCCATGGCCTTCAGCAGCCTTGACAGCGCCCCAGGGAGTCAGCCCGAGACCCCTCCTTAGGGAACTGGGCAGGAACCAGCGCCTCCCACACACCAGAAGATGCTCTGTGTGCAGCCACGGGGGACCAGCCCAGGGCCTGGCAGGGCTGGGAGCCACCTCGGAGCCCTGACCACAGGGGACATCCACGTGGGAGAGTGTCAGGGCCCCCAGAACACGGGGAAGTGAGGAAGGAGGGAAGAGGGGGAGAAAGAGGGGGGTAGGGAGGAAGGAGGGAGGGGGGAGGAGGGAGGATGGAAGAAAGGAAAAAGAATAGAAAGGAAGGAGGGAAAAAGGAAGAAGAGAAAAATAGAATAGATAGATGAAAATGGATAAACGAATAGAAGGATGGATAGGTGGGTGGGTGGATGGATAGATGGGTGGATGGATGGATGGATGGATGTGTGGATGGATGGATGGATGGATGGATGTGTGGATGGATGGATGGATGTGTGGATGGATGGATGGATGGATGGTGTGTGGATGGATGGATGTGTGGATGGATGGATGGATGGATAGATGGATGTGTGGATGGATGGATGGTTGGGTGGATGCGTGGATGGATGGATGTGTGGATGGATGGATGGATG
>JAKSZT010053989.1:158793-176332 GCA_026826555.1 Tolypeutes matacus
TGGATGGATGGATGGTGGATGGATGGGTGGATGGATGGATGGATGTGTGGATGGATGGATGGATGGGTGGATGCATGGGTGGATGGATGGGTGGGTGGATGGATGGAAGGGTAGAAGGGTGCATGGAAGGGTGGATGCATGCATGCCTTTGTTGGGCCCGCATGGCTGGGGGGTGGGTGGAAGCTGTACAGTCCCCTGTACAAGGTTGTGTTGTCTCCCTTGATAAATGAGATCAGTATCTGCCAAACTCAAGACGCCAGCGTTCCCCTGCATTGAATTACCCCAGAGAGGTGAGGATCACTGTAAAGACCCAACTTGCCCCCAAATGATGCCATCGGATCTGGCAACTGGTGCTATTTGCCAAACAGGACAGGCTGTGTCCCTGCGCACCCTGAAATCCCCTCCACAGTGTGGAAAGCACCAGAATCCTGGGGATTTTTCTAGAGTGGGTTTTATTTGGCCAGTGAGAAAGCATCAGGATTATCTACAATGGTCAGGGGAGAATTTCCACAGTGGCGGGCACCTGCCAAATCGAGACCTCCTGCCGTCAGCATTCGACACGACCGCATGCCCGGGCTGCCCGGCCCCCTGCCAGGGAGGCACCGCTCCCCCAAACAGGGCCTCGCTCTGCCGTGTGGGACGGCACTTCCCCTGAAACAGGCTCCTTGCCGAGAAGCCCCACCTGCAGCCCTCCTGGGTCTCCCACTCTAGACGCTGCGTCGGAAACATCCAGACTCTGCTCAAAGCAACGGGACCCCTCGTGGCCCCTTCCCCCCGGCACACGGGCCTTCTACGCTTGGCCCAGGCTCCAGAGTCTGGCGGCAGATGGGGACTTTGTGCTTTTCCACCGCTATCAAAACACAGCAAGCACGAACCACTGACGCTGCGTAGTGGAGACTCAAGGTTGCTAAACAGCAGCGAGCAGAGTCCTGATTCCGTAGCTCCAGAGCCACGTGCCTAGCCCGGAGACGAGAAGCCCGGGAGGGCAGGTCTGCCCTAAGCTGTCCACGGCCCAGGGCGCCAGCCCCCAGACTCTGCTCCCTCTTAAACTCCCGACAGATGCCCACTGCTCCACGGGACACCCGGCCCCGCCTCCCCACCTGGCGGGCGGCATGCCGTGTTCGCACACATCTGCCAGCGCTGCCGCGCTTAGGCTGGCGATTGTGTGACTTCGCTGTTTCCATCAATTCTCCCATAAACCAAGGAAATCTAAGTTCAAAAAGAGAGAGGTGCATTCCATGAAAACGAAGCTGGATGCTTTACAGGAAACATCGATACAGATAAGTCATTTGTTTTGTTTTGTTTTTTTAAAAAAAAAGCTTTTAACTTAGGAATGGGCAAAGTAGCTATAAAAGATGATAGCAGACATTCATAAAGTTCCTGAAGAATCCTGAACTCCAACTGTCACCTTAAAGAAACGTACACTGTCAACTGCAGGCAACATTGTGTGGTCTAAGCTTGGAAGAGAGGGGGGGACCCCAGGCAGCAACTTCCCTCAAAGACCCTCGCCCTACCTCAAATGAGTGCACTTGCGTGCGACTTTAGGTTAAAATGAAACGGTGACGTTGGCATGCAGCCTTTTCCTAGTCCCCTTCTTTAAATGACTTTGGCCTCCCATCACTTTCTGCCAGCCCGGGCTGCCACAGTAGGTGAGGCAGCTTTTTCTCCCCAAAATCTTAAGGAAGGCACCTCTAGGTGACAGGACTGATTACAGGTGGTTTTTACTTTCTTCTTCTTCTTTTTTTTTTTTTTTGCATTTTCAAGATTTTCTCCAATAAGTCTGTACCACTTTTATAGTCAAAAAGAAAAAAAGCATGATCATGATCTTAACTGGTACCCGCCTGGGATAAGAACAGGGGTTGTCAGGCTCAGAGCTCTTGGCATTTGGGCCCAGAGCCTCCTTTTCTGGGGGGGGGGTGCGGCCCTGTGCACGTAGGATGTCCAGCAGCTCCCCAGCCTCTGCTCACTAGATGCCAATAGCACCCCCACTTCCCCGGGGGTGACAACCAAAAGTGTCTCCAGATAGCGACGAAGGTCCCTTGGGGGGCAGAATCGCCCTGCTTGAGAACCCTTGATAAGTGACTTTCTAGAAGCCCACAAGTCGGTCCCAGGGCGAAGCCTGGAGCCAGTGGAGTTTTCCGGAAGGTCTGCTCCACTTCCTTTGCACCCACTTCCTGCACCCCAGCCCGGGGAACCGCAGTCTCCTTGCCCCCTCCGGCCGCGCCTTCACACCAAACATGAGGCAGGCAAGACGGTAAAATGCTTTCGATTGGACGGCTCCAGAGCCAGCCCCTGGATGACTGGACGGAAGCGCGCGGGTTGAACTCCATCTTCTACCGCTGTCCCTCCCGCTCCGCGCTGCTGCACGGAGGCAGCCTGGCTTGTCCTTCCTGGGAAGGAGGCTCCCTCCCACAGCAGGGATTCAGCCCCTTGGGTCTAACTTTTTCTCAAGCCACCTTCGCCTTCCTTTTTCCTCCCATCGGGAAGACTGTCTTTTTCTGAGTCCGTAAGGGTCCTGGGAGACTCCAGCAGAAGGCGATGCAGGGGCCGAGGCCACCCCCCCCTGCTGCGACAGGCGCCGAGCTGTGGGCTGGCTGCGTCTGTGAATGCTGGCGCTGGCTGCTGGCGATCCTTGGGGTTCCTTGGCTGGAATCCCCGCTCTCCGTCTCTTTTCTCTTCCGAGTTCCCACCAGCTTCCGGCTTTTCCCCATGTCCTTCCTCCTAGGAGGCCCCCCGTAATCCGGATGGAGACCCCATTTGCTTGGCCACACCTGAACTAAAAGTGACACCTCCAGGAGGTCCCATTGACAGTGAGGCCACCTGCAGGGGAGCGGGGTAAGATTAGCAACGCGTTTGTTGGGGTACATTGCACATGGGGTACATTTCACGTGGGGTGCACGATGCTTGGATTAAGCAAGTAACTTGCCCATTCAGTTGGCGAGTGGCAACAGGGAGATGCTGTGCCAGCGCTGACCCCAAAGCCAAGTCTTTGGCCACTGGTTGTCCTGACTCCATAGAAGAGACGAAAGCCAAGGACCAGAGGGAAGACAGAGGTCTGGGTGCTGAGGAGAAAGGGGACTGTGGCCAACAAGCTGCCCCGAGGCCAGCCTGCCCTGCCGCCTGGAGGGTGGCGAGTCGGCCAAAACGGAGCACGGACAACCTGCTTCCCAGCCTGGGGCATCCTTGCAGGAGCTGGACGATGTGGGAGAAAGGAACAGCGGTTCCCGCACCATCAGCGGGCTCCCCCGAGAACAGGTTTTGAGGCCACTCCTGGCACTGTTGAGTTCACAGGTACAGATGCAGGTGCTTCAACAGCGGGTGAAAGGAGTCAGTCTTGAAGTGGCTTGAGTTGGTCCCTGAGGTGCATGTCTCTTTAAGGGCTGTAATTTTGGCTTTGGCTGGCTGATCAAAAGCAGGGTCTCTATCATCTCTCAGGTCCCCCAGGGCTCCCAGGAGTGGGTGCTGTCCAGGACGCAGGCCCGGAATCCGAGACCCCTGGGGCCACCCTGAAGCTGCAGGGACGGACCTGGTGGCCTCAAAGAAGCAGAGGTAGGTGGGGACTTGGTGGAGACTTTCTCCAGCATCTGCTCAGAGGCTGCCAGAGACAGGGGTCTCACCCCACCCCACCCCCAGGCCCTTTGCCTTTTGGATAAAGCTGCCCAGCAAACAAAGTCACTGCTGGGGTCAACGCACAGCGCTGCAGCCACTTAGGAAGGCAGCCTGGCAGTTTCTTAAGAAGCTAATGCAGTCTTGTATCTACCAAGGGCCTGTAAACTTACGTTCACACAAACAGCCGTGCACGTGTGTGGCTAGCAGCCTTATTCCTAATCACCCAAACCCGGAAGCGACCAAGATGTCCCTCTCAACAGGCGAGCGAGAAACAGTGGCACGTCCACACGACGGGATATTCTTTAGCGAGGAAAAGAAATGAGCTCTCACGTTGCTGAGTGCAGGAAGCCGCTCTGAGAGGGCGCCACGCTGTACGGTTCCTACTCTGCGACATTCTGGAAAAGGCAAAACGGCAGGCGCAGTTGAAAGGGCCCAGAGGGAGGGAGGAGAAAAGGGTGAGTGGGTGGAGCACAGGGCGGTGGAACTAGCCCTGTGATGGTGGGCACCTGCCGTTAAGCACCTGTCAAAACCCCTGGAGTCGTGGAGCAGAGTGTGACCCCGAATGTCAGCCACGGACCTTGGGTAAGAGCACGGGTTGCGGTCAGCGTGTGCGCCCTGAGGCCTGGGCTCCTCTGACACACGTGTTGATGAGGAACCTGCTCCTGGGAGGTGTATGTGGGAGTTCTCTGCTTTCTGCGGTTTTCTCCTATGAACCTAAAACCGCTCTTAAAATGAAGTTTTACGCAAACACAAAATCAATGGTGGAACCCCCCTTTCGAGTGTCGATGAGCTGTCTGGAAACGGTGGGCTGCTCAGCATCCAGAACTTGAACTCCAGGCACTGGCCCACTCCTCAGGAGGAACCAGAGGGCCTTTGGGTACCCCCCGAGGGAGTCTGAGCCGCCGAGCCAGGCTCAAACCGGCCCCCACCACCTTCCTGGCATCCAAGGAGGGTCCTGGGCAAGTCGTCCACGATGGCCAGCGCCTCTTCCCCCAGTCTCCTGGCCTCCCTGGGGCTCATCCACGTCCACGTCAGCCCCTCGAGGGCAGCCGCCAGCCTCAACTGCAGCTTTGTCAGTGTCCTCGGCACCCAGCGGCAGGGGCCTGCACATGGGTGGCTGGGACCCCAGTCCCGCAGGGCTTACTGCACCCCACCTCCAGCCACGTCAGTGTGGGCTCCTGAGGGTGGCTGCACATGGGACGCTGCCAAGCCGGCTTCCCCCTGCGAGAGCGAGGACGGCGCCATTCCCCTGGGCCAAGGAGGGTGGAAGTCAGCACCAAGCCGCCTGGCCGTGGGGGTGCTTCCGGCGCCTGGGCTCCAGCCCTCCCTCCTTCCTGCAGAAAAGCTCTCGCCAGCCCCTCCGGCCCCCTCCCAGGGCCCCTCTGCTCACTGACAGCCCCTCCTTGCTGTCCCCAGTCAAGCCCCCTCCCTGACACCTCAGCCTGCCCACTCCCAGGTTTGTAATTCTGAGTCTGGGTTTTCGTGCTGGAAGCCAGGACTCACTGTCTATACCCGCAGGAGTCCATGGGGAGGGCTGTGTGTCTCCTAGAAGGTGTTTTGGGGGTGAGAGGAAGCTGAGGGAGATGGGAGGGTGCTGAGAAGGATGGGGAAGTGCTGGAGAGGTGGGGTGCTGTGGTGGGATGCCGAGGGGAGAGAGACGTCCCGTGCATAGAGCACACGGCAGCACGGCCCCTCCCCAGTGAGCTCCGTCTGAAATGGAATAAGGCAAAGCAGGATTTGCCGGGAGCTGGTTGCCAGTGATTTTTGCCTCCCGTAGAAATCCCCCACCTTCTGTGCCCGGAGCAGACTCACTCTCCCAGAAAGGATGAGCTCCGGCTGCGGCCCCCGCACCCCGCCTGGGAAAGCGAGCCTCACACGGCTCCCGCCCGGGCCGCTGGGGGAACGGGGCCCCGCAGTTCCAGTGGGTCTGGCTGACGCCCAGGGACAGGGTGCCGAGGTTGTGGGGCTCGGAGGTGACGCTCGCTCCCTCCGCCAGCTGCCGTCCCAGCCGGGACAATCACCTGGGAAATGGTTTTTCCCTGCCTGCCTCCTCCCAGGAGCTCCCTCTGGCTCCGGCTTCCTTCCCCTCCATGGGAGTCACGTAGGGGTTGGGGACCCCAGAGTCTCTCCCCAAACTCCCTCCAGCCTGAGCACCCCGGGTTTCTCTGCAGCCTCAGGCCCTTTCCTAAGAGCCAACCCGTCAATCCCCAGGCGTCTGGTCCACCCCATGCTGTTTTAGAACAGTCAGAGGCCTGGAGGCACTGAGTGGAATGGACGCCTGGCTGACGGGTAAGGGACAGCCACATCCTCCACCGTGATCTACGGAGAAGCAACTTCCAGGAGCTTCTGGAGCCTCTGGAAAGAGGGCCTGGCTCTCTCCACCTCCACCTTGCTTTTCCCCAAGCCCTTAGTCCTGCCTCTTTGCATCACTAGGTCCTAGATCCAAATCCACAAAAGACTCCTTAATTGAGGAATTCCCAGTAGAAAAGGGATCCAGCTCCTGGGCAGCCAATAAAACAGGGGAAAGGGACAAATCTCTGCTCTAAATGCCGGCTTGTCCCCGGCCCACAGCAGCCTCAGCCTAGGAGGGTGCAGGCACCGACAGCATGTTGGAAGCGCAGCGTGGCGACGGCTTTGATGGATGGGGGGTGCTGCAGGGCCAGCGGGCGTCCGGCGAGGGCCTCTGAGCACGGCAGGCCAGCGGCCCTGAAACCCACCACGCAGGGGAGCAGACAGATGCTCAGGGAAGCTGTGCCTTCTGCCGAGGGACAGGGCCAGGAGCCCAGGAGCCAGGCCTGGAAACTGGCTTTCTAACCCCAAAGCACCGCTGTGGCTTAGGCCAAGCCCAGGGGCAGCCGGCAGAGCCGCAGTGCCAAATAGAGACTCAACCACCTGCTCCTTCGAGTTCCAGCAACTTCTACTGAGGACCCACCACACGGAAGACCAAGATCCCCCTGGGATCCAGCTGATCTAAAAACCAAATGAGTGCACCTGCCACCCGGGAGGCACTAGAGCCTCACCCTGCAACTGGGGGTACCTGAGGGGCACCACTGAGCTTCCACCTCGCCGGGGTGCCCCCTGCCCAGGGCGGTGCCTCACGCAGGGCGGCCACCTGCCAGCAGGCCTCTGGCCAGGGTCAGCTGGCCTGGCTCCCTCCCAGACGCCGCAGAAGCACAGCTGATGGATCCCTGGGTTCTGAGCTGGGGGGGAGTGCCGGGAAGCTTCCGCCAAGCCGGGCAGCGGGCGAGCTTGGCCCTGGGCCAGAAAACAGCGGGCTCTGCGGCCACTGGAAACAGGCTTCTGGAAGGTGTGCCTGCTCGAGGCGCCAACCGGCTTCAGACTTCACCGTCGCCCCACTGCCTGCAGGGGAGTGAAAACGTAAGGGGCAGGCAGCATGCTAAGTGGAAGGAGCGAGCCACAGAAGTCCACCTATTAAGGGCTTCCGTTCACGTGGAGGCCCAGGACAGGGGCAGGCACGGGAGACGGACTAGCAGTTGCCGGAGGCTTCCTGGGGGGAGGGCGCATCGGGGGGGTGATACCTAAAGGGCACAGGGTTTCTTCTTGAGGCCACAAAGCTACTCCAAATTGACTGTGGTGACAGCCACACATATCTGTGAGGACGCCACAAACCAGGAACTGTGTGCCTGAAACAGGTGGATTATACGGTCTGCGAACTATACCTCAATAAATCTGCTTTAAAAAGTAACAGTTATGTGCTGGATTCTTTGCTCGAGTCCTCCGTCTGCCCTTCCTGGCTGTCTGGACCCTCGAGACTCGGTTTCTCCAATGTACATTGGGGTGATGGTGTCCTAGCAGGTGTGAATGAGGTACGCCCTCTGGAACCCGGCGCACAAGAAAGCGCCACGCGCTGCATGCCGTGTATCCTGCGCTTGCCCCTCCCCTAGCACGGGGACTCCACCACCCCGGAAAGCTTGGTTGGATGGTTCTGGATCTTTCCCTCACTGCTGCCGTTTGTGCAGGCCCTGCTCTTTGGCGCGGCCCAGCGAGGCCTTCGTGGTCCGTGTCCTCCCGCCCAGGCCCTCGCGCTCCACGCGAGCTCCACTCTGCCCTTCCAGAGCAAGCTCCCGTCCCAGCACCTCCCGCCCTCAGTCCGCTCGGGGCTCCAGCTGCCAGCCCTTCGTGTAGGTCGGCCTCTTTAGCCTGCCAGGCTCCCTCCTAAAGCAGAGCTTCCAGGAAGTCCCACCTTGCGCCAGCGGCCAGCCGCCCTCCTGCTGGGGCAGCATCTGCCATCAGCACTTTGGCCACACTTGAGCCCCCTTGCAGCCCGTCCCTACATTTCAAGACTACGCCCTGTCTTCCTCTCCGACCTCTTCCTGCCGGGAACGCCCCATCCCACAAGGGGCCACAGACCCAGGAATAACCATGCAGCTCCAAGCAGCCAAGAGCACAGGCCCTGCTTGTGGGGGGCGGGAGCATGGGGAGGAAGAGGGAGAGGAGCAATCAGCTCCTCCCCGCCACCGTTCGTCTCGCATCCTCATCTCCAGTCCCCACACAGCGGAAGGGAAAAGGCCTCCTGTGTTCTGCTCAGATCCCAGAAACCCACTCCAAACCAGCAGGCGCAGGTAAATGGAAGGAGAAGTTTCAGGGACGCCTCTCCCATGCTCAGGATCACGGGTGCCCGGCGCCTGGAAGGACGCGGCTGTGACCTGGGGGCACGAGGCTGGACAGGGGGATGCATGGCATTCCGCCCCAACCACTTCCCAGCTCACCCCACTACAGGCACGTGACCACAGCTTGGCGCTCACCTTCCAGAAAGCCCTCCAACCAGGCTGGCCCGACCAGGCGCGTGTGGCCTTGCAAATCCATGTAAACCCCTCCTTTTGCCCTCCTCATGAGTCTAGACATACATGTCAGGAGTCTGGGAGTCAACCCCAGCACCTCCCACCCTCGCGCTCCACGTCCACGGACACTGCCCATTCCGCCTCCGATGCATCTTCCAAAGCTGCCCGCTCCTGTCTATCCACCCGGGCATCGCCCCAGTCCCAGCCGCCATCGTCGTTTCCCAGACAACGCTGACAGCATCCATTTTCAGCCTCTGTAGTCCATTCTCCACTCTGCAGCCAAATGACCCTCTGTCCAATGCAAACCTGACCCTGTCACCCCTGCCAAAACCCTTCAGTGGCTCCCACTGCTCCCTCGGTGCAGCTGGCAGTCCTCGCCTGTGTGCTCAGACCTCGTCGACTGGTCTCCAGCAGCCCTGGAGAGCTCCAGCCACACTGGGGTTGCCTCCCTGTGTCAGGCTTCCTCCTGCCACAGGGCCTTTGCACATCTAGTCCATCCCCATTCATCCTTCAGAACTCAGCTAAATCATCCATTTCTCTGACATCCCTCAATAGTCAAATCCCTACTGCACCACATGCTTCTACTTTGCCAAATTCACAATGATCGTTTTGCATTTATGCGTGTTTCTCTCCCATGAGGGTGAGAGTTCTACGCCAAAGACTATCTGGCTATTGTCACCACCGCACCCTTGGCCACCCAGCACAGCGTTGGCACGAAGGCAATCAACAAACACTTGCTGAAAGAGGGGTGGAAACTGTTGGCACTCTCACCGCCCGACCACATCGTGCACGCTGTCTCGGCACGACCTTGCTGGGTGACCTTGGGCAAGTCAGTTCCCAATTGCTGCCTCATTTTCTCCTCAGAGAAAGGAGGCATTTGAACCAGATGGCCTCTAAGTTCCCTGCAGGATCTAAAATTCTGAAGTGGTTCCACTAGTGTCCCTGCACCTGGCATGGCTAACGGGAGGTTGACGTCTGTCAGATTCAACTCTCCTGCGTTTAGAAGGGTTTAGAATTTTTCCTCTATCCACAGTGCCCTGAAATTTCACCCAGATAAGTCTTTGAATGTAAATCTTTCTCATTTTGTTTTCCAAATCTTTTTCCCTTTTGGCATTTATCCTTCTTGACACGGAATCTGAAGCCTCGGCTCTTACCCTGCTCCATAAAACGTCTTCTGTGATTTCTTCCATCCTCACCTCATCTTCATTTACTCTTAGTTCCTTTTGGAAGTTCCAGAAGCAGATGTTGAAACATCTGGATCTATTTTCCATGGTGCATTACTCTGTCCCTTATTTCTTTACCCTTCTGTGCTGGATTCCGAGAGAATTCTTCAGTTTGAACTTCCAGCTCATGGATTTATTTTTCAGCTGTATCCATGATGCTATTCGTAAATGTTGGATTTTTTTTTTTTTTTTTTTTTTTTTGGACAATCAGATGTTTGCTTCCCGAGCCCTCTAACCACTGCTTGTTTGGATGCAATGTCTTCCCTGCATCTATCTCCCTGAAGCTAGCCTTATTTATGGCTGGGAATCTTTAAAAACCGTCTTCCATTTCCTTGTTAACTTTATTTCTGCAGGTGCTAGTGTTTGCTGGGTTTAGTGTCCCCGCGGTTCAACCGCCTGGTGATCCCTTGTTGCCATCTCGTGTTGTAACTGGGACTGCTCTGACCACAGCGCCTGGCCCCCCTGACGGTGGGGGGTCCCCAGTCACTGCCGGGTCTGTGACCAGGGGCACGGCCTCTCTCGAGCCAGCAGTCGCCCTTTCTGGTTCTGATGGCACCACTGTCCCTGCTGGGCGTGGCGTGCCATGAGCTGGATGGTGGGGAGCAGGGCACACCGCCTACGGGCTCCGAGCACCCCTGACATTCCTCGTGGCTAGCCCCCAGCCCCTCACACTTCTCAGGTCCGTCGTCTGGGTCTCGGCTCTCCTGTGCCCTCTCCCTGTGCCTGCTGTCTTCACAGCAAGCTTCCTCCAGGAACGCTTTGGGCTCTTTTCCTCTTCCTGTAGCTCTTCCTGTCGACTCGCCACCTTTCAGGAATTCCTGGTGCATTTCGTTCCCTGATGGCAAGCTTCTGCACGGCACATTTATTCTCTTTCTTTTGCCATTTCGTGAGGCTTTTGGGAGAAGGAGGGTAGACGTCAAGCCTGATCTGCCGTCTCACCCGGACCTTCATGTGGGAATTTGTGAGGTTGCGTGAGGCACAAAGGCCCCCTCACGGAGGGGCACTTCCTGCGTGCGCAGTGGTCAGAGAGGGGAGTTTCTCCCTCTGCCGTGGGCGCCGTAGCAAAGCCGAGCAGTGCATTGACTCATCCTTTAAAACAGGACTGACGAATGAGCATTACTCCCATTTTCAATGAAACTTAGGACGGCCAGGTAAGGAGATCACAAATGGTGGCTGCCAGGCCCAAACCCAGACCTGAGGCTAAAACCCCAGCTTCGCTCCCACAGCAGGATCATCCCCGCCACCTTAAAGGACTCCATTATCAGCACAGGCCAATGATTTCATGGTCCCCAGATTCCAGAACATTCCTAGTCCAATCCCGGCCTCTGTGACTCACCACCTCCTCGGAGTCAAAGGCTGCCCAGACCCAGCGAGCAGGGCTGACGTGGCGTAGACAGGCCACCTGGGGCTGAGGGACCCTCTCCACCACCCACTCATAAAGACTGTAAATGAGGCACCTAATTGCACGCGCCTCAGTTTCCAAAAGACATTAGCATGAAGGAATGCGTGCAACAAGGTTGCAGGATACCAAGATCAATATACAAAAATCAGTTGTATTTCTATACATGTGCAAGGAAATCAAGAGAGCGATTCCATTTACAGGCACATCAAAAAGAATAAAATACTTGGGAATAAGTTTAACAAAGGAGTGCAAAAACGTGTACTCCGAAAACTGTAAAACTTTGTCAGAAGAAATTGAAGATCTAAATAAATGGAAACCTAACCCAGGTTCATGGATAAGAAGACTAAACATTGTTAAGGTGACAATACTCCCCAAACTGATGGACAGATTCAATGCAGTCTCTATCAGAATCCCAGCTAACATCTTTGTAGAAATTGGAAATAACGATTCTAAAGTTCCTTAGAATTGCAAGGGACTTGGAATGGCCAAAATAATTTTGAAAGAGAAGAACTAAGCTGAAGTTCTCACACTTCCAAACTTCAAAACTTACTACAAACATCCCAATTTCAAGACAGTGTGGGACTGGTACAAGAACAGAAATATAGACGAATGGACTAGAGTTGAGTCCAGAAATCAGCTCATACATTGATTTGGACAAGGCTCGCAAGACCATCCAACAGAGAAAGAATGGTCTCGTCAACAAATGATACTGAGACACCTGGAAACCCACAGGTAGGAGAATGAGTGTGGACCCTCCCTCATTCCACATACAAAAATTAACTAAAAAGGGATCTAAGACCTAAAAGGGAAGAGCTACCACTATAAAACTCCTAGCAGGAAACGGAGGAGTACATCGTCACGATCTTAGATTTGGCAAGAGATTCTCAGTAAGACACCGAAAGCACTATCAAGAAAAGAAAATAGAGCTAAATTGGACTTCATCAAAATTTAAGACTCTTATGCCTCAAAGGACACCATCAAGAATATGAAAAGACAACCGAGAGAATGGAAGAAAATATGTGCAAATCATGTAACTGAAAAGGAACTTATTTCTAGAATACATAAAGAATTCTTTTAATTCAGGAATAAAAAGACAAATAACCAAACTCTTAAAAGGACAAAGCCTCTTAATAGACGTGTCTCCAAGGAAAATAAACAAATGGCCAATAAGCGCGTGGAAAAGTGTTCAACGTTCTGAGTCATCAGGGAAGTGCAAGTCAAGACACAATGAGCTTCCACTTTACACCTACTAGGAGGGCTGTTATCAAAAGTCCATTAATGAGCAGTGTTGGTGAGGACCCTCATAGGCTAGGGGTGAGGAGGTAAGATGGTGCAGACGCCCTGGAGGGCCGGCTGCTGCTCATCTGGTTAAACCTAGAGTCGATCCTGTGGCCCGGCAAGTCCACTCCTTGGCATGTAACCAAGAGCCATGAGAGTGGATGGCTACAAAAAAAATGGTACCCAGCATTAGTCACAATAGCCAAAAGGTGGAAGTGACCCGAGGGTCCGTCAGCTGGTGAGTGGATTTTTAAAATGGGGTAGAGCCACACAAGGGAATATTATTTTGTCATAAAAGGAACGAGGTACTGATACCTGCTTCAACATGTTGTGACCTTAAAAACGTGATGCTGAGTGAAAGAAGTCAATCAGAAGAGACCAGATAGTGTGTGGGTCCATTCACCTGAAATGTCCAGACAGACAAGTCCATCGAGATAGAAAATAAATTGGTGGCTGCCCAAGTCTGGGGGAAGAGAGGCATGGGGAGTGACTAGGGCTGATGGGTTTGGGGTTTCTTTTTGAGGTGATTAAAACGGTCTAGAATTGACTGGGATGGTGGCTGCCTGACTCCGTGGCCGTACCCCTGGACTGTACTTGGAGTGGGAGTATGAGATGGCCGGTGTGTGGACTGTATCTCAAAGCTGGTGGATGAGAAAGGAAAAGGAGGGGCTCATCCCACCTTGTAGGGCTGAGGACAAATGAAGCAACATAGGGCAAAAGGAGTTAGTATACAGCAGGTGATCAATTAATGTGTGTTCCCTTCTCTATTGTCCTCAATGCCCGAGGTATGGACGCACACTGCGTGTCGGAGCCCGGGTTCCAGCTCACCCAGAGAAGATCCCTTTACCAAATGGACGGCCCTGGTAGAGAGCCTGGACAGGGGGCATCAGCTGCAAGCTGGATCCTACCCTTGAGCAAAGACTGATGGATGGAGCAGCTGCGGAAACAGGTTTGGGTCTCCACGGAACTGTGGAGGCCTCACCAGGGCAAGGTTCGGGACTTCTGCTCAGCTAAAACCTCTCTCTTTCTCTGACCAGTAAGGGATGCAGATAAAGAGCCTGGAGCTCCTGCAGCTATTTTGTTGCCATGGGCAACCCAGCCTAATGACCATACCAACAGAGAGAGGCAGACAGAACAAAAGAACCACTTAAGAGTGGAGCCAAAGCCTTGGTTAAACTGCACCTGATGCCCACCTACCACCAAAATTCCCAGCTGGGCAAGCCACATCGAGATGGGTTTTCTGGTTCCTGCAACATAAGAGCCCAAACTGATAGAGAACCCTAACATGGGTTTGCTTCCAGTTCCGCTGTGGATTCAAAACTTGAGCTTAATGAAGCGTAACGAGTCCTGTCTACCGTATCCCAGGTTTGCTCTTGGAAACCCTTTTTGTTTCTGTTTGGTCTGAAACCATCAATGGCTCCTTTGTGGTTTTCCATAAACTACCAGCTGAGCAGGAAACCCAGGCCCGGAGAGGGGTGTGGGCTCGACCAAAGTCACCCACGTGGTCAGTGTCAAATCCGGGACTCGAACCCAGGTCTTCGGGATTCCAGGCCGGGCGGCATTCCTCTACAGATGTGCAGCCCACTGGCCGCCCCAGCCTGGCTGATTGAACTGAACAGGCTGCTAAATTGATACCTGGCCAAACACGCATGTTTCTAACTGCAAGGCTTCGCTGTGACTTTGACGCAGTCTGCAGCCTTGCCCTGATGGGGCTGCGGGCCTGGCGTGGTGAAGGAGCTTAGAAAACGCTCTGCAGGAGCTGGGGCGCTCAGAAATCAGCCTCGGGGTGAGAAGGTTGTGTGCCACGGCTGTAAACTATTTTGAGTGTGCCCCCCTCTGCAATTAGAAGAGACACCAAGGTACCTGCCGTGGTCCTCCAGCCCTCTGGATCTGCCTCCGGGACCTCTGCGCCCTGCTCCACGCCAGCCCAGGGCCTCCTCACCGCTCCTCAGCAATGCCAGGCACCGTCCGCCCCAGGACACTTGCCCCTGCTGTTTGCTCTGCGGGACCACTTCTCCCTACATGCCAATCACTTTGCTGGGGAGCTGCTCCCGGCCACCCCGCATCCATGGGCACCGCCGGCCCCCACCCTGGGCCCCTTACTCCCCTTGCCCTCCTCTACTTTCTTCCCTGCTTCTCTGCCCTCAGACCTAGGTCACCTACACAGCAGTTTACTTTTACAAACTCTCCAACAAGTCAGGCAGGCACGGGGCAGTGCAGAACGGGGAACGAAGGAATGAGCTTTCCACCTTGCCTCTCCTGAGCCCTACTGTGTGCACAGCTCCAGACTGTGGGCAGCCGGGGGGGAGCGACGGGGCCCCCGACCCTCCGCGGGCTCACAAGGAGACGAGGCGAGGCAGAGAGGAAGCAGAGGGCGGGGAGTGGGCCGGACAAGTTGGAGGGGTCCTGAAAAACAGGCCGACGGGGTCTGGGGCCAAAGTCCACGGAGCACTGGGAGGCCCTCGCGGGGAGGACGGGCACCTGCCCTCAGAGGGCCGCCCGCCCAAAAGCGTTTGTCCGCGTCTGTGGGACGCCAGGCGCCCAAACACCCCTGAAGAGCCTATTCAGGGGGCGAAGTCTGCAGCGGTCCTCTCTGAATTTAAACCACCCCCGGGTGACGTGGGTATAGGGGATGCCGATTGGCATTTTCGTTGTTTTCCATATTTCCTACATTTTCCAATAAATATGTTCTATTTGTACAAGCAGAAAAAAAAAAACCGGTAGTTGCTTCTCAATGTTTTTAAAATAAAAACAAGGGAGAGGAATGATCACTTGTGTTAACAAATCCATGTGATGGAATAGCAAGTGGTTACTAAAATGAAATTTATGAAGTGATTTTAATGGCATAGAAAATATTTCTATTAAATGAAAAAAGCTGGAGGCTGAGCTGCCATCTCCTAGTGCCCTGCAGGTGTGTTGTGTACATGCAACATGTACTCACAGCCCATGTGCACACCTGAGCCCGCCCGGGGCACGGAAGGTGCCGGGGGCAGCCATAGTTTCTGGATGGTGGCATCGTGCATTTTTTTTTTCAGCCAGCGAGGGAAGGGGTCTGCGCGTGAATCCCCCGTCCCCAGCCTCCTGGTCCTTCCCCCAAAACACCACCTGCTCCCACACCCTCATCTCAGGGTCTGCTTTGGAGGAGCCCAAATCAAGCCGGGGGATTCGGTCTATGCCAGAGGAAAGTTCCCAAGTCTCCAGGGAAGGACGGGAGAGGTGGTGAGGCGTGAGGCTGGGAGGTCAGCAGGGGGCCTGGGGGTCTTGGCAGAATGGCCAGCGAGGCGTGAGTGCCCAGGGGCCGAGGCAGCCCCGGAGTCCAGGCGTCCCAGAGATGGCGTAACAGGAAGGGGGCTTGGTGGGGTGGTTCCTGGCGGCCCCCGGGAGGGCAGAGGGAGGCAGCAATGCTAGAGGAGCTGCCATCTTTCCAGAAGCACTCAGACAGTGGCCATGACAACGCGGGGTCCTCGGGAGCACATGCACCCTGATTGCCAGGAAGACAACACTGAACCTCATCCCGGCGGGATTAAGGAGAAGGCCTGTTTCCCCCTTTTAAATTTCACCATTCCCTTTCAGATTGACAAAAAGCAGCCGGCACGGATGCGCGATCCTATGCAAGCCGCAGGGTTGGAGGCACACGCTGCGGGCATTGAACTCTGCAGGGGACCACCACGGACCCCGACCTTGCTCTACCTGCCCCCACTTCGTTCCTTCTGGCAGCTCCAGAGAGCAGGAGGAAAGAGTGAGAAGAGCTGGCACGTGCTCGCCCCGGGGCCTTGGCAGAGGGCAGTGGTCAGGGCGGCAGCTGACTGTCCAGGGGCGCAGCCCGGGAGTCAGCAGGCCAAAGAAGGTGGCCGAGATGGCCCCGGCCCCGTCCAGCCCACCTGGGCCGCACCCACGGGTGAGAGCCCGTTCCATCACCTACCTCTGGGCACACCTGGGCCTCGTGCTCCGTCCTCACGCCGTTTTTCCCATGCTCACCCAGAGGGTGACAAAAGCCTCCCCTTGGGCAAGCCCTTTCCAAGACTGAGCCTGTTCCAAGGCGAGCCAGACCCCTGAGCCGAGGGACACGCTGCTCCGCTATCAGCCACCTGCCCTGCGTCGTGGGGCGCTTATCGTCGCGGCTTGGGTTACCCCTGGGGAGTCCGCAGCCCGCCGCCAGCTCTGTCCCCGACGGCTGCACCTAACCAGCCCCGTCCCAACTTTAATCCGGTGGCCCTGGAGCCACAGGGTTCCATGGGGGTCTAGGTGGAGGGACCCCAAGCTCCCCCGACTCCCTTTGTAACTATCAGAGTCTTTGTAGGGTTTCTCTTAAAAATGACTTTGCTAATTAAAAAAAAAAAAAAAATTTAATTAAGAGTTTGAAAATCGGGAAGCGGCTGTGGCTCAATCAGTGGGGCTCCCGTTTACCATATGGGAGGCCCCGGGTTCGGTTCCCGGGGCCTCCTGGTGAAGGCAAGCCCGCCTGCACGGCGTGGTTAGCTGACCCAGCGAGCACAAGCAGCAAGGGGGGGATAAATGAATAAATAAATAAAATCTTAAAAAAAAAAAAAGAGTTTGAAAATCACTTCTCTAGTTCTCCCTCCGACAGACACAAGATTAGTCTTTCCAGAGTGGGATGGATCTGACCATGGGACATCCCACAGTCCATTGCTCTTGAGTGTGGCATGCTCCACAGTGTCCGGGGCTTCCCCAATGCCCCCCACTGCTGCCCTCCAAACCAGGAGTCCAGGCCTCCAAACCACGTGCCTCCTGCCGCACAGGAGGGGCCCTGCATGGGCTCCATCCTCTCCCAGCCGCCGCCATGCCCTCCTTCTGGAGTCCACGTGCATCCCATCGCTCGGTGCCGCCCATGCTTCCAGGATCTACCGTTTCTCAGCATCTCTACCACTGCTCACTGGGGACTTCTGCCCACAGCTGCCCCAGCCCCAGGCAGAAGCTGCCCACAGCTGCCCATTCTCCATCAGCCAGAGGGGCTGGCCACAGGCCATTCCAGCCCCTGTCCTGCTCCTGCTTACGTTTTTCAATAGTTGCTTGAAATTCTAACTGCTCCAATGGCCAGCATGATGCAGCCCCTGTCCCCTGCACTGTCCCACTCCTCAGGCCACCCTCGCCACTCTGCCATTCCCCAAATGTCCTTCCCTCTGCCTGGATCATCTTCCCAGCTCAGCATTGCTGGCTTCTCCCGTCCTCCCAGTCTCAGCTTCCCTCCTGGAAGCAGGCCGCTC
>JAKSZT010053989.1:182293-232660 GCA_026826555.1 Tolypeutes matacus
CCTGAATCCCAGCTGGGATGGGGAAGACCTGGACCCGAGGTCTGATGAGATGGAGAACCTGGACCCAAGGCTTGATGGATGGGGGGATTTGGACACAAGTCCTGCTGAGATGGGAGGGTCTGGACCTGAGACCCACTGGGATGGGGGATATGGACTGGAGGCCCCTGGGATGAGAGAATCTGGACCCAAGTCCCCACTGGGATGGGGAGGCTCTGGACCCGAGTCCTGATGGGATAGAGGGACCTGGACTTGAATCTCAGTGGGATGGGGGGGGACCTTGACCTGAATCCTTCCTTGGAAGGGGAGGATCTGGACCCAAGTCCTGATGGGATGGAGGGATCTGAACCTGAGTCCCCGATGGGTTTGGGAGACCTGGACCTTAATACCAGCTGGGACGGGGAAGACCAGGACCCGAGGTCTGATGGGATAGAGTACCTGCAGCCAAGTCTTGATGAGATGGCGTACTTGGACCCAAGTCCTGATGAGATGGCATACCTGGACCCGAGTCCTGATGAGATGGAGTAACTGAACACAAGTCCTGCTGAGATGGGGGGATCTGGACCCAATTTCCCACTGTGATGGGGAATCTGGTCCCACGTCCTGATGAGATGGAGTACTTGTACCCGAGTCTTAATGGGATGGGGGCTCTGGACCCATTTCCTGCTGGGATGGGGGATCTGGTCCCGAGTCTTGATGGGATGGGGGTTCTGGACCCACGTCCTACTGGGATGGGGGCTCTAGATGTGAGTCCTGCTGGGATTGAGGACTTGGACCTGAGTCTTGATGAGATGGGGGGTCTGGCCCCAAGTCCTACTGGGATGGGGGACCTGGACCTGAGTCATGATGGGATGAGGGAATCTGGACCCAAGTCCCCACTGGGATGAGGAGGTTCTGGACCTGAGTCCTGATAGGATGATGTGCTCTGGACCCAGGTCCTGATGGGATGGAGGGATCTGGACCTGAATCCCTGATGGGATGGAGGGACCTGGACATGAACCTCTGCTGGGATTGGAAGGACTTGGCCCTGGCCCTGAGTCCTGCTGGGATGGGGGGACCTGGGCCTGAGTCCTGCTGGGATCAGGGACTTGGACCCAAGTCCCCACTGGGATGGGCGACCCGGAACCAAGTCCTGCTGGAAGAGGGGTCCTGGTCCCATGTCTTGATGTGATGGGGGGATCTGGACCTGAGCCCTGCTGGGATGGGGGATCTGGACCCAAGTCCTGCTTGGATGGGGGTTCCAAGACCTGAGCCCTGCTGGGATGGGTGACCTGAACCCTAGTCTTGATGGGATGAGGGGTTTTGGACCCAAGTCTCTACTGGGATGGGATGAATCTGGACCTGAGTCCTGATGGGATGGGGTGACCTGGACCTTAATCTCCACTGGGATGGGGGAAGACCTAGACCCTAGTCCTGATGGGTGGGTTGGGGGTCCCTGGAGTCCAGCCTGATTCTGCCCCTGTGGCCAAGCACCACCTAGTCACTCCCCTTTCATGCTCCAGCTTCCTCAGCTGTGGAGCAGGGTCACTGGTCACCCTGGCAGGTGCTGGGAATTGTGGCCTGCCTGTCAAGGCAGCGGATCCCTGTGTCTCACCATTTCATTCATTTCTCCTTAGGACTCGCCCCCAGTGGCGCGGCTCAACCTCACCCGTTCTCGCGACCTTACCCGTCCTCTCCTGTCGCCCCGCATCCTGGATGAAATGGCTCTCCTGCTTCTTTCCCTTGCCCCGGCACTGACCGCTGACATGGCCATCCTGCCGCATCCTCCCAGGAAAAACCTGTGTGCCTGTCCCCACGGTCTCTTCAGCACCCATGAATGAATGAACGAATGAGTCAATGCTTTGGGTCTCAGTGGGCCAAAGTAGAAAGAATCCTAGACTTTTTGTTCTGTCAAGAAGATTGAAGGTGAACGAGTTAAATACTGGGTTTCCTTCAACGGGAAGCCGCGCGTGCTAAGTACCCGTTTCAGACTCAAAGGCCGCGCCAGGTCCCGCTGCCACGCGGCCTGGGAGGAACTGCCCTAACGTCCCATTCCTGAGAGGAGGAGCCAAGGAGCCCGGCCCACCCCGGAAAATTCCAGATGCGGCTGCTCCCGGGCGGCGGGGGGGACGCTGGTGGGCACCCGATCCGCACTCGCGGGCAGGTTTCAGTCTGCACCACGCACAGCGTCTCGGGGCATGCGGCAGGTCGTGTCAGCACAATGCTGTGGTGACGCCACGGCCGGGGGGCTCCGGGGGGCTGCCGAAGGCGTCGTGACGGCCGCGCAGGGGGCCCCTCCCTCCCAGAGTGTGGAGAGGGGCTCCCGCTGTCCCCCCAGGATAAGCAGGACTAGAACACACCGCCCTTCCCAGCCGGCAGACAGGAGTGGGTTAGGGCAGCCGCAAGGGGAAATGCCAACCAGCAGCCTTCCTGCGGGCCCCCAGGACAGGGGCAGGGGTGGCCGACCGGACCCCAGGACCCCAGGCGGCCTGCTGGAGGCGGGGAGGGCCTCGGGGTGCAAGGTCACACCTGCCCAGGGCCAAGGAGGTGTGGCTTTGGGACTGACCGGCCTCCACAGGAAGAGGGCCAAGGGGGTCCCTCCTAACTTGGACGGCCCAGGCACCTGCTGCCCAGTGCTGTTCCCCCTTCCCCCTTCCTCCCAGAATCCCACTGTCAGGGTGTCCTGGGGAGCCCCACAAACTGGGCAACTTAAACCAACCTACAGGCCACAAGGCTTTTGAAGAAGGAGGACCCCAAAAAGCAAGGAGGCATGGTAGCTGCCACCATTTGTGGGAAGAAAGGGGAGAGAGAGGACAGCATCTGTGGAAGCCTCGGAGGAAGGAAAAGACAGAGGAGGGAGACCCGGGGGGCCGAGGGGGCCTCACGGCATTGTCCACGTTTGGACTTTTTATCTGATGAATGCATCATCTATTCAAAGTAAAGCTTGATTTCCTAACCGTGTGAAGACATCATTTATTCAAAAAATTAAACGAACACATTGGCAAAATCGGTACGAATTGATACGAATGCACGATGGAGTCAGTGAGTCAAAGGCCCCTGCTGACGTTTCTGTGAGGGTGGGGTGCTGCTGGGTGGGTCCCGGGGGGGCGGGGCTGATCCATGGGGTGGCCCCGAAGGCTGGAGCCCCATTGGGCACAGACCTGCAGCCGGCAGGTGGGCTCTGTGCCCCCCACCAGGGGCCCCACATGTCTAAGGGGCCACCCATCACCCTCCAGCTTGGGCTTCCACCCCTCAGCACAGCAGCCCCCCAAGGCTGGAGACCCCTCCTGCACAGGCATGACTTCCCTGTCTCAGAAGGGAAGAAGTTTCTGCTTGAGCATCACCTGACCGAAATCTCAGAGGAATTGAAAATCAGAGCAACCTCTACCCCCCGCCCACCCTTTTGAAAACAGAAACTAAGCCAGTGAACACCTTGACAAGACAGAGATGCCAGTTTCTTTTCCTCTTCTCCCTCAGCTTCCCCCAAGCACCCAGCTCCCTTCTGGGATGGCGCAGCCGCCCGCCCCGAAAGGGCCGAGGCCCTGGGAGCACCAGGGGCCGCTGCTTCCCCAGCCCCAGGCCTGGCTGCCCAGCTGGCCCTGGGCTGGGCAGTGCTGTGGGAACTCCCTGGGGCCAGAGCGAGCTGCAGGAAGCAGCCGTGGCCCTGCGGGCCCTGTCTCATTCCCTCAGGGCAGCCAGGCATCCCTGGGCAATGCCACTTGGCCTCCAACTAGGAAAAATACCGCTCCTGTGACACAATGCTTTGCAGATATTGGAGAAAATTCTTTGGGACCCACCCCGACCCAAACTGCTTACCCACACCCCACCTGCGCCGACTCCCCCTCACTCCCCACCCCCCACCATGTTCTGGGAGCGGATGAGGCCGGTGCCTCCTGCAGCCCAAGGGGCAGCCCGAGGGGAGCCAGGGCTTGGCAGCTGCACCGGTGTCTGGGAAAGCTGGCCTGTGCAGCAAGGACGTCTCAGGGCTTCTGTTGGGGAGAAGGAGAGCTGGCCAGGACGCCACAGACCAAAGCAATGGTATAAGTTGGCAGTAGGGAAAGCGGCCAAGCCAAATCCTGCCCTTAGCTGTGCACCAGAGCCCCAGCTGAAATCACAGAGGGGAAAATACTTGCCATATTTTTACCATCTGACATCCTCCCACGACAATGGGAACGAGGCGGCTTGTTCCAATGTACAAAACATAAGCAGGTTGGGGGAGCGTTTGGAGCAGCTTCCGGGGGCTGAGTTTCACGGCCAGTGAGTCACAAAACCACATAATTGGTGATAGACTTGGACCGGAACATTCTACTTGTAGGGTCATGGGATAATCACCCTCTAGAGGACCTCGGAGTCCATCGGGGTCAAGCCTGAGCTTTACAGGTGAGGAAACCGAGGCGTGGAGAGGCAAAGCGGGCAGGGTCCCAGTTTTTGGGGCCCCTGGGCTACCGCACCGAGCACCTGAAACACCCTCCGAGAGTCATTCTGTGCGAGGGGAATGGGGCAGAGGAGGGGGCTTCCCGGAGCAGGTGGGAAGGGGTGGGTGACTCTTCAAACACGCTGGGGGGATGTGGGAGGAGGGTGGAAACAGAAGGGGGGGCAGACCCCGAGGGGCTTCTCGGCACCTCTGCGCAGACTACAGTGGCTCTAGGTTGGCTGTTCTCAAGGATGGGTTCCAGAGCCACCTTTCTAGAGCAGGACTCTAAGGGGGGCCCGACTACCTGGCCTGGTCCCGACTGCCTCCCCTGACGCTGCCACTGTCCTTAGAGCCCCCAGCCCAAGTACCCCTGCGCCACCATCGGCTCCTGTTTCCGTTAGTGCAGAAACCGGCCTGCTGCTGTTCTAGACTTTTCCTTCGAGTTGTCCTGAGGCTGAGACAGCTCACAACTGCAGGGGAGAGGGAATTTGGGTACCCTGAGAACCTTCTTGACATTCCAGGGTTCTGAATTTCAAGCTGAACTCAGGCCTTCTGGTGTTCAAGTCACTGAGTCTTGGCAACTTCCTGTTTATAAGGGGGCAAGGTGGGGAGAGGGGACAAGGAAAGCTTAGTAAGAGACTCTGCATCTTACACACCAGGGCGTACTTACAACACGTGCTGATAATTAAGTACAAATGAACCAGAAACACAAGGATTAAACTTCCTTTGGATTAAACTTCCTTTGGAATATACTTCCTTTGGGTTTAAAAATTAAAGGGTAAATAACTTGGCAAGCATATTGGGGTTTTGCTGAACCCAAAACATTTGAAAAGATGTTAGACTAATCCCAACCCTGGGCGTGGCCCATCCCTTTTTAAAGGGCAGGCTACCATCTTAAACAACTGGAGCCTGAGGAGAGGCTTCCAGAGAGGAGGGTTCCCTCCTCTTAAACATCTAGAAACCAAGGTCGCCTGCCAGGAGGGGCTTTCCCCAAGGCCCCCGCCCTTTGCTTCCATTGAGAAGGTGACTTCACTCTCGGGTTCTAAAACTTAAGCAGCCAACACTGGAGCTGATTCCTGGAGGGCTTAAAGCAATATTTTGGATGACTCAATTACTTTCAAAGACAGGAAGACTCTGACTTAAAAAAAAATCCGCCGAAACAGTGCTATCACTGTGTGCAAGAAGCTACTGGCTTATTGCATGAGCGGTCCAAGAAGGCCTCGAGGGCGTGATCCAAAAGATCTCCAATGGCTTCCAGGAAATTCCCTGCCAGTATCTGCGGAGGAAGGGAGAGCCGTGCTCGCTTCTGGTGCAAGGGCGACTCTGGGCATCTGGGGGAGAAAACAGCACAGGTAGCACCCCCTGTCAACACAGAGGCACGCCTGTGCAGAGAGGGGCACTGGGGCCGGGAATTGGGAAAGGGTTGGTGGGTAGTGGGGGTCATGAAGGTCAAGGCCAAAAGGTACCCAGGCTGGGCTGTGAAGAGCTTTCTATGCAGCCAGAGGGGCATCTGAGAAAGTAAATATGAGGGCAGCATGGAAATGAGACTTAGAAACTGGGGCCAGGAGAGCAGCAGGGAAGCCGGGATGGCTAAGTCCGCGCGTCCACTTGGCGAGGTTATGCTTTCCCTGGCCTCATTGTTACTGGGAGGATATTCCATGGATGTGAGTCATCGGCCAGTTGATCACATCTACTGCTGACGACATCTACAATCAACAAAGGAGATGGCCCTCGGCGCCTCCTCCAATCAGTGGGAGGACTTAAAGGCAGCACTGAGGATGTCGGCAGGCAGAAGGGAGAATTTCCATCTCTCCATCAGCCAGCCAGCGTCTCCTGGGGATTCATCAAAACCTCCACCAGAGTTCCCAGCTTGAGGCCTGCCCTACGGAATTCGGACTTGCCAATCCCCACGGTCACATGAGCCAACTCCTGTAATGAATCTCTTTATATATATATATATATCCTCTCCATTCCATTTCTCTGGAGAACTGACTGCAGCCAAGAGACATTGACTAGGACCTCCACAAAGGCCTCTGCTCGGTACTGGACTAGCCGTCTAACTGCCCGCAGAGCTTCCCCACACGGGGCCCTACAAATCTGCCGTCGCCCGCTTCATCACGCCTCCCCTGCCAGTGGGGCCGCCCCATGCCCAGCTGCCAGCTCCTGAGTGCCTACATGCTCCTACACACTTCACCCCCATCAGCTTGTTAAATCCTCACAAGGACCCTACAAGGTCGGGCGTGAGGAGCCAGCCCTAAAACGGGGGTTCAGATCCGTCCCTTCCCGGGTGCGGCAGTTGGACATTACTTACGAATTCCAAAAAGGGATATAAATCGTGCTTGTAAGCTGGCCTGGTCCTCTGGGTGTGATGCGGTTTGATTGTGTTAGATCCAGCTGAGACGCCTGATTAAACTACGTTAAGGCCTCTGATTCAACCACGTCGAGGCCCGGCCCCCGTGGGCTCCTAAAACAGGCTCTCACACGGAAGTAGAGGCACAGGAGAAGAGCACAGAGGAATAGAGACGGCTCATTAGGCACGGCAGAGGCCCCGGGAAGAGAGATGAGCCTGATCGTCTACAGCTGACCTTGAGAAGAGACCAGAGCTGCTGAGCCCAGAAAGAAACGAGCCCCAGGAAGAGAGACGAGCCCTGTGCCAGCCTGCAGCCGAGATCAGAAGCTGGGCCCACGGGGCCTTAAGAGGAAAGAGGAAGGCTGAGCCCTCGCAGACGTCGCCCGCCATCTTGCTCCAGCACGTGGCCAATGACTTTGGGTGAGAAAGTACCTCTTATGGTGCCTTGAGTTGGACTCTTTAGGGCCTTGTAACTGTGAGCTTCTACCCCAAATAAATGCTCTTTATAAAAGCCAACAGAGTTCTGGTACTTTGCATCAGCACCCCTTTAGCTGACTGAGACAGGATAGTAAATTCTCCTGAACTTCAGAGTCCACCAGCAGATCCCTCCTGCAGGGAGCCCAGGAGAGAGGAAGGTGCACAAGAAAGCCTCATGTTTGATGATTTTCTTCTTATCCTCACTATTCTCTCCCCAAACTGTACTGGCTTTGGCGTGGGTATGGGAAGGCTTTAAGGAAGCATCCAGCAGCATTTCCAGCAGCCCACCACCAAAAGGGGAAGCACCCTGAGAGAGGACAAGGGAAGGAAAGAACCGTCTTTGCAAGTGAGACAAAGTGCTTCATGCACCGGTGCTCAGGGGTGACCAAGAGACTGTTTTCTCACTCAGCTCCAGGGAGCTCTGTGTCAGGGGACTGCAGGGCAGGACTTCTCCCCAAAGCAAAGGGAAGGGAGAGGAAGCTGAGGGAGGGGGTGGATTCCGGTGGCTATGGAGAGAGTCAGCTGATGACCCAGGGAAAGAGCACAGACTTCGGGGCCCGAAGCCTTGCTTCAAGACCCGAATCTGCCACCTTCTCCCTTAGATAACCAGGGGCAAGTGACTTAGCCTTGTTGAGCTGCGGTTTTCTTGTCTCTGCAGTGGAAGAGGTTCCTCACAGTTGTTGGGAGGGATGAAAGGAGCTGATTTCTGTCTTCATTGGCTAAAGGCTGCCAATGCAAAAATCCTAGCAATGAGTTGGATTTGTTTGAGTAAAAGCTTACAGTTGTGAGGCTGTGAGATTGTCCAAAGCAAGCCATCATCAGAGACGCTGTCTCACCCAAGGAAGGCTGCAGGCAGATCCTGGAGCACTGCCACGCGGTGGGGCAAGCTGGCGGCAATGCCCGTCTCGCGCTCCTTTCTCCTGGAGCCCAGCTGTGGGCGATCAGGCAGAGGGCTCATCCCTTCAGCCTTGGGCCGCCCCAAGGGCCTAGACTCCTGGGGACTTGGTTGCTTCAGTTTCGGCTGCTAGCCATCCCCGAGTCCTCTCTCACGTGGCAGGAGCGCGCCCTTTTCTGTCTGTTTCTCTCTGTGCGCTTCTGCTTTCAGTTCTGTTAATAAGACCCAGCCAGAGGGTGGAGACCAACCTAGGTCATGCCTCACTGACCTCGTCCAATCACAAGTGGTCTAATCAGGGAGCGGATGTGGCTCAAGCAGTTGGGCACCCGCCTCCCACATGGGAGGTCCCAGGTTCGGATCCCAGTGCCTCCTAAAGAAGATGAGCAGATGCTGCAACCAGCAGACTCTGCAACCACCTCAATGAGCAGATGCCACATCAAGCAACAGCCACATCAAGCAGACATCGCAGAGAGCAGACGACGTGGCCATCAGGCAGCGGATGTGGCTCAGGCTGTTGGACACTCACTTCCCACGTGGGAGGGTCCGGGGTTCAGTTCCCAGTGCCTCCTAGATAAGACAAGCAGGCACAGTGAGCAGACAGCGAGCAGAGACTGAGCAGACAGACAAGGGAGCCATCTCGGTGGGAGGGGGCTAGAGATTAAAAATAAATAAGTAAATAAATAAATAAGTAATGAATCTTTTTAAAAAGTGATTTAATCAAGTGCTCTAATCAAGGTCCCTTAATCTAAAGCAATCAGAGTCTCACACCCACAGGAATGGGTTAGTTCAAAGACAAATTTTTCTGGGATTCACCAAATTCAAACTGTCACAATGTCCTTGAAAATGCTCTCCAAAGTCGCAAGTGCTTTAAAAATGCTACCATTATATTGAGAAGGAGTTTTATATTTGGAACCAGTCTATGACTATCTACAACCTTCTTTTTGAAAACTGGCATCTATGCATGTAGCTCACCATTGCAAACCCCCCAAAGCTCACTTAATATCTGCACAGCTCTGAGGTGCTTTTCTGCCACGTGGGTGTGGGGTGAGGGCAGCTGCTCCCACGTGTACTCTGGATCCCAGCTGTCTTCCTTTCCAGGGGTTCCTGCCACCCTGTGTGTGAAAGTTATGCTGAGGCAGACATTACAATGCTCTAGAACAGGGCTGTCCATAGAGATAGAGTGCAAGCCACGGGTATAATTTTAAATTTTCTAGTAGCCACATTAAAAAGGTAAAAAGAAGCGGGTGAAATTAATTTTAACATAATTTACATAATGCAATGTATTCAAAATATTATTTCACCGTGTAATCAATATACAAAATTATTAATGAGATATTTTGCCTTCTTTTTTTGTTCTAAGTCTTTGAACCCCAAAGTATATTTTGCACATACAGCATAGCATGATTCAGCCTAGCGCCATTTCGAGGACTCGGTTGCCACACGCGGTGACAGGCTGATGTTCTGGAGAGCACGGTTTTCAAGGCTGCAGTGGAACCTACCTCAAGTGACCAGGATCTCCCAGATCAAAGGCTCAACCCAGTTGCATGCAGGCATCCAGCCCCTGCAGCCAGCCCTGAGATCCAGGCCCCAGGGCTTGTGGGGTTTGTGTGTCCTGTATGTGCACAGCAGGGGAGTGTCCCGTTATTTCAGCCAGTCCATCCTCCTGAACATCACTAACTTCACAAGGGAGAGCCCTTTGCTAACATCCACGAAGCTGATTATTATGCCACTGGTCTCCCCAGTGTCGGCCCCTTTCTGACACCCACTGTGCTGAGCAGCGAATCCGCTGGCTGCAGCACTGCCCTTCGCCATCTTTGGAGCCCACTCTCTAACCGGCCTTCCAGGGCTGAGTCTGGCTTGGGCGACTCGCCCACCCCTAGCACACTGTTTAAACAAGGCATCCCGTATGCACCTCCTGTCTTGGCGGAAGCATATTGCAGTACGTTACAGAGACAGCAGCTCAGGACAGATGCCAAAGCGCTTTCCCCCGCCTGGTCATGCTGCAGCGTAGGCGATGGGGGTGTCTTTTATAGGAGGGTTTAGCTGGGGTTCCCAGGAGGGAGAGGTCAGCTGAGGGCCAGGGATGGGCTCCCAGCCTGATGATGATGAATAGTGTGGATTGCGAGCAGCTGTGATGGGAACTACCATGTTTTAAAGTAAAATAAAATAATCCCCAGTGAAAGTAAACAAGCAGAGCCACTTTCTAGCAGCTCGATACCCTCCTGCTACAAAAGTCTTTAAAATGCTAAGATGTACCAGTGTCTCTTTCCATTGGTGAAGGAAGACGCTCAGAGCCTGAGGACTGAGGTGAGGGGACGGGAGAACCCTCGGCCCCGCTAAGGCGCCTGCCAAAAACGTGACCCAGGCTGTGCAAAAGCTGCGGGCCTGGGCAGAGCCGACAGTCAGGCCAGAGACCCTCAGCGGAGACCCTCAGAGGGCCACAGGGAAAGGGGGGACAGCAAGGAAACATCTGTCTCAGCCTTGGCTCTCATTCCCACAATTAAATTCCAGGAAAATGAACTCCCAATCAAATATCAAAAACTGTGTAAAGCAATAAGGCACACAGCTGTGGGATTAACACAAACAACAAATTCAGACCCGCACAGTTTTTTTTCAAATATTGGAATTATCAGGTGCAGAAGAAGTTTTAATCCATTTTGAATAAGTAAAAGAATGAATCAAGAATATGAATACAGGGGCCTCTAACATTTTTAAAAATGTCTTAATGACCAGTTATATTTGAAAATAAAGAACAAAAGGCAAACAGAACATTTAGAAATGGTAAAATAATCAGTGAACTTAAAACTACTGGGAAGCGGCTGTGGCTCAATCAGTAGGGCTCCCGTTTACCATATGGGAGGCCCCGGGTTCGGTTCCCGGGGCCTCCTGGTGAAGGCAAGCCCACCCGCACGGCGTGGTTAGCTGACCCAGCGAGCACAAGCAGCAAGGGGGGGATAAATGAAGAAATAAATAAAATCTTTAAAAAAAAAAAAATAAAAAAAAATAAAACTACAATGGAAGCAATTGTCCATCACCAGATGAATGGATGTAATGGAGTATTACTCAGCCATGAAAAGGAATGAAGTTCTGATATGTGCCTCAACGAGAACGAACCCTGAAGGCATCGTGTGGAGTGAAATAAGCCAGCCACAAAAGGACAAGTGGGCATTGGGGAGTCACTGCTTACTGGGCTTGGGGGCTGCTGTTGGGGTGACGGAGTTTTGGTGATGGAAGGTCGTGGTGGGAGCATAGCACTGTGAGTGTAATGGACACCCCTGAACATAACCTTGAAAGGGGTTAAAATGGAAAATGCAATGATGTCTGATGTTGCCACAATAAAAATTAAACACACACACATGCAATGATGGGGGTATGTCAAAGGGACATGAGAGGGCAACTGAAAATTCTCAGAATGGCTGAAGTTGGAGAAATTTGAGCCACAAAGTTAATCAAGTCTAATTAGATTATAACCCAAAATATAAAATAAATATCCATGAGTCCATACTGACAAATAAATGATGGAATAAATAAATAAATGGGGGAGAAGAGACAAATCTCCCACGCAGAAGAATTCCAAATAAGCCCTGCAGGTACTCTGCCCTTAAGAAGGCAGCGGGTATCCCCCTACCTTGCGACACTGCACCTAGTGACTTCCTTTCAAAGAGGGAGAAAACAGGAGCTTCACCGAGGGGAAAGCTGTCAAACTCTGCCTCAGCCAGGTGAGCCAGGTGAGCCAGGTGAGCCAGGTGAGCGTCGGCAGTGCTGAGGCAGAACGACAGCAGGTACCTACGGTGGGAAGTGATGAGAAGGGCGCTTGACCTCTGGTCTTCTTCCCCAAAACCCAAGCCCCCCGCCTAATCACGAGAAAACAATCGGCCCAATTCCAGCTGAGCGATATTCTACTCAGCGCTTGACCAGCCGTCCTTAAAACTGCCAAGGTCATCAGCAACCAGGAAAGTCTGCGAAACTGTCTCAGCCAAGCAGACTCTAAGAGACAGGAGGACTAAATGTGATGGAAGATATTAGCTAAAAGCTAAGGCACGCTGAATAAAGCATGAACTTTAGTTGCTAATAATGTATCCGTGTTGGTTCATTCATTGTAACAAATATACCATAGAAATATAAGACATTAATTACAGGGGAAACTGGGTGTAGGGTACATGGGAACTCTCTGTGCTATCTTCCCAAATGTTCTGCAAATTGAAGATTCTTCCAAAATAAAAACTCTAGTTAAAATTTAAAAATTAAAATAACATTTAAAAACTACAACTGAGCTATCGTAGGCTTCCACTGCCAGCAGTGTAACAGGCTGGGGACCTTTTCTCGACTCTCTCGATTAAAGCAATTAAATTGCTGGATTTTGAAAACAAGTCTTTAATTAAGTGCTGGGCTGGCACAAAAGGAAGGGTTCTACACAGGCCAAAAATGAAGTGCCAGCACTCAGAGCGGTAAAAGCAACGAGGCTTTTGGTTTTCTCCCTGAGGACTGCTTCCAAATCCAGAGACCTGAACTCATGGCTGCAGAGAGTACAAACCTAGGATCTGCCTACAAGAAATCTGAGAGAAGACCCCCTCATAAAGCTGAGACCCCCAGGGGGCTACATGCACCTAGGAGGGGAGATAAGAATTAAAACGTCCGTGCCTAACCTGACAGCATGGAAAGCTCCCTGGCTCATTCTTGGTCCTGGAAGACAATGAGGGGAAGTAGCTCCCAAGAACTGAGTTCTATCAGCCAGCGAGCACACTGCTGCATTTCAATTCACAGCCCCTGTGTAGGCCCTGATACCTTACACCTTCAATTTAAAGGAACATCGGATTGACAGCGCATGTGGTGATGGGTAGTAGCAGAAGCAGACCTATTTTGGAGAATTGCAACTTCAAACCCAGACTCAAAAAATTCCCATAAATAAAACTGCATGGAAAATTAGCAGCTCACAGTAAAAAATTACAAAATATTAGAAATCAGGTGCCATGAATGAAAGTCAATGAAAACAACAGACAGCAGAATCAAACCCAGAGACTTCAGGATTGAAAGGCTCAAGCATGGGAAATTGTATAAGCATGTTAAATATGTTTAAAGAAATAAAAGAGGAGCTTTAAAAATGTTCAAATTGGAAAATCTACAAATAATATCCAAGCATATTTGTAAAAAATATATACAGAATTCCTAGAAATGAAGAATATAATTACTAAAATTAAAACTCATTGACTGTGGTGTGGTTATAATAATATTAGTCAAAGTAGACTTCAGAGCAAAGCAAATCTCCAGAAATAAAGCATGACAATAAATAATGATTAAAAGGATTGCTTCACAACTACAACCTAACAGCTCTAAACATGCCTGCACCTACGACAGAGTTTCAAAATACATGCAGCAAAACTAACATGAGAAATAGATAAAACCACAACTGGAGGTGGAGGCTTCAACGCCCCTCTCTCAATAATAGACAGAACTAACAGAAAATCAGCAAAGACAGAGAAGAACTGAGAAATACCACTAACAGTTTGATCTAACTTACATTTATAGAACATATTACCCAACAAATAATACATAGTATTTTCAAGTACACATGGAACATCCACCAAGACAGATCATATCCTGGGTCATAAAACAAACCTTAACAAATTTAAATGAGCTAAAATCATGCAAAGTCTATTCTCTGATGGAAAATGAGTTAAACTGCAAATTAATACTGGAAAGATAAGAGAAAATTATCCAAACAATTGGAAATTAAAGCAGCACACTTCAAAATAATCAAAATCAAAGGGGAGCCTCAAGGGAAATGAGAAAATATTTTCAACTGAACAAAATGAAAATGCATGGGAAGCTGATGTGGCTCAAGCAATTGAGCTCTCGTTTACCACATGGGAGATCTTGGGATTGGTTCCTGGTGCCTTGAGCAAGACAGCGAGCTGACTTGACAGGCTGGCAAGGCGAGCTGACTTGACAGGCTGGCAAGGCGAGCTGACGCAACAAGAGACACAAGGAGGAAAACATAACGAGAGAGTCAACAAAGCAGGGAGCGAAGGTGGCTCAAGCAATTAGGCGCCTCCCTCCCACATGGGAGGTGCTGATTCAGTTCCTGGTTCCTCCTAAAAAGGAAGACAAGCACATAGCAAATAAACAGCGAGCTCAAACAACAAGGGGGTGGGGAGAAATAAATAAATAAAAATAAACCTTTTTAAAAAATGAAAATGCATCATGTCAAAATTTGTGAGATACAATTATAGCAGTGCTTAGAGGGAAATGTATAGTATTAAAGGCTTATGTACAAAAAGAAGAAAGGTCTCAAGTCAATAAACTGTTGTCTTGAGAAGCTAGAAATGGAAGACCTTACGTGATAGACCTCAACAAAATAGTAACCAATTAAAACCCAGAAATATGTACAAAGAATACACTATGACCCAGTGGAATTTATCCTGGGAACAAGAGTGGTTCAATATTCAAAACTTAATTGAATCTACCATATCAACAGTCTAAAGAGAAAAACACCACACAATCATTTCAGGTGATACAGAAAAGCATGTGACAAAATTCATGATCAAACTCTTAGCAAGCTATGGACAGAAGGGAACTTCCTCCATCTGATAAAGGGGATCTACAAAAGCCTACAGTTAGCATCATACTTAATGGTGAGGGACTAAACACTTTCCCCCCAAAGACTGGGACAAATGAAGGATGCCCACTCTCACCAGTCCTACTCAACATCATAGTAAAAATCTCAGCCAGCGCAATAAGTCAAGAAAAAGAAATAAAGGCATACAGATTGGAAAGAAAGAAAGAAAATTGTTCTATTCTCAGACAACATGATCATCTACATAGAACATTCCAAGAAATCTACAAAAGAACTTGCAGAACTAATAATTAATTTTAACAGGAACATAAGATACAAGGTCGCTATATGGAAATGAATTATATTTCTATGTACTAGCGATATATAATTAGAAACCAAAATTTTAAAAACCATATGATTTGCAATAACTACAAAAATTTAAGATATTTAGATATAAATATAGCAAAACACGTACAAGCTCTACATGCTGAAAATTACAAAATGCTGATGAAAGAAATTTTAAAGCACCTAAATGAATGGAGAGACATGCTGTGTTTGTGGATTAGAATTCAACATAGTAAAGAGAGCAGTTCTCCCCAAATTGATCTATAGATTTAATGCAATTCCAAACAAATTCCCTTCATGATATTTTATAGATATAGACAAACAGGTTCTAAAATTTATATGGAAAAGAAAGGAACAAATATAGCTAAAAATAATTTTTTAAAAAAGAATAGAGTTGGAGGAATCATGCTACCCAATTTTAAGATATATTATAAGGTTACAGTAATCAAGACTGTGTACTAGTAAGGGTTGGACACATAAGTAAATTTAACAGAATGGAGAGCTCAGAAATCATTCCACACAAATAGGACTGACTGGTTTTTAACAATGGTACAAAAGAAATCCAGTGGAGAAAGGATAGTCATTTCAGCAAATGATGCTAGAATATTAAACATATATCTGCAAAATAATAAACCTCAACCTAAACCTCATGCCTTATACAAAAATTAACTCAATTTGAATTGTAGATCAAAATGTAATATATAAAACTGCTAAATCTTTTACAAGAAATTTTATGGAAAAGGTTTGTGACCTGGAGCTAGGCAAAGAGTTCTTTGACATCTCAGACATGACACCAAAAGCACAATTCATAAAAGAAAAGACTGATAAATTGAACTTCATTAAAATTAAAATCCTTTGCTCTGAGAATTGCACTGTGAGAATAAAAAGACAGGCTGTAGACTGAGATAAAATATTTGCAAATCACATATCTGACAAAGGGCTTGTATCCAGAATATATAAAGAGTTCTCAAACTCAACAGTATGAAAACAAACAACCCAGTTTTTTTTAAATGTGCAAGACTTGAACAGGCACTTCACCAAAGAGTGTACATAAATAGCAAGTAAGCTCATGAAAAGGTGTTCAACATCGTTAGCCATTAGGAAAATGCAAATTAAAACCACGATGAGATACCACACACATCAATTAGAACAACTGAAATGAAAAAATACCCCAATACTCCTCCTAATGCTGACGAGGATGTATAGCAACGGAACCTTTCAAACATTTTGGATGGCAAAACGAAATGACACAGCCACACTGAAAAACAATTTGAAAATTTCTTAAAAAGTTAAACATACTCTTATCATATGACCTAGCAATTTCATTCCTAGGTACTTACCCTAGAGAAGTTAAAAGTTATGTTCACATAAAACTTATATGCTTAATGTTTATGGAGCCCTATTCATAATTGCTAAATGCTGGAAATAATTAAAATGTCCTTCAATAAGTGAATGGATAAACAAATTGTGTTACATCCATACAGTGGACTATCAGTCAGCAATAAAAAGCAACAACTCAGAGTGATTTAAATGAATCTCAGAGTTGTTATGCTGTGAGTAAAAGATCATCTAAAATGACTACATACTATATGTTTTAGTCCGCCAAAGGGGTGCCGATGGCTTTTATAATGGGGAGTTATTTGGGGGTAGAAGCTTACAGTTGCAAGGCCCTAACGAGTCCAGCTCAAGGCACCATAAGAGGTACTTTCTCACCAAAGTCAGCTGCCACATGCTGAAGCAAGATAGCGGGTGATCTCTGCTATTCTCTCCTTTCCCTCTGGGCTCACCCTTTCCTCTCGGGCTCCAGCAGCCCAGCCTCTTGATGCTTCATGATTAAGTGATCCTGCAGTCCTCTCTCTCCTGGCACAGGGCTTCTTTCTTTCCAGGCCTCCTGTATCAGTCTCAGCTGTTCTGCTTTCTTCCCAAACTCAGCTGTAAGGTATCAGGTAAATGGCTCGTCTCTCCCTGGGGCCTCGGCTGTTTGAGTCTTTTCCTTCCTGTCACGTGGCAGGATCAAAAATGACAGAGCTGGGTGATGGATGTGGCTCAAATGGTTGGGCATATGTTTCCCATATGGAGGGAACCTGGGTTCGATCCCTGGGACCTCCCGGTAAAATAAAAAGAAGAAATGTAGAAGGTGCACGAGCCGCCAGGCCCAATGCGTGGGCGCGCCGTCAGTCCCCACGAGCAGGCGAGACCCCAGGCCCTGTACATGGGTGTGCCAGGCCCCGCCGAGCCACACAGCAAGATGATGACGCAACAGGAGAGTGACACAAGGTAGAGCCAAGACAAGACGCACCGAAAAACTGAGGTGGCAGAACACCTCTCTCCCACATCGGAGGTCCCCAGGATCGAGTCCTGGTGAAGACAGGAGGAGAAGGATGAGAAGAGAGGGCAGGAAATGGACACAGAGAATTGCCCAGCGAATGGACAAAAAAGAGCAAAAAATGGCATGGGGGGTTAAAAGAAAAATGACAGAAATCTCTCTTTCTGTGGCTGTCTGTGTCCATTTATAGCAGATCCAGCAAGGGGGAAGGGACTCAACCTGAGTTGTCACTGACATAGTCCAATCAAAAGCCCAAAGCAATCTTATCAAATAATCTAATCAAAGTCCCCTCAGTTGGCCTTAACACAATCAAAGGGTAGATTAGTTTAGGATCATAATCCTTCTCTTTTTGGGATTCATAAAATAATCTCAAACTGCCACACTACATGATTCCATTTATAGGACATTTTATAAAAGACAAAATTACAGTGATGGGGAACAGACCAGGGGTGGGGGGAGGGAATAACTATAAAGGAAAAGCACCAGAGTGTTTATGGGGTAATGGAACTCTTTTGTATCCTGCTCATGGATGAATGTACGCATGTGTTTAAAAAAAAAAAAAATGCAGAGAACTGTACGTACACTCCAAATAAAAGCCAAATTTACTGTATGATAATTTTGAAATTTTTTAATGGATGGATGTATTAAATAGCATATTAGACACAACCATAAGAAGACTTAGTGAATTGAAAGATAAATGTGAAGAAATTGTTCCATCTATATCCCAGAGAAAGGAGATGAATATATGAAAGAGAACACGAGAGACAAGAGGGTAGTGTGAGATGGTCTAATATGTATATAATTGGAAATTCAAGTGAATATCATAGAAGGAATAGAGAAGATAAAATATTCAAAGTGATAGTGGCTGAAAAAAAACAAGAAAGATCAATTGAAAATAAGCTCACAACTGATACATCACAGTAAAACTTCAGTAGAGCAAATAGAAATGAAAGCTAGAAGTGAGGTGAGTAATGACCTCTGAAGATGTCAGCATCTCACCCCAAACCTGTGACTATGTTACCTCACATGCTAACGGGGACTTTGCAGATGGGATTCAATTAAAGACCTTAAAATGCGGAGATAACCCTGGATGACCTAGGTGAGTTCAACAGAACCACAACTACCTTTACAAGAGGGAGGCAGAAGGAGATCAGACCAAAGAGAAGGCAGTGTGACCAATGGAGACAGATATTAGAGTGATGCCAAGGAAGCCAAAAACAAGCCAAGGAATGCCAAAAACCACCAAGAGCTGGAAGAGGCAAGAAACAGATTCCCTCCAAGGACCTCCGGAGGGTACACAACTCTGCCTGACTTTAATCCAGCAGGACCCATTTTGGACACCTGACCTCCAAAACTGTGAGAGAACGATGGGTGTCATGTTAAACCACTAAGTTTGTGGCAATTTATTACAGCAGCTACAGGAAAAATAATGCCGATATCTTCAAAGTACCAAGAGTATATAAATGTTAACACCTAGAATTCTATACCTAGAGAAACTATCTTACAAGGACAAGGACTAAATAAAGACATTTTCAGACAATCAAAAATGAGAAAGTTTACAACCAAGGTACCCTTCATGAAGGAAATTCTAAAGGATGAGCTTCAAACAGAAGGAAAATTATTCCAGAAGTAAGAGTTCAGGTACAATAAGAAATGCTGAGCAAATGTGCTAATAAATATTTGGGTAAATTTAAACAAATATTAACTGCAGAAAATAAAAGTCTTGGGGGGGTGCTTAAAATACTGCACAACAATAAATTAGAAGATGTGAATAAAATGAAGATGAGTTAAGATCTTTATATTATCTGGGAGTAGGATAAGAAATATTAAATTTAGACTTATTAATTTAAGTATGCTTGCTATAATAGCTTAGATAAACAACAAAAGAAAAGATATGTAGTACATAACTTCTAAATAAGTCAAGGGAATAAATGGAATGAGAAGGGGGGAGATAAAAAATCAGAATAAATCAATAGCAGACAGTAAGGTGATAGAAACAAACCCAAATATATCAGTAATCACAATAGATATAAATGGCCTAAACTCTCCAGTTAAAATAAAACTAGATTTTTTAAAAAGCAGCTATATGCTGTTTAATAGACACTCCTAAAATGTAAGGATGCAGGAAAAATGTAAGTTGTAGGCTGGAAAAAGATATACCAGTCTATAGAGAAGAAAGGAAAGATGAGGTAGCAATCAATATCAAATGTAATAGACTTGAATGCAAAAGTCACTACAGAGAGAACCAAGGTCACTACACAAGGGTTGATAAAAGGATTAATTCATCAGGGGTATACTGTGTACTCAGTAAGAGATCTTCAAAGTGAAAAACAAAATTTCACATGACATTAAGGAGAAATTGATAACTCTACCAAATAATGAGAGATTATGATAGTCATCTTTCAATAACGAATAAATCAAAAGACAAAAATTAGAATTTTTTAAAACTTAAAATAAATCAGAAATAGAAAAATGAAAGAACAAATTAAAAGATTGATCTAGTAGATACTTATAGACTTAGCTGAAAAGAGTATAAAACACACATGGAACATATACAAAATTTAATTATGCATGGGCCATAGTTAGTTTCACCACGTTTCTGGCCCTCTGACCTCAATGTACTTAAATTAGGAATCAGTAATAGAGATAAAACCCATGTGTTTGCAAATTAGAAAACATATACTTAAGGAACTTGCATCAAAGAAGAAATCATAAGTGGAATTTTAAACACGTGGAACTGAATGACAATAAGAAATATTCCATGTCACAAATTATTGAACAGAGTACACACAATACTTAAAAGGACATTTAGAATCCTAAGTTAAGTTATATCCAAGTCAGGTTTATCCCAGGAATGCAAGGTTGGTTTGGAAAATCTATTAATTTAATTCACCACAATAACAGATTAAAGGAGAAAACCCAAATGATTGTATAAATATATTTAAAAAAAAAAAAAAAAAAAAAAAAGCACATCCAGCCATGGTTTTAAAAACTTAACATAATAAGAATGGAAGGGAACTTCTTTAATCTGATAAAGAGCATTTACCAAAAATACCTGCAGTGAGCAACACGATCAATAGTGAAAAAGAAATGTTAGAAATGTTAGAAAATAATGGTTAGTTGTAAGTGAAAATATTGTCTCTATAGAAAAGCCAAAAGAATCTATGGAAAAATGACAAAATTAAGAGAGGTCTTTTAGATACAAAACTGATAAACAAAACTCAAGTGAGTTTCTATAAAGCAGCCACAGTTAGTGAGAAAACACAAGTTTTTAAAAGATACAGGGAAGCAGCTGTGGCTCAATCAGTAGGGCTCCCATTTACCATATGGGAGGCCCCGAGTTCGGTTCCCGGGGCCTCCTGGTGAAGGCAGGCCCGCCCGCACGGCGTGGTTGGCTGACCCAGCGAGCACAAGCAGCAAGGGGGAGATAAATGAATAAATAAATAAAATAAAATAAAATAAAAAAAGATACAAAAGCAATTGCAATCACCGAACAAACCAAACCTGCATGCACGTACACGTAAATAACTTAGGAATAAACCTAATTAAAAATGTGTCTCTATGTAGCATGTTTTTGGATAAAAGACACAATATCATAAAGGCATTGGCTCTCCCCAAAGTATTATATAGAGACAGCACAATTCCAGTAAAAAAGATGCTCTCACTCTTCTTTAATGCCTTTTCACCATAAAAGGACTATAAGCTTGCCCTGTGGCCTTGGGCAAGCCCTGACTTTCCTCACCTGGAAAACTACAGAATGTGAACAGATGATTCCTAAAATCCCTTCCTGCACTGGAATCTTAAGGTCTCGGGCTTTCAGGAAGGCAGAGAGACAGGGAAACACACCTGACACTCCCAGGTCTGCCCACCTGAGTGAAACGACATAATGGGAGCAGGGCTGGAAGGGGTCTAAGATGCCAGCCCACCTCCTCGCATCTAACAGCAGGGCCGCCAGAGAGCAAACCACAGCACGTCCAAAATGTCGTGTGATCGCAGTTAGCATCCACAAGATTACAAAAACATGGACGATATCGTGACACGTTCAGTGGGAAAGGATTGTACATGTACTATCCTATACTGACATATCATTATATTTATAATATATATACTTAACTATACATATACTATAATTGCAATTCTAAATGCAAAGGCTAGATGGAGGATGCAAACGTGGCTGCCCGAGCTCTAAATTTGAACAGAAGGCATGCTTTGCTTGGCTTATACTTTATTTTAATGATTGCTTAATATTTAAAAGTCTGGAGATTTCAGATATCCAGATTTCTAGCTTCCCTCAACAAATGTGAAGGTCGACCAACCCAAGGTCAATCTGCGCGTGGCACATCTGGCAGGAGCTGCACTGGGTTGCCCCTCATACGCGCTCTTGCCACCCGGCCCCCAGCTGCCCTGCTTCTGTCCTTCTGTCCTTCTGCCCGAGCATGTGTCCCGCGGTAAATGTTGTTTCCAAGCTTCTGTGCACTGGCTTGTGCTGCTCCTTTCTTCTGAAACGCTTGTCCCGTCTTTCTCACCTAGCAAACTCCTGACCATCCTCGAGGGCTTGACGACAGCCTCATTCTCCAGGGTTTCTTCCTGAGCCTCCAGGGGCCCAGCCCCCGCGCAGCCCCGTCTCGGGGGAGCGCCAGGAGGGGGTCCTCTGCTCCGCACCCCGGCTGAAGCTGCATTTTAGTCACCCTGGAAGCCCCTTGCCCTTGAATCTGCAAACACTGGGCTTACAGGAACTAAAGAGGAGGTAAAATGAATCGTGTCGTATCGGGCGAGCATGTGCTTTCCTCTTTAAACATCCCTTTAATGCCGGTGTAATGTTGCCACCTGCAAACCAAGGGGCCGTCTCCATCTTTACACAGAAAGAGACAGTCCTCCCAGCAGGCGCCAAGGTGTCCACATATTCCAGACACGAAGAGCTGAGCAAGGGCGTCTGCAGGGACCCGGGCCGTCTGCTCGGCCTGGGAGGGGTCTGCAGGTGTGACCAAGCTCGCCCCGCACTGGCGCGGGCAGGGGCGCCTGCAGCGGCCATTCACCTTTTCCTGAGTCGCTGTTCCATTTGAGAAACATAGTGAAGATGAGGGATGAGAAAAACCCCGGCACACAGGGAACACTCCTGTTCTCTCTTCTAAATCCTTTGGCAGGTCATTATTTGCTTCCTGAAGGAAGATGAGGAGCTCGAGGCTTTTTTGGAGGATTCAGGATGTGGGGATGTCTCAGGAAGGTGCGTGTGCCGGGAGCTATCGAGCCTTCCTGCCCGGCTCCGGGGATGTCACCAGACCCTGGTCTGTCTGTCGGGGCCAGAACACCCCTCCCCAGCTCCTGCGCCCCAGGGGCCCGAGACCAGGCTGCTGGTCGTGGGAGCATCAGCCCCTGGTGATCCCTCCTGGAGCACTTGCTCACCTGTGGTCCTTCTCCCAGGCTGAGTCCGTCTCCCTCGACACGTCCACCAACATTTGTTGAATGAATGAATGAGGCCAGGAACACTGGGAGGTTCTGGATTAAGGCTGGGGGATCTCTGGAAACCCCCAAGGTCAGCCCCTCACGTCCCAGCCCGGAGCCGGCCGGAAGTCTATGAACACCAGGAGTCCTGAGCAGACCTTGAAGGCCTCTGCTCCAGGGTGAGGTGGGACCCCCCCACCCCAGATCCCCCCAGACAGTCCCGCCCTGGACACACGCCATGAGATTCCCCGTGGACGGAGGTCCAGGGCTGTGCAGGGCACGCAGGAGCTGCTTGCTTCACAGTGCTTCCATTGCAGGACCCAGATGCGAAGGGAATTTGGGGAACCAGAGACCCCTGGGTGAGACCCCTGTGTGTGGCGTGGTCAGGGGTCTCCAAGAACGAAGGGATTGTGAGCTGAGCCCTCTGGAGAGCCCTGCCCTGCCTTCCCCGGGATGCTTTGGGTAGGTACTACCTAGTCAGATCCTCTGCGTTGACCAGCTCCGCCCGGCCTGAGGTTGCGGCTCAGCTCCCCCCGAGCCTTTTCCCTCTGGTCCGCCCTCAGGTCAGGGCTGCTCTGCGCCCCCGTGCCCAGGAAGCCCACGCCACTTGCCCAGAAGCTTCCGTTTTGGAACAAGCTCCGGGAGACTGTGCGCCGACACTAATGGGATGAAGGCTGGATTGCAGAGGGACCGTGGGTTTCGCCTTTCTTGCCTGAGCCCAGAGGGTGGTCCCAGCCCGCCCACCCCGTGCCTTGCACACGCAGACTCCCAATGAACACGGTGGCCAGCCGCCTCGGACGTGCACACACCACGGGAGGTGAGAGGCTGAGCGCAAGCCCCTCCCCCTCGTGGACAGCCAGCCCCATGCGTGGGCTGGAAATGCAGCCTCGGGGCCCATCAGGTGAGCACTTGCACCCCAAGAAGTCCCCTGGACACTTCCAGATCTGTTCACCCTGCAAAGCTCCCCATCCTGGCCGCTACCCTGCTTTTCCTACAGCCGGACCAAGCCTCATTCCATGCAGGAACGTTCGACACGGCCAGCCCTATGGATTCTTTTTGAAAGACTAACAACTTGATTGAGATGTAGTGCACACACCATACAACCCACCCACTCCAAGTACAATCCAGTGGCTGTTAGTGTATTTGCAGAGCTGTGCCTCCGTCACCCCTACCAGGTCAGAGCGTTTCATAATCCCCCCAAGAGCCCTCCCCTTACCTATCGTCCCCCGAGCCCCACCAGCCCAGCGTCCGGCGACCACCAATCTGCCTTCTGTCTCTATGGGTGGCCTGTTCTGGACATTTCATTAGGTGGGAGGACCCATATGTGGTCCTTCGTGCCTGGCTTCTTTCACTTTGCTTAATGTCCTCAAGGGTCATCTGTATCGTAGCATTAATCAATACTTCGCTCCTTCTGACTACAAATATTATTTCATGCAGTGGGTGTTCCACGTCTGTGTGTCTGTCCTTCACTTGATGGACATCTGAGTCCCTCCTAACACTGCTACAAGCTTTCGTGTGCCAGTTTGGGTGTGGACATGCGTTTTCATTTCTTTTGGCTAGCTGGATACCCAGGAGAATTGGCCTGTCACATGGTCACTCTTTGTTTAATTGTTTGAGGGACGGCCAGACTGTTTTCTAACGCGACTGCCCTATTTTACAAGCCCATCAGCAGTGAATGAGGGTTCAGGTGATGCCACCTCCTGCCAACACTTATCATTATCTATCTTTTTAGCTAGAGCCACCCAAGTGGATGTGAAGTAGTATCTCGCTGTGGCTTGATTTGCATTTCCGTGATGGCTAAGACCTGTGGACTTTTAAGGCAATGGGCAGGTGAGCTGCCCTGGCCCTGCAGGTGCCTGAGCAAGCCTGGCTGTGAGCCCGAGAGGCTGAGGAGGCCAAGGAGCCATGCCGTGAAGGAAGCTGGCAGTCCTTGCCCTGACAAAGTAGGGGAAGCTCTGGGTGACGTCCTCTGCCCTTAGGAGCAGCCCGCAGGGACCTGAGGCTGTCAGCCCACCTGCACAGCCGCTGCTGGGCCCACATTCCAGGCAGAGGGCCCTGAGGCGGAAACCTGTCCGGGTATCTGTGGGGTTGCCAGACTCGGAGGCAGCTATGCAGTGTGAGTACAAGCAGCCCAGCTCTGGTCTGGGCTTGACCAAGTGACCGTTTGGGTGTCTAAATTCTGCACGCACCGGTGGGGTGTTTGAAAGTTCATCTGCACGAGCATCAGCGCGAGCCGAGGCCAGCCAGGGTCTCCTTCGAGGCCGCAGGGCAGCGGCCTGCCCGGGGACGTGAGGGAAAGGGCACCTCCTCCCCTCCTTCTGGCACGCCCAGGTCACAGCGGCGGTCCCGGGGCAATCATTCCACAACTGCTCAAGGGAGAAAATGAACGATTTTGTCATTGTCTGTTATGGAATTTTCTTGAAAAACCCATTACATGCCAAGTCTTCACTTTTGTCTTGGCTTCCAGCTGGTTTCATCAACTGCCCCACCCCTCCCGGCTGGGGCCTGCGGTTGGCACCAGTTAATCTCTGGAGCATGTTCTGACTTTGTGTGGTTTCTGCTGATGCTGAGTGTGTGTGGTTAAAATAGACACAATTCGAGACTTGACGTATATGGCCAAAAAATATATATATATATGTTTAGGAGGTGCCAGGGATTGAACCTGGGACCTTGTACATGTGAAGCCACTGAGCTACACTCGCTCCCCTTGGTATATATTTTAATCAATTGTATTAAGTACTGTTAAGTTTAATGTTCTGAACATTGAATTACTTTCACACAAAGCTTGCAAATTTAATTGTCCTTGCCTTCCAACTCAAAACTCAACTGGAACAAGCGTGTGTGAGTTGAGATATTTCTTCACGCACGCTTGGCCTTATTCTACACTCTTATTTCAAACCAACCATGTTTAGCACCCTGGTTTCCATGCTGCATCGAATGAAATGGTTCCCACAGAGGCCCCACCTCGGGGCTGGGGCCTAGGAACATCTGAACTCAAAACAAACGCCTACACTCAGTTCACCTGAGCCACACAAACCAAACCTGGGTGAGGCTGTAAGAAAACACTGGTAGAAACACAGCAAGCAGGAGTCACATGGTTCTTGACAACGTATGTCCCAGGAACTTCTAGGCTCCGAGAATTCAGGGGTGGCTAAATTCATACTCTAGTAGGGAAGATTGCCAAGGAAATAACTGACTGCAGCTGCCATGCCAGATGTCTTCGTCCCCTCACACATGTGCTCCGTTTAGTGATAGCAGAAAGGACCCCCAGGGGTGAGGGGTGAGGTGGAAGTCAGGAAAGGCTTCCCAGAGAAACGGAAGCACCCGCTGTCTGGAAAACTCCCTTCCTCTTAACCGTCTCCCACTGCAGGGGTGTCCTGAGCCCTGAGGTTTCTTCACTTTCCTTTGCCACTCAATCCCGAGGGACTAGAGCAGTGCCTGCTGCATTTTAGATATTTAATAGATGAATGTGTGAGTGAGTGCATGAACAAATGGATAGGAGTTTGCCACAAAAAAGGAAAGGAGGGCCTCCACTCAGAGGGAGAGGCAAGAGCAGAAAGTTCAGGCAGACAATGTGGTTGAGTGGGCCAGGGACAGAGGCTCTGTGCTCAGACCCAGAAGAAGCCAGGGTACCATGCTGAGAGCTGTAATCCCCCACGAGGCCAGCTGTTTTCACATCTGCTTTTACCCCTGGGATAGTCTTCAGGCAAAATCTCCCCAGGAAGCCCCGTGGAGAGAGCTGAGAGGCTCTGGCTGTGGGATGCGGGGTGGGGAGACCTCTGGCTCCCCTGGAGCTCTCTGCCCTCCTGGGTCTCTAAGGCACCAGATGGGAAGCTATTCCCAGGTTTTAAGCCTGGGAGGGACGAGGTCAGAAGTCCATGCACTGATGCACAGTTGCCTTGGTCACATTCCAAGACCCGATGATACTCCACAGGTCACGCAAACCTGGGTCCTCCTTGAAAGTTCAAAAGTTCACACCAGCAAGACCATCTCAGGACAGCAGTGGGGACAGACGCCTGTCTCCAGCCCTAAAGCAGTTGAATCCTGCAAGAATCGGTATCTGCTGTCAAAAGCCCAGCAAACCCTGGAGGGTCAGGCTGCTTCTGCCTTAGTCATGCCCCGCACTGGGCAACTTCAAGATTCCAGAAGGGTCCACGTGCTTGAGAAGTGATTGCAAATGTGACCGAGGGGACAACTGACACCCAAAGCAAGTGGGGCCGCTCCCTGGGTTGCAGCCCCTAGGCACCAGGAAGGGGTGCTCATGTGTACCAGGAAGGATGAGATGTGGAAGGAGGGCTATACGGGGGCCGGGACCCCCCAGGACTGCCAAGTCCCCGGCAGTGGTCTGTGCCTGGCCGATTTGTTCTCCTCCTCCCTCAGAAGGTAAACAGAGGCAGCAGATCAGGCGTGAATCCTGGAAGGATTCCAGCAGTGTGTCGACCAGTGCTTTTCAAACACCATTCTGTAGACATTGGCCTTTTTAAAGGCCTTGTGACCTAATAAGTGATCTGAAGCACTTTCCACAGATTTTGTTTTTGCAAAGCTACACGGAGCCTTGAAGGTGCAAACCTGATTTCCCCCAAGAGATACAGTTTGCACAGCCTAAAAAAAACATTTTTCAGAGGCACTTTTGCCTCTGAGCCCCATGAGGGGCTAATGTTCCATGAACTACCAATTAGGAGATGGTTCTGTAGCCCCCCCCCTGCACTTTGCACCTGGGGAGACGGCCCAGGGGGCAGGCAGCCAACGGAGGCCCCATGGGAGCAGGACCCTGCCCCAGGTTCCGGCTCTCGGTTCCTCCCACCAGGACCACCTGCCTGATTTGTGGGGCAGGTGCCAAATGAAACTGCGGGACCCCCGGTGCAAACACTACGAAGAATTTCAAGATGGTGAGAGCTGAGCGTTATGCCAAGCGTGAAAACATCTGAGCAGGGTCTTCTGAGCGGCTCCCTCTGGGCACCTGCCCAGGTTGCTCGCCGGAGAAGCCAGCAGCCCCAAAGGGTTGAGGTGGGCACATCCCTGAGCGTGAGCCCAGGTGACCCAGCACCCTCCCCTTACCATTCAGGGACCCTGGACTTGCCCCTGAGCCTCAGTCCCCACTCCCTGGCAGGTGGCCCCTGATGCCACCTGCCCCTCTGCTCCGGGGCAGGGCTTACGTGAGGCTCGAGCCTTGTGCACCAGAAACTGCCCACCTCGTCGAAAAGAACAGAGGCCTGGGCCCTGGGGCATTGCAGCCTGCCCACTACCTGGGTTCTAGCACCTGGGGAGTCCGCTGCCCTGTAGGCGGCCTGACTTCCAGGGGCCCCAGCTCTGGGGGTGGAAGGGTTGGTGGACACAGGAGCCCCTCGCCACACCGGGTGCTTTGCGGGTGTCGTGTCTGATTCCCAGGTGTCAGGGCCAGCAGACATAGGAGCCCACCCTCAATTCCCCCACCCCACGCCTCTGTTCTCCCTCGGAACGGGGGTATAATCCCCCACTTCTTTCATTGCCTACAGGCATCAGTTCAGTAAAAGGAGGAAAGGCAGCAGTGCACGGTGCCTGGGACATGGCAAGGGCCCCATGAATGCACGTCGGCTGTGACTCGTGCCATTTTATTACTAGGTGTTTATTTAGGGGAACATTTGGAAGTCGTAACATAACATGTTTTTCGTTGACTTGCGCATTTATCTGCACACTGCTACTTTCCCGCTGCTACCTTGGGCAAGTTCCTCAAACCTTCCGTGCCTCAGTTTCCCCACCTGTGGTGTCTGGGAGCTATGTATTCCAGAAAAACATGCCCTTCATCTTAATCCACCCCTGTAGGTAGGCCCTTTCGACGAGGTGGCCCGGCTGAATGAGGATGGGTCTCGACACTGGAGGCCACAGAGGGGGCCCTGGGGGATGGCCAGGAGCCGGGGAACCCAGAACAAGAGCAGGAGCAGGAGACGCCGCCATGTGCATCATCACTGACAGAAAAGCCAAGGACCAAGGATCGCCAGCAGCCAACCCGAGAAAGCCACGGTTTCCAAGGAGAAGGCATCGCCTTGATGACATCTCGATTTTGGACTTCTGGCCTCAAGACCATGAGCCAATAAATTTCCATTGTTTAAGCCAACCCATCGCCTGGCATGGGAATGAAAACACCGTGTCGTAGGGTCGTTGGGAGAGTTAAATGAATGAAGACATGGAAAACGCTCAGGAGGGCGCTGGGCAAAAAGAAAACGCGTAATAACCGCTAGCTGCTCTTATCCCATCTACTGGGTGGCTGTGGGTGAAGGCTATCGATTACGGCTTAGCGTGGTGATGGGTTCGGCTCTCACGCACGCTTGGCGTCCTGAAGAACGAGGACATGTGGAGTTCTCGCGGTCTCGCTCTCTGCTCTTTGGACCCCTTGTCTTCTGGGGGCGCGTCCTGGTGGGCACTAGAAGCCCCCAGTGTTCTGAGGACTTTCATCTCACGGTCAGTGCAAATCCTTCCCTTTTTCCTTTCATGCTCTACGCATTGACCGTGTGAAATAACAACCTGCTCTCAAGCTGTAAAGAAGCTAAGGGCAGGTTGGCATCTCCCTCTCTCTGCCAAATGACAACAAAAGCAGAGCGAGCACGTCCCACCCCCTTTCTGCAGGGAATGCTACTCTTCTCTCCCTTTCCTCGCTCACTTTTGTTTTCTGCCTCCCCTTCCCCGCTGCCTCTTGCATCTGTCTGTCTGTCTGTCATATCACCTAAGTTTTGAGGTGCTTTTGATCTACAAATTACACGAGAAGAGAAAAATGTTCTGTAAAGCCAGGATGGTGGTGCCATAAAAAGAACACCAAAAAAAATCCATTCCTTCCAGATTCACCCGGAAATGGTAACTGTGGACATTCCTCTCCCCAGCCCCTCTCTGACCGGCCTGGGCCTCTGGGAAGAAAAAATCTGCCGGGGTAGGGGGGTTGGGACGGTGGGGGCAGTGAGGGGGAGGAATAGGAAATGTGCCCATTTATATGAAAAATTGAACAAAAGAAGATTCAGTCCTGGCAAGCTATAATGAAGTGTTTAAATGCCAGCCGGAATCAGTAGGCACCCATTAGCATATCTAAAGCTTCATTTTTAAGTCTGTTGATATGTCTGGTCAAAAATGATTAACCTGAGCAGGAAGTGGCTGTGGGCTTTTTAGGAAGGCCAGGCCGACACACAAAGGGGAGACAAAAGGCACATCCTCGGCGCCGTGGCTGAAGTCACCCCCAGATCACAGGCGAGGCCCGTTCCCAAGAAGAGCCCAGGGGCCGAGGGCCGGGGGGACCTGGGAGCAGTGGGTCGGGCCTCCTCGGTGCCCTCCCAGAAAACCCTGCTCGGGGGCTCAGCAGTCCCCCGCCTGCTGTTCTCGGGGATCCTGCCCCACTCGCCCAAAAAAGGCCAAGAGAGCCTGTGCACCCCTAAAAGGCTTTCATATGTTCTGGCTCTGGGATCTTCCCCCTATTCTGTTTTGTTTTTCCTCTCTTTTTGCTCCAGGTTCCCAAAACCCTGAGGTTTTTCTCCTCTACTAGGTCACCTCGACAGGGTATGCACTCGGGGTTCAGCTGCATCACTGGGGCCTCTCTGGGAGGCGCTGACTAAAGGGAACTCCAGGCCCTTCCCCGAGCACGGGGGGCCACCCTTTGTCATTGCTATCCTCTCTGTGTTCCCCTCGCCTGTCACCAGCACTGCCTTGGGGTCAGTCCCAGAGAGGGTCTCGCAGCTTGGGGACCCACTGCCTTCAGGGGTCACTACCCAGGAAATCGCTGCTTCCGTCCACCCTTCTCTCCGTCCGTTCAGGGCCCAGGGTGGCACTTCCCCGAGCCAAGGGCTCTGTGACTCGCGGGCGCCTGCTCGGTCACAGGGAGGGCTGGCTGGGGGTCTTTGGGAGCACTGGTAACGGCAGACTTTGTCACCCAGGATGGATGAGAAGGGGGCTCGGACATCAAAAGGCCCCGAGCACATGGGCCTAACCACGTTCCTCGGCCCTGCACCCCAAAGAAAGGGGACGCTCCCTGAAAAATGAGCTCAGTCACAATGGGGACCGAGGCAGGGGGCGCCCCAGCGGCAAAAGCTTCCAGAGGGGCGGGAAGGCAAAGCAGATGGAGTGTCCTACTCGGCGCATACCTCGGGGACAGGCCACCGGCAACGGTGAGGACTGAAAGTGCAAAGAGGGCTAAAGAGCAGCAGGGAGGGGCTGTGCGTTCCCAGGGGCTGCCTGGCTGGACGGTCAGGAAAATGGCCCGAGCTGCAGGCCCGGAGCCCCGGGGACAGGCACCAAGAGGGCAGACTACGCTGGAGAACACAGGAAACGCCGCCCCTCTCCCCTCTGCCTCTGGTGTTTAGTCATCTCTGAGAATGCTGCAGTCGAGCTATCCTTAAGTCTCCCACAGCCCCGGGAGGCACTGATACGACTGTCCCTAATTTACAGACGAGGAAACTGAGGCTCAAGGAGACTAAGCCCTTTGCCCAAGGCCACGTGAAGACCAACTGCTTACCCGGGCATGGTCCAGGGTTGACCACTCACCCTCTGAGCGGACCTGACGCAGCCTAGGGAAGGGCTGGTTGGTATCACAGGTGCTTGTAAAATAAGAAAAAGCTTCCCCGCGTTTCATGAAGTGTGTGCTTAAAAGTCAGCAGGAGGCCAGGAAACCTAAGTGCCGAACCCGGTTTCTGGATTTATCCTCATGACATGAGCAGCCGAGTGCACAGAGATGATGTCTACAGCGTCCATCAAAGGATCGTTTAAAATAGGAACAAAATGAAAGCCAGCCTCAGTGCATTGGCTCACTTCAGTGCTCTGAGTGCATCCGAGGGAAAACTAAGAATCCGCTTAAACCAGTAGGGGAGACGGACGTTTGGCAGCATGGAAAGGCACTCACATTATATCAGCAAGCGAAGGTGTGATGCCGACTCTAGGAGATTCTAGAAAAGGCAAAGCACAGGGACCGTGAAAAGATGAGTGGTTCTCAGGGACTGGGGCAGGGGGTGGAAGGACTAGGTGGGCACAGGACATTTTGAGGCGGTGAAAGGGTTCTGGGTGACACTCGTGTTAGCGTCCCAGCCGCTGGAACAGATGCCATGCACTGGGCTGCCTTACTCAAGGGCAGCGTGCTGGCTCGCAGGGCAGGCTGAGAGGCTTGCTCCCTCCCGGGCTTGGGGTCTTCTGGCTGCCGGCAGCGATGGGCTCCTGGGCCCCCCACCGCGTGGCATGCACATGGCGGCGTCTTCTCCTTTCTCCCCCGGGTTCCTCTGACTTCCAGCTTCTGGCTGTGCCCCGGGGCTTCTTCCCTCTGCCATGCTGGATGAAGGAAGGCCCAGCCTCGTCCCTTAACTCGTAGCATCTTCGAAGCTCCAGTTTACAAACGGGCTCACCCCACAGGACTAGGCCTGAGCCCTCAGCATGCGGGGGGCAGGAGTCAATGCCCCCCAGAACTGTCGTGGTATGTGACTTGTTGCACAGCCGTGGTCAGCGTGGGGGGGCCTCTGTCAGCTCCGGGTCATGGTAGACAATGGCGTGTCCTTACTGGTTCCTGATTTGCAGCAAATGCACTGACTGAGGGCAGGTTCTTAGTCATAGAGGGACCGGGCAGCGCAGAGGGGTAGGTGGGAGCCCGATCATACGCTCGATTTTTCTGTAAATCTAAAAATGTTCCAGAAAATAAAGCCTATTTAATTAAAAAAAAAAAAAAAAAATGTGGCTTACAAAAAAGTATGCCTAGAATTATCCCATTTCTTCAAAGAAGTATTTATCTTTATACATCAAATCCGGAAGCCTACACGCCAAGTTAATGTGGCTGCCTCTGAGAGCAGAGCTTCCGCATGGCAGTTTCATTGTGCTTAATTTTATTTTCTGGCCTTTTAAGACAAATACAGACTACTGTTGCACTAGTTTGGTTTTTGTTTGATTTTGTAGAATGTTTACACTCTTCTATAACTTTATCCAAGTAATGGATACACATAATTTGATGGAACAGAAACTTCCCCTGGGCCAATAAGCACATGAAAAGATGTCCAACGTCATTCGTCATCAGGGAAATGAAATCCAAACCACAACGAAATCCCACTCCTCACCCCTCAGGAAATCTATTACTTTAAAAATGGAAAATAAATGTTGGTGACGATACAGAGAATGGGACTCCTTGTACATTGCTGGCAGGAATGTAAAACGGTGCAGCCACTGTGGAAAACAGTCTGGCAGTTCCTCAGAGAGTTAAACGTAGAATGGCCATATGACCCAGCAATTCCACTTCTAGATGTAGAAAATAATTGAAAGCAGAGACCCAGGCAGAGACTGGCACGCCACGGTCCATGGCGGCACTATTCCCAAGAGCCAAAAGGTAGAAATGATCCGCAACCCGTGTGTCCTTGGACAGATGAAGCAGGGGTGGCTGCACCCCCTTCTCCGCGTGGTGGAGAGGCTCCAGCAAGGATGGATGGGCATGTGCAAAAATGTTTGATAAATTATTATTATTATTATTATTTTTTTTTTTTTTTTTTTTTTTTTTTTTTACCAGGAGGTACCGGGGATCGAACCCCGGTCTCTCCATATGGTAGACGGACGCCGAACCCAGAACACCCCAAATGTCAGTAGTGCCGAGGGGAAGAAACTCTGGCTTTAGAGATGTCCTCGTATCTGAGGCTCTAGCAGGAGAGCATTTTGGCTTTTATTTTTTCAGTAAGGCCCTTACCACTGCTTTTCCCATGTCCCTGTATCCCTTCATGCCATAGAGCAAATCCTGCAAGCTGGCTGCCTTTCCACAACCTTCTCCCATCTCCCTGACGGGAGCCGTGCCTGCCCGACTCTTCCCGCTAGGCACCGCCATCCTCTGGAAGGGATGGGAGTGGGATTTCCAGGAATGCCCTGCAGAAAGGAAAGCCCCTGCTGGCTTGCCTCTGCAGCCTGGGGGCTCTTCCCCCTTCTCACTGCCTCCAACACCACCCACGGTTGCAGGCAGGTGATGGCTCCCACGCCCCGCCCACCTGCACACCTGCATGGCCAGCATCTCCTTGAATGTCCCACACTCCTCCCGAATACGAGCATTGCAGACTGAGCTCGGGTCTCCCCCCTCCACAGCTGCCCACCATCTCCTCCAGCTCGCCGCAGGGCAGCTCCGCTTCCCCCCTGCTCAGGCCAAAGACCTGCAGCCATCCTGGCTTCTTTCCTTCTCTCACACCCATGTGTAATCCTTAGCAAAGTCAGCCTGTGCCCTGCACATGGGAGGAGCAAAATAAATATAGGAAGGAAGGAAGGAAGGAAGGAAGGAAGGAGGGAGGGAGGGAGGGAGGGAGGGAGGGAGGGAGGGAGGGAAGGAAGGGAGAAGGGCATGCCTGGCTACTGATGTCACCGTGGAGCCTGCACCTGCCCTAGGCAGCCCTCCCTGGACGTTTCGTTGCACCAGGGCAGGGGTTCTTAACCTTTTTTTCCCACGGACCCCTTTGCCAGTCAGGTGAAATGAATACTACTGTAATTTATTGACTGCACACATTCATAAGTGAGGGAAATGCTAGATTTCACTTAAAGGTCAGAGAAAATAAAGATAAGTTGTTTTTTTTCAATTCAAGCTCACAGACCCCCTGAAATCTTTCCACGGACCCCTTGGGGACCCTGCGCGAATCCGGACCCTCAGGCTTTGCTCGTCACGCTGACGTCCGACTGTGGAGCCAGGCAGCCAGGGCTTTCTGTTCTGATTTCCCCGCCACCACGATGGGGGGAACGACCTGCCAGCCTTCTGCCTCCCCAGCAACACAGCCGCCGCCTGCTTTGCCCTGTCGCCCCACCTCCTGCCCCCAGGCCTGGCCCCCTCTGCGCCCCCCTCCCCTTCCTTCTCATTTCCCTTGGGCCTAGGGAAGCCCTTTCTGTCTTCCTGTCTGTCAGGACTTCCCTCAAGGACCCCTCTTCCAGGAAGCCTCTCTGACTTCACCAGCCTGGCGGCTCGACTTTGATGACCTGGCATCAGGATGCTGGGGATGGGGTGGCTGTGTCATGTGCCCGGCTCCTCTTCAGGAGTGGGGCACCAGCTTCCTGAAGGCGGGACCCTTCTCCAGTCCCCTTGTACCCCCTGCAGAGCTAGGCAGGGGGCTGGGCACGTTTCCCCGGGGACCCCTCCCTCAGTGGGACTTTCTGATTAAGGTCAAGCACCTGGGGTTTGGTCAACAGACTGGCTAAACGCCTAAACGCGGATGAGCCTTGCTGATCATTTCCAGCTTTCTGAAACCTGCATCTGCACAGATCCAGGACAACAGACACCCCTTTTCCCCCCAAAGCAGGGGGTGGGGAGCAGAGCGGCCAGACGCATCAGGCCCAGCAATTGGCTAGCTGAGCAGCATGCTCCACTACTTCTCTGTGCCTCGGTTTCCCCATCTGCAACCTGTAGGTGACTGGACTCGTCCCCCAGGGCTATTGCATGGACCAGCACCTGATCCACGCCAGCTAGTGCCTGCGACCTTCCTCCAGCACAGCACGTGTCACCCCCCCACACCCCCAGCTTTGGACAGCCGCCTGCTTGCCTGGAACCCCGCATTGCCCTCCGCGGGACCAGCTAGAGTCCCAGGCAGTCCTGCCACTCGCCTGCTGCAGTGATGCGGGGTGCTGCAGGGTTGCGGGGTGCTGCGGGCAGGGCCCCTCCCCTGCCGTCAAAGAGGAAGCTGCAGCAGGGCTTCAGGTTTCCCTCCGGCTGTTCCAGCCCTGCCCCATACCCTCCTAATCTCCTCTTGCCAAACTCTGAGGACAATTGCTCTGGGACTCCAGGAGGGTGCCTGGAGATAACAGCTGGTGGCCCTGAGGCCTTTTCACCCTGGGCTATCTGTTCCCAGCAAGGCCCACTTGGTTTTCCATCACTGCTGGGAATCAGTGAGCCCCCACCCCAGCTCCAAAAAGCTTTGAGTGGGGGAGACAAGGCACCTGGCTCCACGTGGCTTGCCCTGAGGGTGTGTTGCTTTCCCTTCCCCCACTGGGGCCTGGACTCTCTCTTGTGGACTGGAATTTAAAAAAATTTTATTTTAGTAAGTACCAGGGATTGAACCCAGGACCTCGTACATGGGAAGCAGGCGCTCAAACCACTGAGCCACATCCACTCCCCAAGACTAGAGTCTTAATTTGCCTACAGAATACACATGCAGCTATTGATTTCAGGATATTTGTTTCCAAAGAACTGGTCAAAAACCACCAGGAGCGCTTATTTTCAGGTGCACAGGGTAAGGACTTGGGTTTGCATTTTTAAGCCAGCTGAGCTGGTATGGCGGGGAGAGCGTGAATTCTCTGCAAAAGCACACCTGGGTTTGTCCGTCTGAGCCCACATCTCCGTGGTTCTCCAACTGGAACTGGTGGGTTTCCCACCCCACCCCCAGCCCCGAGCCTGGAATGTGGGAGCCCCCCACCCACCGTGGAAACAGCCTCTACGTGGTCCCTCCAAGAACAGGGTTCCTCTCCATGTTTTCCTCCTGGGTCTCCTGAAATCATATCTGCCGGCCCACGCAGGTTGCTCGACTGACTCGCTATTTGCCAGTTGCCTGGGGATGCAGAAAATGTTTCCCTGCAAATTCGCTTTTTCGGTGGAGACTTAGCCAGTTGGGGTCATTGGGCAGCCAGGCCCAAACAGCCACCGCCAGGCTCATTTTGAAAAGTTAGGCAAAATCTTTCTGCCACCCAAGAAGCTATCCTATAACGCCACTCTTGGATTGCATTGGACCTAAGAACCCCAGGGAGCTTGCAGGAATGCAGATGCCTGGGCCACCCCAGAGGTTCTCATTTGCTGTGTCTGGGCTAGGGTCAAGAATATGAAGCCCCCCCCCCCGCAGCCCCGAGATGGCTCCCTCATCTGTTTGCTCCTTGTTTTTGCTCATTGCTTGTTGTCTATGCTCGTTTCTTCTTTAGGAGACACTGGGAACTGAATCTGGGACCTCCCATGTGGGAGGCAGGCACCCAACGGCCTGAGCCACATCCGCTCCTGGAGAATATGAAAGTTTAAACAAGCTTTCCAGATGATTCTGCTCCAGGTGGTCTGAGGAGCACTGCCCGGGAGGAACCAGGCTAGCAATTTTCTGATAGTGATCATCTTCACAAACAACACGGTTCCGCAAGCTGGGTCCTTATCCATGGCAGGGACAACACCTCGATTCCATTTGTAGAGTTTGGGTCGTAGGTCTGAGCCAAAGAAGCAACAAATGATGAGGTTCGTTTCTTTATTTTTGTATGATCCATCACAAAAAGTTCATGATGCTTTTTCTTTGCAAATCAGATATGTGATGCCAAGAATTTTACCTGCAGGGACATTGGTGGCCTTGTCCAAAGACACACACCCAGGAAACCCTGTACCCGGGAATAGAAACCATCAACCATCAGGGTTTTTAAAATAATTTCACTGGAGTATATGTTCCATAACATAGATAATTATCAAGTTCAAGTGTTTTAGTAAATCGAGCAAGTTGTGCAACCATCACCATATATATTTGTCATCCCAGTACGATTCCTAATGTCCCTCCCCATTTCACCCCCTGACCCTGCTCCTGGCACCGCTGGTCTACTTTGTGACTCTAGAGATTTGCCTTCCTGGACACTTCCTATAAAAGAAATCATACAGCATGTGGCCTTTTGTGCCCAGCTTCCAGGTTCATCTATGGATAGCGTGGATCAGAACTTCATTTCTTTTCATGACCAAATAATATTCCATGATCTGGATAGAGCATGTTTTGTCCATCCACTCTCTAGTTGGTGGCTATTTAGGTTGTTTCTGAGTTTTGAAGCCACTGGTTTTATATGCATGTATGGATGTATGTCCCACACTCTGACTGCTTTTTCAGGCTAGGTTTCATATCCTGCTGGCCTGGCCAGATGGAAGGGCTGACGGAGGGCAGCTTCAGCTGCTGAGACAGTTGACCTCACCGGGGCACTCCTGTCTGCCCAAGGCTCGTGCTGGTGTAAAATCGGACCGCCTTGGCGCCTTGTGGCTTGGGTTAGGCCAGAGTCCCCGCACACAGAGCCTGAGGCAGGGCTTCTGGTGCATGAGGTTAATGGAGGGGGGTTGCTCTCAGGAGCAGCGGGTGCAGGAGGGAGGGGAGGGAGGGGAAGGAGCTGAGTAAGGCTGGGGTCTCAGATACAGCTCATCCTTGGCCTGAGACACAGGGAAATTCTGGAGCATAAGCCACTCTGCAGAGTCATCTCTTTCAGAGGTCAGAACCCATCGTTTCGTCATTGGTGGGGGCTGCCTGTGGGGGAGGGCGGCACACTCCCTGGGCAAGGCGGCCCCATCAGCATCACCAAAGGGGCAGCTGTTGCCATGGGCAACCAAGATGCACAACAACAGGAGGAGGGGTGCCCCCACCCCATAAAGGGGACCTGGTGGGTCCCCGACAGCGTCTGCTGAAGCTTCACACACATCCCTGCCTCCTTTCCAGTCCGGCTCGCTCCATCTGGCTCCTGCTGGCTCTCCCATCTCCTGCCAACAAGGTCCAAGGTCCCCAAGATGCCAAGTTCATAACCTACTCTGGACCTTCACTGAGCTGTCCTCTATCATCCCAACACCTTGCCTTGCTGGCTCCTCCATGCCTGGTGAACCCGGGAGGGCTTCCTGCAAGAGGCAACAGCTGAGGCCGGTGAGCAACTGAATTCAAGAGAGAGGAACCGGCACAAGCAAAGGCAATGACGCAGAAGAGGACTTGCCTAACTGGGCCCCACCATTTGGTGTGGCTGGAGCTTGGGGCTGGGGGTGGGAGGGTGCAGAAGACGAAGCTGAGAAACTAAAATCACGAAAGACCTTTTGAGTTTGAGCTCAAGACCAGTGAAAAATGTCCCCAACGTCACCTGCTTTTCAGCCCCACGTTTCAAAAGGAATCTGACCTCCATCGCCCCAAGTGGGTTTTGCTGGGTAATCCGGGGTCTACTCAGGACCCCACCCATGAGCATTCAAAGGCCAGGGCCCACCAGGAGACCCTCAGGGACTCTTAGCGTCTTGTTTATAAACGCTGAAGAATGCAGGAAGACAGTATGGCGTCCAGAGAGGCCTCGTGGCCAGCGAACACGTTTTTATTATACGTTTTCGGCATCAGCGTGCCTTTGAGCATGGCCTTTGCCAGGCTCTGAGCCAGCTCTTTGTGCTGGGCCCAGGCAGTCCTGGTCCTATCCATGCTGACACTCGCATCTGGACAGAAGGGCTGGGAATGCAGCCACACCTGCCTGGAACAGGGGCCCTGGGAGAGGCTTGATGGGGGAGGTTGCAGGGCACACCCAGGCTCAGGAAATGGGCCCATGGGCTTTGTCACTCTTGGGAAAAGGGGGAAAGTCTTGGAAACTCAAAGGCAAGGTCTAGAAAACCCGGTGGAGGGTTTCAGCTGGTTGTGACCGGAATCCCCAGGCTGGGTCCCTCCCTCTACTAAAGGGGGAGGCGGGGTGGAGGGGGGATCTCGCTGAGTGTGAGGTCTGCAAAGAAGCCCGTTCTGGAGGCGGCGGGGGCCAAGCCCTGCTCAGCACGTTTGGAGCAGTTATCCTGAAGACACTCAGCCTGCAAGAAGACGCTGCCCGTGACCTTAGTACCAGGCTTGCTTTCCGTCCAAAGTGGCCAGCCCACCCAGCTTGCTCGCCCACCAGAGCTGAGTTTCTTATTGTCAAATCGACCCTCAAAGTCGCTGCCACCCCCAGGTCTCCAAAGACTAGATATGCCCAGAGAGGCAAGGTTGCTTTACCCCAGAATCCTCCCTCAGCAAAGAAAGACTCTTTATGTTGGATCCATACAGAATCACTCATTCTGGGCCTCTCTCTCAATTACTTTTTTTTGTTTGTTTGTTTGTTTTGTACAAAGAAGCATAGTTGGGTGCAAAATACCAGTTGCCGGCCAAGCATCTCTTTTATTCCTCTTCTTTACTAAGAGAAGCCCCATTTTATTTGGGACAACAACCAACCCAGTAAAAAGGCTATTCATTTCCCAGCCCTGCTGTCGGCCAGATGTGGCCACGTGGTAGGATCTGGGTGGGATTCCCGGGACATTCTTTAAAAGGAGTTGACTCAAATGGGAGATGTGTTCCTTCTGCCACCACCAACCTCCATCCCTCATCCTCCTGCTTCATGGAACTTGGATGTGATGGCTGAGTTCCAGCAGCTATGTTAGACCACAAGGCCTCCTTGAGGATGGTAATCATATACTAGGATGCTAGAGCAGAAAGATACACCAAGATTATTTCTCATATTCCTATAGAACTTTGGTAGATTTTTTATATATATATATATAGGTCCTGCACAGTTCTTGTTTAATCTATTACTAGGGATTTCATAAAATTGGGTTTTGCTGTTATGAGTAAGGTCTTTACTTGGTATTTGGCTATTGTTGGTATATAAGGAAACTATTGATTTTATATAATTATTTTCTATCCAGCCACCTTCTGAATTCTCTTAGAGTTCTGATAAGTTTTTGCAAGTGTTCTGGAGTTATGTTATCTATAAATAAGTATATTTTGTCTTTATTCTGTCCAGCCTACACCTCGGTAGGGACACTTTGAGGACAGTATTGACGAGCAGCTGTAAAATTGGAGCGTTCTGACCCGCCCCTGACTTTAGTGGAAATGAGTCTAGCACTTGCTCACCGAGGATTAAAGCTGGCTGCTGGATCCAAATGGACATATATAAATGTGGCAAGGAGCCAATACTGAGCCCTGCTTCTATCTGTTGAACGAAACTTGCCTCGTTATGCTATTTAGTTTTTAAAATACAATTGGACTTGATTTGCCATTATTTTGTTTGAAACTTTATGAATTTATGAATCTGTGTTTACAAATTAGGTACATCTGCCGTTTTCTTTTGGGTGAAAAGGGAGCCTTTCTATCCTTTTTATTTGTAAGAGCCATCTGAGGTATGCAGGGAGACCTATTACTTCAGGGTTGGCTGGAATTTAACCATAAGACTGCCTTGGTTCAGCACTTTTTTGGAGGACATTTCCTTGATAACGTTTTAATTTCTCAAATGGGTATTTGTCTTTTCAGGTTTCCAACCCCTTATTAATTCAAATGTTTGTCGTTTATAATTTCCCAGGCAATGGCATCCATAAAGCAAGCACCCAGTAAGCACAAGCTATTTTTTTTACCTGTGAGCTCTCACATGGCCTTCTCAATAATCAGGTGAATTCTCTCCCCATCTGTGGCCAGGCCCCTGTTCTCACTCTTTTTGTTCTCCTTTTTTATACCTTAATAATGAAAGCATTTGCTTTCTCTCTAAATGCAACTTTGACCACATCCCATTAATTTTGATATGTCTGTAATTTCAGTTTTTATTTCTGCTCTGTCCTAATTTAGAAGAGTGTTTTAAAAACCAATGGGGTTCGATTATAAATTTTTAGTTTTATTACATTATAATCAGAGTGTGGTTTATGTAAACATTAGGTAAGAGCCACAAAATGTGCATTCTCTATGTGTAGAATACAAAATTTAGATATATGCATACTCACACATACACATATGTATACACACACATTTAAAAATGTTTATTAATTAGAATTATAGGGGGGCGGCTGTGGCTCAAATGGTTGGGCGTCCGTCTCCCGTATGGAGGGGCCTGGGTTCCATCCCTGGGACCTCCCAGTAAAAAATAAATAAATAATTAATTACAATTATAGTATTTGTTCCATCTTTTACCTTTTTCATAGGTGGAAGATTAAGAAAAGTATGTTAAAAATCTCCTTATAGAGAGAAGTACGTAAAAATTTTCCTTATTATAGATTCAGAGTTCAGAAGTTTTTAGTTTTTATCAAGGTAATATATGGAATTTTACAAAAAACCCTCAGAGAGATGAGAGACAGGGGCCCATATCAAACCCATTTATATTTCTTCAATGAAATACATGGCTATTCACCCTGCCTGGGGTAAAGACTACACATAATCTCAAATCAGTTCGGGTCAAATTTTGCTGCCTAACTTGTCTAAGACTCATGAAAAAGTTTTGCTTTTCAGAGTTTCACGGGACTCAGAATTATGGAAAAGAGATTGTAGGCCTAAATGAGTTTCTGTCCATTTTTCCGGATATTTCTAACAAGTTTTGCATTATATCTTTCAGGGCATAGTTATATAGCGCCAAATGGTGCATATCATCTCCTTATTGTGAATTGAACCATCTATCAGAATAAAATTCCAAGGGAGGAGTTTGTGAGACAATGCCCAGAGGGGCAAAATCTATGATAAGGTGGAAGTGTGTAGCTGTGCAGTGGAGGGACATGACAGGGATGCAGTGATACTATTGGGCTGGGCGGTACAGGTTTGGGGGAGGGTTTGGGCTGTCCGCGGAACTGAGGGAGGTTGGGGGAGGGAGCAGGTGAACACTGGGGACTGGCCGGTACACGGTTGAAACTACAATGCTGGGGATGTTCTTTGGCAGTAAGGCAAGGGAGGGTTGCCGGTTTAGGGTGTTGGATGGGGGCGACATTTGACACGGGGCGCACCTGGGGCAGGCTTCTCGGGACTGTGTGAGTGGTCATCTTGTCACAGTGTGTTATGTCAGTGGGTGGAGACCCACATAATGAGCGGGCAGGTGGTGGACTCGCATCCTGGGGAGGCCTGCCCGCTATGTTCTCACACAGAGGGGCAGGAGCCGCTCCAGAGCATGGGCGGTGCCTAATAGGGGAGGACAGACCAGTGTGTCAAGCCCTCAGTGTTGTAGCAAGTAAGGATGAATCTTGTCCTTCAAGGAGTGAAGCCTGGTGGTTGCCGTGGGTCCTGAGGGGAGGGGAGGGAGGAGTGGAATAGATGGAACAGGGGGCATTTTGGGGGTGATGGAAGTGTTCTACTTGATCTTGCAGTGATGGGACACAGGCCACGTTAAATTTCATCAAAATTTATAAAAGTGTATGGTCTAATATGTAAACCATAGCGGAAACCATTGACCATGGTTAGTAGCAATGTTTCAATATTTGTACATCAGTTGTAACAAATGTACCATCCACATGTAAAATGTTACTAATAGGGGAAGAGGGAAAAGGGGGAGAATGTTGGGCATATGGGGGTCCCCTGTATTCTGCACGTGACTTTTCTGTAACCTAAAAGTTCTTTGAAGACAAAATGAAAAAAGTAAGACACTGGGGGAATAAATGGAAGAAAAAGTCACTGTACATCCAGGACAAGAGATCTTACAGTGATGAAAGCCAAAACGTCAAAAAAAAAATTTTTTTTTAGTATTTTTTCATTATTTTTTATTATCCCAATTTTTTTATTTTTAAAAAATATTTTATATTTTATTTCTTATTTTTAAAACTATCATTATTATCACATTTTCTTATTAATTGTACTTGGCTATTTTGTTGGCTTCATTTTTGAAGAAGCTTTAGATCACAGAAGGGTCACAACTGTGGCAGGGGAGTATCACTGGTGTGGGGTGTCAGTGATGGGTGATGTATGGGACGGAGCTCACCTGGGCATACATATAAGGTATATAAATGTGTTCAGATTTTCATGGAGCATTGTCACAGTGGGTGGAGATTCACACAATAACCGAAAGAATGTCAAATACCCATCCTGGGGAGCTCTGCCATTCTCTAATGGAGCAGCAAGAATCCCCCAAGTACAAGGGCAATGACTACTGAAGGAGGATGGTCCATTGGCAGACCCTTGATACTGATGACCTTTGATATTGGTGCTTATGAACCTTTACTCTTGAAACTGAAACTTAGCCTGGTATTATAGGGTGCCTAAGAGTTACCTCCTGAGAGCCTCCTTGTTGCTCAAATGTGGCCTCTCTCTAAGCAGAACTCAGCATATAAATATAATAACTTCCCCCCAGCATGGGACATGACTCCCGGGAAGAAGCCTCTCTGGCACTGAGGGTTTACTACCAAGCATCAACTAGCAATGCAACTAGAAAAAGACCCTTGACCAAAAGGGGGAAAAGGTAAAGACAAATGAATGTATATGGCTAAAAGATTTCAAAGTGAGTCAGGAGGTCATTCCAGAGGTTATGTTTATGCACGTCTCAGCAGGATCTCACTGACAGCCAAAGTAGATACTATCCCAAATAGCGGGGCTCCTGAGGGATCTGGAGACATCCAGACACTATAGTAAAGGAAGATATCTCAGAAGTTTGGTGCCTTGCCAGTGGGCCCTACTTTATAATTTATGCTCCCCAGTGTGACAGAGATGGACTCAGTTGTGGTTTCCCTAGACATGGCTCTTCTGACCCTTCTATTTGAACCTATAATTAGTACTGGAGTTGATAGGAATACGTCCAAGACACTTAAATCTTTGGGCTGTCCTTGTACCAGCTGGACTCTGAATCTCAAGAGAGTTGCAACACCTACTCTCCAGTTCATTGGACTTACCCAGGACAACTAACAAGGGGATGATGATGGACAACAACTATCCCAAGGAACCAAGAGTCTACAACTACAAGCAAGAGAGTACTATCCATCTGCCCTATGGGATCAAAGCCCCCTCTCAATTAAAGGTGGAGTGTGCATCACCATCCCAGAATCCTTAGGACTGGGGAATGAACTATGGACTAAAGTAGACTTACTGGTATTCTACTATAGACTTATTGTGATTCTAGCAATGGAAGAAATTATATCGTTGATGTGGAAGCAGCGGCCACTGGAGTTTCTGAGGGCAGGGAGAGGGAAAAACAGATGTGATACGGGGGCATTTTCGGAACTTGGGAATTGCCCTGAGTGACATTGCAATGACAGATACAGGCCATTATATATCTTGCCATAACCTACAGAATTGAGTGGGAGAGAGTGTAAACTACAATGTAAACTTTAATCCATGCTTAGTGGCAATGCTCCAAAATGTGTTCATCAATTGCCATGAATGTACCCACTAATGAAGGATGTTATTAATGTGGGAAAATGTGGGAGGTGTGGGGAGTGGGGCATACAGGAATCCCTTATATCATTTTTATGTAACATTTACATACTCTAAGTATCTTTAAAAAATAAATAATAAAAATAAAATAAAATTCCCTTCTTTTTTCTGTTTATACTTTTGTTATTGAATTTTACTTGGGTTGATACTAATATTACTTCTGCCTTCTTATTTGCATTTATTTAGGATGTATTTGCCTGTGTATTTACTTTTTACCTTTTGAGCAACTATCTTTTAGGTGGTATTGCTTGGAAATGGCATATAGTTGAATTTTTTTTATCCAATTTTAGAGTCCTCTTCATAAGAAAATCTATTTCATTTACATTTATTATTTTAACTAAGAGATTCAGTCCTGTTTTATAATGTGTTTATTTCTTGTTGCTTATTTTGTTTTCTGTCTTTGATAGAAAGAATATGTATCAGATTGACCCCTATAAGATTTGCCTATATTCAAATTTTGGGGGCTTATAACATTGGCAATTTCATAGGATCCAACCTGATATAGAGTTATTTTGTTTTCTTTTGCTTCATTGTAAATGTCGACTGATTTCCTGATCTTTTTTATTTTCCGCTGGATTCTGCAGTAGATCATTTTCAGACCATGTTCTGAAAACTGCTCCATTTCTCCTGTTTTGCTCCCATATTGTTGAGTTTCTTCTTTTTTGCTTGTTTGCTTGCTTTTTTAATTTAATTTTTTATTAGAGAAGTTGTAGGCTTCTTTTGCACATAAAATACAGAGTTCCTAAACCACCCTATAATTATTAACACTTTACAATAGTGTGGTATATTTGTTACTATTAATGGAACAACATTTTTATAATTGTACTATTTTTTTTTTTTTTTTTTTTACCGGGAGGTCCCGGGTATCGAACCCGGGTCCCTCCATATGGGAGACGGACGCCCAACCATTTGAGCCACATCCGTCTCCCATAATTGTACTATTAACTAGCACACGGATTGACCTCTTCACTACTATTCTGTCTAGCCAACACCAACTACGAACGAACTTGTACTCCATCTTTTACAAAATGGATCAGTTTGTGTTGTACAGTCCTACGTTTGTTTGCTTTTAATTTTTCTAGTAATCTATATAAGCTAAACTGCTTGCTTTTTAAATTCCTGGACAAGGCGAGAGCTGTTCCAGCACCGTGCTTTTAAGTAATCAGGCAAATAAATTATGCTTGTTGGAGTCCCTTTCTCAGATCCCAAACAGGAAAGCAAATTAAAATGTTCAATTCCCAAATTCCCAGTTTCTTTAGCAGACCCTTACCTAGCGCTCTGGCTGGTTGGATTATTGATGGTTTCAGTGGTGTCACAGAGTTTCATGGTTTTCAATGTCTGTTGACACTTGGAAAAGAATGGTCTTTGCTTGGTTACTGTAGCAATTACTAAGTCACCTCCCGCCAACTTAAGTTTTGGGTCTCGAGCCATCATTGAGCATCTTGACATTTTAACATGAACATAAAATGATAAAGTAAATGAGGCAGGAAGGAACCAGTGACCAAAGCTTCAGCCAGATGGCTTTAGCTTTATCCCGGCACAGGCAATAGCATTCTATCTCAACCCAGCAGCGATGAACCTTCTCTTACAACAAATCTCTTCCCTAGTGAATATGCTGGTGATCTGTGTGTACATGGGTTTTTAGCCTTATTCATATATCAGGAATCGAATCTAGCTGACAGATGAGCAGCTCAGTGTGGAGGAAGCTCGGTAATATTCTTTGTTGAGAGAAGCTGGGACCCACATGTCAGCTAGCATTTGTTTTCACCGTGCATTAAGGTCTGGGCCTACACACTGACCCCCACTGCCACATTTCTGCCTCCAAACATTATACGTTCAGTCAACAGTTACACCAGGGGGAGAGGCAGAACATCACCTCGAACCTATACTTCTCCAGCGGGGCCCCAGCCTCTCGGTCCTGGCTGCTCGAAGCTGGTCCTTCTAAAAGGGGAACCTAATCAAGCCACTCTCTTTTTGAGCCACTGCAGTGGTTTCCCACACCAGGACCCAACTCCATGGCATCGCAGGAGGAGACCCTTCCCCACCTGGCCCACTGCCTCTCAGCTCCTTCCCGACTCTCCCTACAGCACGAGCTTCACGTAAGCCCCGGACCCTCTCACTGCCCCTGGATGTCCCTTCCCGCAGGCCGGCCCATCCACCTGGGAGGCCCACTCTGCTTCCCACCCTCCTCCTTCCCGAGACCCTCTCACAGGACTCGGTGCGGTCTTTGATCCCCAAGGCCGGCTCCGGCCCTCCGTCTCCTGGATGGCCGCAGTGTCTCTGTCCCCATTGCGGCTGCCAACAGCTGGCGCTCTAAGTCAGGTATCTTTGCCAGGCCAAGAACTCCCCAGGGCCGAGCCCAGGGACTGGTTGTCTGGGGGAGGTTTGGGCTCAGATTTCCCAGCCATTGACTTTGGGTAAATTACCCAACCTCTCCAAGCCCCTAGTCCTTAATCGGCAAATTGGCCTGAATGAGAGAGCACAGTGCAGCAAGCTCCCGGAGAGCTTGCTTTCTCCTCGCCCAGAGGGAAAACCAGCCGCTTCTGCTGATGCTGCCATTGTATTATTATCTGCAGAGCCAAAACCCTGGGAGACTCAAGGAGCAGAATGAAGGGATGGGGTCTCCTAGAGGGCAGGGCCATGTTTTCCCACAGGGCTTTATCCGGCACCTTTAAGCCATTCCTTTGTTCCTTTGACTCATCATGAAGCTCCTCCCGGTGGAGTATGTGCCTGGAGGGCTTGGGGGTGGGGGGGCTGCAGATAACATGAAAAGTTCCAAAGAGATGGCGGGGAACTTCCTGGTGGGATCTGCAAGCTGTTTGCAGAGCGGCACCAAACTATTTCCGGGAGCTCCCTCATCAGCTACCTCACCCCCCACTCCCATCCAGTTCCATCTCCAGCTTGCCGACCCCTGGCCACACCCAGGGCTGGAAGCCCACAGGGAGAGGTCTGAAAACTCCCTTTGCATCTTAATCAAGGGTTTAGGTTTTCCTCCAGCAATCTGCCCAGCAGGGTAAGTGGGAAGAAGACCTAGTCAATTCCGGCTTTCCAAACTTGTGGATATCTCCTTTTCCTTCTTGGAATAACTAATCGGGGCCAGCCCCATACTTCTGATCCTACTCAGGAAATGAATTCTGATTACCAGAATTACGTGTATCTTTGGTATGTTGCTGATCAATGAGAATTCTTTAGCTGCTGGTGGTTTTTTCCAGCCCTGTAAGAGCTTGTTGGAACTGGACACAGGAGAGTTGAGTCACTGATTCAAATTCCTCAAGTTAGTTCTGGGTGTTCGGCCCACGAGTTCTAAGTTTTCTTTATGACCCAGGGCTGAGTCACCCACACCACAGCCTCTGCCCAGTGCTGTGAACCTACCTAAAAGTCCACTCACCAGGAAGTCTCATGACTGACACAGGCTAGCACACCCAGTGGGACAGTTAAGGATCCTTAATATACAAAGAACACTTAAAAAGCATTAAGAGGAAGAGGAAAAGCCAAGTTGGAAAAATGTAGAAGAGACCTAAGCATTCAATTCATAGGGGGAAAAAATGCAATTACCAGTAAACATATGAAAAGGTGCCCCACCTCACAGTTAATTAAAGAAATGCAGATGAAGATAATAGTAAAGAAGTTCTTTGGGTTTTCTAATTTGTTTGCTTTGTTTTGTTTTTTACTATCTGACTGACAAAGACAAAACAGATTGACAAAGCCCAGTGTTGTTGCTTGTTGGAGACAAAACTTGGGTCAGCCTGGTGGGGTGGGGTGGGGGGCCCATGTGGGCCTATCAGTCAAACTTTTAACTGCAGCTACTCTTTGACAGCAATTCCACATCTAGGAATTAATCTACTGGAAAACCTCACAGAAGTACGCAAAAATAGGTACACAAAGATATTCATTAAGGTGTACTTTTCAACCACAAATTTAAAAAACAACCCCCTAAAAAAGGTACCAAGCCCAGAAAGTTCCACAGGGAAACTCCGACACCTTCAATTTCAACGCTGCTTAATTTAAGCTCTTTTAAACACAGAACAAAAAACACTTTCAAATTAGCTTTTATGTGACAATTTATATTATTTCTAGTTGTAGTAAAATAAATGTAACAAAAATTATTTTAACCGTTTTAAATTCTTTGGTATTCAGTATATTGGCAATACTGTGTAACTTCTACCATTAACTATTCCCAGACTATTTTCATCATCCCAAACCAAATGAATGAATTATTGCATGTTCATTTAGCAATGACTCCCCATTCCCCCTCTCACCACCCCTGGTGACCACTATTCTGCTTTCTGTCTCTATGAATTTGCTAATTGAATATTTCATATAAGAGAAATCATACAAAATTTGTCCATTTGGGTCTGACTTATTTCACTCAACATGATGCCTTCAAGCTTCTACCATATCGTAAATGTACCAGCATTTCATCTCTTTCTACGGCTGAATCATAGTCCACTGTGTGGACATACCACATTTTGCTTATCCTTTCATCTGTTGATGGACATTTGAGTTGCTTCCACCTTTTGGAGATTGTGAATAATGTCACTATGAATGAATAGTGGTGTACAAACATCTGCCCAAGTCTCTACTTTCAATTCTTTATGCTATATATCTATAAGTGTAATTTCCAGATCATATGGTAATTCTATATTTAATTTTCTCAGGAATTGCCAAACCATCTTCCATAGTGGCTGCATCATTTTACATTCCCACCAACAACATAGAAGTGTTCCTATTTCTCTGCATTTTCATGAACACTTGCTATTTTCTATTTTCTTTTTTTAAAAAATAATCACCATCTATCTTAGTTTGCCAAAGGGCTGCGGATGCAAAGTGCCAGAAATGTGTTGACTTTTATAAAGGGTACTTATCTGGGGTAAAAGCTTACAGTTCCAAGGCCATGAAATGTGCAAATCGAGGCATCAGCAGAAATGCTTTCTCAACAGAGTCAGCTGCTGCTGATCCTGGCCTTGTCAAAGTGTGAAGCAAGATGGCCACCACCAATCTCTGTAGAGGACTCTGCCTTCCCCTCCAGAATCTTGGGAGCTCAGCTTTGAGCACCCAGGCATAGGGCTTGTCTCTTTCTGGGCCTCCTGTATCGGCCTTGGCTGTTCCACTCTCTTCCCAAGTTCAGCTGTGAGCTATCAGGTATTACAGGGCGGGTCTCCTCATGAGCTGCTCCGTGGACCCAGCCTCTTGGGGGCTTTGTGCTTAAGCCATCCTCTCTCAAACATTGCAGAATGAGATATGCCAGCTCCCTTTTTTCTCTGTCTGTCCATATGAGTCCGTTTATATCAGACCCAGCACGGAGGTGGATACTCAACCTCAGTGCTTCACTGAGGTAGTCCCATCAAAAGCCCTAAAACAATCTTATCAAGTAACCTAATCAAGGCCCCTCAACTGAATTTAATGCAACCAAAGGGTATCACATCCCAGAAGAAGAGATTAGTTTACAAACATAATCTTTTTTCATTTTGGGGTTCATAAAATAATCTCAAACTGCCCACACCATCCTAGTGGGTATCAATTCATATCTCATTATAGTTTTAGTCTGCATTTATCTAATGGCTAATGATGTAGAATATCTTTCCATATACTTATTGACCATTTGATATCTTCTCTGAAGAAATGTCTATCAAATCCTTGGCCTTTGAATTATTTTTTCTCTATAGTGAGAAGTAGGCATCCATTTGTTCCTTTGCACATGGATTTCCAGTTGTCCCAGCACCATTTGTCAAACAGACTATTCTTTCCCCATTTTATGGACTTGGTACCCTTTTCAAAAATCAATTAGT